>CM034153.1:131906444-132506444 GCA_019776745.2 Taxus chinensis | reverse complement strand
ACTTCTAGCTCCTTGCAGGCCTAATCTTGGATCTGTAAGAACACATTGGAGATAAGCATGGCTTTGTCATAATTCGAAATAATACAAGAAACTATAGAATTAAGTTTTTATAAAAAAAGTATCTCCACTCTAAAAGTATGCCACACTTGCAAAAGCATGGAGAACGGAAATAGAATCCCCCAACAAATAATTTTTCCAAAGAAATGGACCTCGTCTAAATTGCCAAAAGAAATCGTGGAGTTACTCAAACCCTTTAATCTAGGAAGGGGATGGATTAAGAAATGCGTCATTTTCATCCTTGGTTCATGCTCCCAAGTGCCCTTGGTTCATGCTCTTAACCTATATCTATGAGGATTCCACACTTTTAAAGACATATTTTGCAAGTAGACTAGATTACTTCTCACATGGCGTCAAGCTAAAGCTAAGTTTCGGCTTGCTTCGGCTGACAGAGAGTCTTATCAGGAATTTATTGATTCCATTCCTTCCAAGATGCTTCACAAAGTTGGTGTCGTCTATCTCAGGCCTTGGTGGAAGAATTATAAATGGTTTTCAGATACCCCTTTCTTAAATTACTCCCCAGGAAAAGGTTATGCTCTGCTCACCCCCAGGCTACCGATGGTGGCCTTTCTTAACTCTAGATGGTCCATTAATTCTAGATGGTCATCTTAGGAAGCTAGATTTCATAGCATTTGGAAAGCCATCGATCAACTCAAGCCATGCTATTTTTCTTTGTGAGAACACTAAGTTCAAAAAGCATATAAAACATCTTTTTGGTAACTTTTAAACCCCCCCTTTCTATGGACATGATTCCATATACATAATAACTTGTTTGATCAAAACCACATGAGAATACTGTAACACCCATTAAAACAACCCACTTGAAACACAAGAACAACATAGGATTAGATATGAAACTTATGGAATAATGTTTTTTATTAAAAGAATCTACAACCATGTTACAAGACAACAGTTGTCACTATCAGGTTTTGGAACATTTCTAGTCCACTAGAATTTAATTTTCTTTTATTAACAATTATTAGAAGTCATAAGGTCCAAAAATTTATGATTAGAATTTTTAATTAGGCTTAGAGGGTAATTCCACACCACACCCATTCTCTAACAGGATTAAATTTTCAACTTGATTTTTATTACACTTAGCGTATTAAAAAAAATTCTAAATTATTTCCATTAGATAGGAATTTTTATCACCTTTCCAGTGATAAAAATAATTCCTCCTAAATCCTCATATTTTTCAAGTTATGGGCCGGTAGGCCTTGGGGTGAAAATTTTCCCCAACAGTGAGCATCCGTGTTAAGGGGTGAAAATTTTCCCGAAGGGTGGGTTGGCGGGCCACGGGGAGACATTTGGAAATTTTCCTGCATGGGGGAAAAAAACACATTTGCACCCGCACTCCTACGGGTCTGCAAGTCCACAAGGGACACGTGGCACTCCCTAAGGCAGCGCGTGGAAAAGCTGGAAAAGTGGGGTGGTGGGGGACAATTTGCAAATTCTCCCATGTGGGGTGAAAAGTTGGCTTTGTGCCCATTCTCCCGTGAGTCCGTAAAGGACATGTGGTGTCTCCTAATCCAATGCGGGGAAGGTGGGGTAGCGGGTACAAAATAGACTTGACACCCCGAAGGGATAAGAGGGTACATAGACCCGCACCTCCACTGGCACCTTGTGATGACATGTGGTAGCCCCTGATTCACTGCGGGCCAGCGGGACAGTGAGAGAAACTTGAAAAAAAATCCACAAATTTCCTCAGATGAAAAATGAAAAAAAGGGACCCGCTTCTCCACCGATGCCTCGTGACGCATCGTGGCATCACCTGATTGGTTGCTAGCGGGCAGGGAAAATTTGGAAAAATTTCCCAAAATTTTCTGAAAGCGCTAAGTTAAAAAGGAGATCTTTCCCTCTGCTAACACCTCATGGTGCCATGTGCTAGCCTCCTATTTTCTGTCGAGTGGTGGGGAAAATTTGGAAAATTTTCCCAAAAATTTTCCGAAGCTCCAAGGGGAAAATTTGGGACGCGGGTCTGCCCAAGAATTTTTTCCCAAAATTTTGATGTCAAGTGGAGAAAAATTTAGAAGGCCATAAATTTATATAGAGATATCGATTTTGGATGAATGAGGAATTTCTAGAAATCTCTCGACGTCCTCTTTACTCATAGATCATTAATTTTAGATTTTGAAAAATTTTAAGTTGTAATTTTAAGAAAACGGCCTGCAGGATTTTACAATGTGAACTGGTGAATTTTAACTTGTTAGATCTATTCAATTTGATCTTCTTCCTCTCTTAACATGTCAAAAATACATGGAGGATTGTTCCTAAATGGATTTAAGAAGGATTTCAAGATTCAACTTTTTTGATTAACTTGTAATTTGAACATTTACATTTCTTGATAGCAAAACGACTATAAAATGGTTTGAACCCGATTTTGCTAAATTTTGAAATATTTCCTTTAAGTATTTTTTTCTAATTGAACTCATTTATACCCTGGCATATTCAATTTTAAATTTTTCATTGTTATTTCTTGCTTGCAAGTTCAAATTGTGCATTTTTGGTTTAGATAATTGCCAGTTTGAAATTACAATAAACAGGGATCAAATTTTAAAGGGTCTAATTTCCATTTTCTTCTTCCAAGTATTTGGTATACATTCCAATTCTTATCTAACGTATTTGGTTGATTCAAAACAAACTATTCAATACCAAAATGCAATTTCTGATTTCCAATTTTTCACATTCCAAAGAGATAAAATATTGCACATTTTCTCACACGTATTTCTTCCTTTAAAATAGAGATTTCAATACATTGAAATGATTATATTCAATACAAAAATGCAATTTGATAAAATCATTACATTCATATATTGACTCTGAAAGAAAAATTTACAACTCCTTTCCTTTATCCCTTATAAAATCATTTATTGTACACAGGGAAAAATAATACATTTTCTTTTCACGCATTCCACTTTACCACTTTACAAACAGAGAATTCATAGTGCATGTTAAACACAGATTTCCAATGGGATAACATCATATAGACAAGACAAAATGACTTCCTTTAATCCAAATTAACTCTTACAACTTCCTTTCCATTTGATTACAAAATATAGTATACAAAAAACGTATCATTCTTTCACATTCTTTCCAAAATAGAATACAGAGTATAACTATTTTACATTTCAATATATAACTTGCAATGAATATAACATCTCTCCATTCCAAACATTTACAAGTTCATCCACTTCAATTTGGAAAGGTTACAATGATATTTCATATCACAAAGGACTGTTAAACTATCTTTTCTCATCTCCAGAACAACAACATGCATACTCCTCATTCTTCTAATTTGATCACAACAAGAGTAGGGGAAAGGAAACAATATCCACCCAGCCAAGACATCCAATGAATACGGGAAGACATCCTTCTTCATTTTCCCCCGGGCCCTAACCAAAATGCAATAAAAGATGTGATTTTACTCATTGCAACAATAGGCTTCCACAAACACACAAGAAACTTTTTTACAATAATAACACAGTCTAAAAGAGAATGTAGTTTTACTACTACATTCACACATGATAAACAATACTAAGGCTTCATCAAGCAAGCCAAAGGAGCAAGAAGCTATGGGAGGTGCTACTTATGCCTCCCAAAAGGGGAAATAGGTATCACCACCTGAGTTATAAACCACCAAAAAAATAGCATATCAAAACCATGACATTTCTTATGCCTCCCCCAAGTACCCATTATTCCTCACATTTCCTTATGCCTCCCCAATATCTTATCGTACCCCATGATGAGTAAATAAATGCAAGCTATTTCTTTCTAAGGTTGAACCCAAATCCCAACTCCCTCCACCCTTATACCTCCCTAAAACACACTTGTTCTTCCTAAACAATAACCTCATAGTCATATCCTACACCATTCTTAGGCCGTCTACCAAATAGCTCACAAATATGCCAAAAAAATCACACATTAACATTTCCATAAGCAAAGAGAAGCATTCTAATAGCCAAGATCTTACCTCTCTATGAGGAGTTGTTCCAAATTCCAAAACAAATTTTTTTATCCCAATGCAAGAAATCCAAAATAACTAAGCACAAGTATGCAACAATCATCCAAAAACTCCTTCAAGCAAGAGCTCCTTAAATGGCAAGAAACTTCACGTAAAATTTAAGTATCCACAGTGAACCAACCCAAAACAAGGCAAGGAATTTGAATTTTATAGAAGAAGGAAGAGAAAAGGATGAGATGGATCCATGTAGGATGCCACATCACACATCCTCAACCCCAACCCCAAAAGTAAACTTCATTCTCCAATGCATAATAAATAGGTGAGTGAATAATATAAAAGTTTACTTACACACTCAAATCCAAACCACACCCCAAAGGACTGAAATTAAATTATGTAAAAAAAGTGCAATTACAACATTCAACTTCACTTGTAAAAAAACATAAAAATGTCTAAATTTAACCCTCCAACCATAGGCAGGGTTGGTATGTAAATTTAAGAGGTATGGGACAAGTTTAACTTGACCCACAAGCCTCCAAAATCAACCTCCAAGGAAAAATTCGAATTTCCAAGAAGGTGGAGTGTTTCACACTAAAAAGTTAACTTACACATCACTTACATATTACTTACACATTACTTACTCATTCTTACAACACTTTAAATCATAACCAACAACCATATTAATTACATCCTCATGATATATTTTAAATAATTAACTTAACAACATGATTACTCACAATATTAACAGCACATTAAGTAAATAATGAAAGGCTAAGTGCACCACATAAAATACATGCAAAAATTAAACAAAAGAACTAAATAAAAGAAACACATAAAACCCTTTTTTCACAATTAAAGGTGATCCCCCCCATGGGAATCCCTAACACACATAAACAGGCACAAACAAAACTAGTTTCCATGGTGACCTTGTTGAATTCATCTCATCTAGAATTCCAATGTTGTTGGTCTCCAATCCTTTGATGTTTGTTGTGATAGTTTAACCTGTAAAAGACAAATACCTCCTTTGGCCTCGTGGCCATTTCTAAACATCTAAAATAATATGAATATGATTTCCTAAATCATTTAGATATATGAATCACAACAACATCAAACAAATTTAACAAAATCACTTATAGTTTTATCAACAACTATATCATCATCTAATAATTTTCCATTTCTAGGTCTACTCACAATATCTAAACATCACAAGTCTAAACAACATTCATAATTTAACCATGTCAAACAATATATCATCATCAACATATAAAATGTCTCTAATAATCATCATGCATCACAACTGAATCTAGTCAACAATAATCCTTGATCTAACATCTAACATCATACTATAATAAATTCCATAATCGTGTCCATAATATAATTAGCAGTATCATGATTAGTATCAAAAAGGTGTCAAAGGGAAGTGGTCACTACATCCCCCTCCCCTTAGACTCGACTTCCTCCTGGAAGTCACTGGAACAAATGTGGAAACTGAACTCATAACAGGGTGGCATCTTCCAATGTAGCTGCACTCTCATCATATTTGTTCCACTGCACCCGAACCTTATCAAACTCTCTACCTCGAAGGCCCAAGGTCCTACAATCTAGGATGCAAACGGGCTACATGATCACCTGCCCCTTATCCTGCACCTACAATGATGTCCAATATAACACATGAGAAGGATCTACAACGTATTTCCTAAGAACTGAAACATGAAACACATCATGTATGCGAGACAAGCTGGGTAGCAATGATAGATAGTAGGCCAAAGGGCCGATACACTCCAAGATCTCAAAAGGATCCATGAATCTAGGAGTCAACTTAGAAATTTTTCCATAATGAATAGGGCTCTTATGTGGAATGACATAAATGAACACCTTCATGCCCTCATCAAAACTATGGTTGGTCCTATGTTGATCTGCATACTTATTTTTTCTGTCATGTGCCTCCTGTAGTCTCTATCTGACTAAGACCACTTACTCCTCCATGTCTTGAAAAAAAGCTGGTCCAAGAGAAACCCTATCCTCTAGCCTGGCCTAGCTAAGAGGTGTCCTAAAGTATCTACCATATAAATCCTGAAAAGGATCTATACCTATAGAACTCTGAAAATTATTATTGTAGGTAAACTCCACTAAGTATAGTTATTCCTCCCATCTAGACTACTGATCCATCACATACATCTCGAGCATGTACTCTAAAATTTGATTCACCCTCTCAGTGTGTCCATCTATCTTAGGGTGATATGTTGTAATGAAATTGATCTTCGTCCCGAGGGCATGTTGCATGGTAGTCCAAAAATGGGAAGTATACAAAGGATCGCGGTCACTAATGATCTTCCATAGAATCCTATGCAACCTCACAATCTCATCCAAGTATACCTGTGCCACTGCACTAGCTGTATAAGTGGTCCTAACCAAAGAAAAGTGAGCCACTTTTGTCAATTTATCAAATGAGACCATGATGGCATCGTTGTGATATCTCGACATCGGTAGCCCAATAATGAAGTCCATGGAAATGGTGTCTCATTTCCACTTTGGTATAGCATGAGGAAAAAAAAAACCAGTTGGATGTTGATGCTTGGCATTAACTTTCTAGAACTCTAAAAATCATGACACGAACTGAGCCACGTCTCTACGAAGTCCTCTCCAATGATACAACTATCTCAAGGTGGCATACATCTTCTTCACCATGGGATGGATTGAATAGGGTGCATGATGTGCCTCTGCCAAGATTTCATACCTCAAGCCTCCATATCTGGAAATATAAATCCATCCTTTGTGCCTAAGAAGACCATCTGCCTCTAAGGAAAATCCATCAAACTTCCCCTCGAGGGGTTTTTGATACTTGAACTCTACTCAAACTGCAATGTAGAAGCTATCAAGAGGAAGTTGGTGAAGAATCTTGCTCCATAAATCTATGCTCACTGAGCTGGACATAGCCACATGTCTCCATCTACTGAGAGCATCTGCCACCACATTATCTTTCCCTTTCACATTCTTTATCTCCATATCATACTCACAAAGCAACTCCATCCAACGCCGCTAGTGAGCGTTGAGATTGCGCAGCGTGAAGAGGTGACGAAGAATCAGGTGATCTGTCTTCAGTGTGAATGTCTGACTAAGCAGAAAATGTCTCCATCAAACCAAAGCGTGCACAAATGAAGCAAGCTCAAGATCACGAGTCAGGTAATCAAGCTCGTAATATTTGAGTTTCCAAGAATCAAAATCCACAATTCTATCCTCCTTCATCAACACACCTCTAAGCCCTGCTAAATAAGCATCAGTGCAAACGAAAAACTCTCACTGTTCATCCAGAACTGCAAGAATAGGTTTTGTGGTGAGACATTTCTTTAGTGTACTGAAGGCCTGCTCACACCTGTCTGACCAAAAAAACTTCTTCCCTTTCCTTTGAATGGAAGTGATGGGGTGTGCAATCCGAGAGAAGTCATGAACAAATATCTTGTAGTAACCTGCTAATCACATGAAGTTGTGCACCTTAGTCATGGTAGTGGGTGCTGGCCAATCCATAATGTCTCTAATCTTTGAAGGATTGACGGTGATGCCTTCCCCAGAAATGATATGACCCAAATACTACACCTCCGTCTGAAAAATGCACCCTTCTCTAAGTTCCCGTAAATTTGTTGCTCATGAAGACACTAAATAACCTGATGAAGGTGCCCCTCATGCTCCTCACACATACATGAGTAAATCAAAATGTCATCAAAGAAGATGAGCATGAAGCCATCTAAGAAGTTCCTAAATACCCCATTCATCAAACTCATAAACACTGTGGGGGCATCAGTCAAACCAATAGGCACCACTGTGAACTCATAGTGGCCATATCTCATAGGGAAGGTGGTCTTATGAATATCCACGTCTGAAATTCTCAGCTGATGGTAACCTGACTTAAAATCAATCTTAGAGAAAACCATGGCTCCCTTCATCTAATCAAACAAATCATCAATTCGTGGAAGGGGATAATGATTCTTGATCGTTACCTTATTCAGATGGCAGTAATCAATACATAACCATAAGGATCAATCCTTCTTCTTCACAAAGATCATTGATGCACCCCAAGGGGATACACTAGGATAGATAAGACCTTTCTCCAAAAGGCCCTTAAGCTACAACATGAGCTCACAGAGCTCTGGGGTGGTCATGCGATAAGGTGCTCGTGAGATAGGCTCTACTCTCAGAACTAGATCTATATGAAAATCAATCTCACGTGGGGGTAGTAACCCTGGTATCTACCTTGGAAACACATCTACAAACTGTCTCAAAATGGGGTGATCATCTAGTGATGGTCCACTAGACCCATCCTCTGATCGGTCATTGATTGTAACAACATACATCTAACAACCCCATCTCACACACAACTTAAGCAGAGATGGTCTAAATAGAAATGGGTCTTTTGACCCCTAAAATCACCGAATCAACTCCCAAATCATCTACATAAGATATAATCTTGTGGTGACAATCCACTCTTGCCTTGTGTGTAAACAACTAGTCCATACCCAAGATGAATCCATATGAGCCCAAAGGAAGGATACATAGATCTGAGGTAGTGGTGAAAGGTCCCAAATCCACTACACACTCCTTGAAAAGGGAGTCCAAAGAGATCTTGGCAGTAGAATCCATCTCAACATGCCAACTATGACCCTACCTAACTGCAACCAGCCTGCATCACTCTGCTAAATATGGTGTAATGAAAGAATCAAAAGAACAAGAAGTAAACAAAAGGGAGGTAATAAAACCACCAATGCTACTTGCTGTAACAATAACTGTACTTTGATACTCTTCTTGGCAGTTCTCAACCACTACATACATCTTATTATTGTACCCCATGTCACCAACAGTAGGCTCTAATATCTTTGTAGTAGGTCTGTTAGATACTCTGGAGGTCTGTGGTGTGGATGCTGAAGATCTAGTTGCGGTCTACTGAGATCTCTGCTAGCAAGATCCTATTCAGTAGGCTCTCTGGGCACCCTGTGTCCTGATGGAACCCCTAGGAGGAGGCCCCATACTCCGACCTCTCTATGCATTAATCCTTTTTGGAGGTCTATAAGGTGGGTGAGACTGTTGTTGCTACTGCTAGGGTCTAAAAGATGATTATGTTGAACCTTGTCCGAAACTTGGAAGAGGTACTAACCCCCTCGATCTGTTATCCTGCATCTACTATATGTGGCTCCAAACTCGGTCTCTAGCCTGTTGGGTATTTCCCAAGTCTCCTCTACTATATAGGCCTTTTCGATGGCCTCAACTAATGTCTGTGGGCAATGGATCTACACTACAATTTCAATGTCTAGATTTAGGCCCCGGATGAACCTGTGGATCCACACCTACTCATCCTACATGTAATCAACAGACTAGAGTAGATCCATAAATCTACTCTCATACTCAGATACTGTAAGTGATGCCTATCGGAGATCATGAAACTCATCTATCTATTGTTGTATGACACTCTGTGACAAGTATCAGCTCCAGAAATTCTCCTCAAAGGGCTCCCAGGTAATTTTCTCAGATTCAACATGGAGCTTATGCTCCTCTGTCCTCCACTAGACACCAGATCCATCCCTCAGTAGATGGATCACAACACAAGATTTCATGTTGCTAGAACAAGGACAGAGCTTGAAGCATCTGCTCAAGCTCACCAACCAGGCCTCTTTCTCAAATCCACCTATGTAACAAGAATAATGTGATGGATGAAGCTTCAGGATCTCCTTGATGTGATCTGTAGCTATGGTCTGATGGCCTCTAGGTCTCTCTACATGCTCATCCCTAAGCCTAGGGCTCCGAGACCTATCTTTGTATCCCGAAACTTGGTCACCCTGTCCGCTCTGTGGTGACTCGGCTCTGGATGACTATCCATGGAAATTCTCTCCTCCATGCTCTTTGCAACGTCAAGGAGATACTTGACCATCAATGGAAGTGTCCCTATCATGTATGGCTGCATGTTCTCCTACTGATCCTCCATGTAAAGAAACATTAACATCCTAAAGAGTTTGTAAAATTTGTGGTAGGATGGATGCTACAACATGATATAGTGGTGGTAAGTTTAGGTCTATGTGAAAATAATCCTCATCTCGTCTATGCCTCCTACAAAAAACCAAGGCGAGAGTTAGTTAATTTTTCAAAGTCTTATTCAATTTCCATGTTTACGAAAATATGTAATAGCTAAACTAATTTGTTTTCTAGATTTAGAAGTGTGCTAGAATTAAGGTTCACACCTCAAGTATTTTAGTGTGCCCAATGGTCCAAGATTTTGAACCACTGTTATGATACCAAGCATAACGCCCTTTAAAACAACCCACTTGAGACCCAAGAACAACCTAGGATTAGTTAGGAAAATTATGGAATAAGTTTTTTTTCAATTAATAGAATCTATAACTAGGTCACAAGACAACAATTTTCACTAATAGGTTCTAGAACATTTCTAATCTACTAGAATATAGTTTATTTTATTAATGATTATTAGAGGTCATAAGGTCCAAAAATTTAGGGTTTGAAGTTTTAATTAGGTTTAAAGGGTAATTCCACACCACACGCATTCTCTAATAGGCTTAACGTTTCAACTTTATTTTTCTCACACTTAACTAATTAAAAAATTCCCTAAATCATTTCCATTCGTTAAGAAATTTTCTTACCTTTCCAGTGATATAAATAATTCCTCCTAACTCCTCATATTTTTCAACTTATGGGTGGTCAACGGGTGTTGGGGTGAAAATTTTCCCCAAGAGCGGGCCTGCTGGCCCAAGGGTGAAATTTTTCCCAAAGGGCACATTGGCAAGATGCGAGGAGACCTTTGGAAATTTTCCTGAGTGGGGGAAAAAAACCATATTCGTGCCCACCCTCCGGAGGGTCCGCAAGTCCACAAGGGACAAGTGGCACTCCCTAAGGTAGCGCGGGGAAATGCTGGAAAATCCAGGCGGCGGGGGAGATTTTGTAAATTCTCCCGCACTCACATGACTCCATAAAGGACACATGGTGTCTCCTAATCCAACGCATTGAAGGCGGGGTGGTGGGAAGAAAATTGGCTTGATGCCCCAAATGGATAAGAGGTTACATAGACCCACGCCTCCGCCGGCACCTTGCGATGCCACATGGAAGCCCCTGATTAGTTGTGGGCTAGCGAGACAATGGAGAAACTTAGAAAAAATTTCACAAATTTTTCGAGACGCAAAAGGAAAAAAAGGGATCCGTTCCTCCTCCGATGCCTCATCATGCCACATGGCATCACTTGATTGGTTACAGACCGATGGTGAAAATTTAAAACATTTTCCCAAAATTTTCTAAAAGCACTATGTTAAAAAGGGGATCCACCCCTCTACTGACACCTCATGGTGTCAGGTGGCAACGTCTAATTAGCTGCAGGCTAGTGGGGGGGAAGAAAATTTGGAAAATTTTCCCAAAAATTTTCCGAAGCTCCAAGGGAAAAATTCGGGCCGTGGGCCCACCAAGGAAATTTTTCCTAAAATTTTGACGCCAAGTGAAGAAAAATTCATAATGCCATAAATTTTGATAGAGAACACGGTTTTGGACAAATGAGGACTTTATGGAAATGTCACAACGTATTCTTTACTAAAAGATCATTAATTTTATATTTTGATAAATTTTAAGTGGTCAATTTTAAGAAAACGCCCTACAGGATTTTACAGTGCGAACGAGTGAATTTTATCTTGTTAGATCTATTCAATTTGATTTTCTTCCTCTCTCAACATGTCAAAAATACATGGATGATTGTTGCTAAATTGATTCAAGAAGGATTTCAAGATTCAATTTTTCTAATTGACTTGCAATTTGAACATTTACAAAATGACATTGACTTGCAAAACGATTGTAAAATGGTTTGAGCCCGATTTTGCCAAGTTTTTTAATGTTTCCTTTAAGTGTTTTTATCTAATTGAACTCATTTATACCATAGAGCATGTTACAATTTCAATGTTTTATTGTTATTTCTTGCTTGCAGGTTCGAAATGTGCATTTTTTGTTTAAATAATTGCCAGTTTGAAATTACAAAAAATAGGGATCAAATTGTAAAGGGTCTAATTGCCATTTTATTCTTCCAAGTATTTAGTATACGTTCTAATTCCAATCTAACATATTTGGTTGATTCAAAACAAACTATTCAAGACCAAAATTCAATTTTTGATTTCCAATTTTTCACATTCCAAAGAGATAAAATACTGTATATTTTCTCACACACATTTCTTCCTTTCAAACAGAGATTTCAATAAATTGAAATGATTAGATACAATACAACAATGCAATTTGAGAAAAACATTACATTCATTTATTGATTCCAAAAGACAAATTTACAACTCCTTTCTTTTATCCCTTCCAAAATCGTTTATTGTACACAGGGTAGAATAATCCATTTTCTTTTCACGCATTCCACTTTACCACTTTTCAAACAGGGATTTCATACTGCATGCTAAACATAGATTTCCAATGGAATAAAATCATATGGACAAGACAAAATGACTCCCACTAATCCATATGAACTCTTACAACTTCCTTTCCATTTGATTACAAAATATCAGTATACAAAACACACATCATTCTTTCACCTTCGTTCCAAAATAGAATACATAGTATAACTATTTTAAATTTCAATATATAACTTGCAATCAGTACAACATCTCTCCATTACAAAATATTTACAATTTCATCCACTTCAATTGGGAAAGGTTACAATGAGATTTCATATCACAAGGGACTATCAAACTATCTTTTCTTAGCTCCATAACAACAACATGCATAGCTCCTCATTCTTCTAATTTGATCACAACAGGAGTATGGGAAAGGAAACAATGCTCTCCACCCAACTAAGACATCTAATGAAGATGAGAAGCTCATCCTTCTTCATTGCCCCGCTGAGCTCCAACCACAATATAATAAAAGATGTGATCTAACTCATTGAAACAACATGATTCCACAAACACACAAGTAGCATTTTTTTTACCTTAATAACACAGTCCAAAAATAGAATGTAGTTTTACAACTACATTCACACATGACAAACGATAATAAGGCTTCATCAAGCAAGAAAAAGGAGCAAGAATCTATGGGGGGATGTTGCTTTTGCCTCCTAAAAGGGGAAATAGGTACCACCACTTGACTTACAAACTGCACAAAAAAAAATAGTATATCAAAACCTTAACATTCCTTATACCTCTGCCCAAGTACCCCTTATTCCTCACATTTCCTTATGCCTCCCTAATCTCTTATGGCACCCCCATAATGAGTAAAGAAATGCAAGCTATTTCTTTGTAAGGTGAAACCCAAAGCCCAACTCCCTCCACCCTTATACCTCCCTAAAACACACTTGTCCCTCCTAGAAAATAACCCCATAGTATTCTCCTACATCTTTCCTACATCATCTACCCAACAGCTCACAAACATGCCAAAAAGTTCACACATTAACATTTTTATAAGAAAAGAGAAGCATTCCAAGATCCAAGCTCTTACCTCTCCATGATGGATTTGTTCCAAGTTCTAAAACAACAAGCTTTATCCCAATGCAAGCAATTCAAAATAGCCAAGCACAAGTATGCAATAATCTTCTAAAAACTCCTTCAAGCAAGAGCTCCCAAAACAACAAGAAAATTCACCTAAAAATGAAGTCTCCAAAGTGAAGAAACCCAAAACAAGACAAGGAATTCAAATTTTATTGAAGAAGGAAGAGAAGAGGATGAGGTGCATCCATGTAGGATGCCAGATCACACATCCTCAACCCCAACCCCAAAAGTTAAATTCATTCTCCAATGCATAATAAATAGTTGGGTGAATAATATGACAATTTACTTACACACTCAAATCCAACCCAGACCCTGAAGGACTGAAATTAAATTATGTAAGAAAAGTGCAATTACAACATTCAACTTGACTTGTAAAAATGCATTAAAATGTCTAAATTTAACCCTCTAACCATAGGCAAGGTTGGTATGTAAATTTAAGAGTATTGAGACAAGATTAACTTGTCCCACAAGCCTCCAAAATCAACCTACATGGAAAAATTTGAATTTCCAAGAAGGTGGAGTGTTTTACACTCAAAATTTAACTCACACATCACTTAACGTATTACTTATACATTACTTACTCATTGTTACAACACTTTAAATCATAACCAACAACCATATTAATTACATTCTCTTGATATATTTTAATTAATTAACTTAACAACGTGATTACTCCTAATATTAACACCACATTAAATAAATAATGAAAGGGTAAGTGCACCACATAAAAAACATGCAAAAATTAAACAAAGGAACTAAATAAAACAAACACATAAAACCCCTTGGTCACAATTAAAGGTGATTCCCCCATGGGAATCCCTAACACACACAAACACGCACAAAAAAGCTAGTTGCCATGGTGACCTTGTTGAATTCATCTAGAATTCCATTGTGGTTGGTCTCCAATAACCCTGATGTCTGTTGTGATAGTTTAACCTGCAAAACAAAAATACCTCCTTCGGCCTCGCGGCCATATCAGAACATCAAAAATAATATAAATATAATTTCCTAAATCATTTAGATATATGAATCACAAGAACATTAGAGCAATTTAATAAAATCATTTATTGTTTTATCAACAACTATATCATTATCCAATAATTTTCCATTTCTAGGTCTACTCACAATATCTAAACATCACAAGTCCATGAACAACATCCATAATATAACCGTACGTCAAACAATATATCATCATCAACATATAAAATGTCTCTAATAATCATCATGCATCAAAACTGAATCCAATCAACAATAATCCCTGATCTAACATCTAACATCATACTATAATAAAGTCCATAATCATGTCCATAATATAATCAGCAGTATCATGATTAGTATCAAAAAGGTGTCAAAGGGAAGTGGGCACTACAAATAGTATTTTAATGAGTTAACAACTAGAATATAAATAATATTGGTCTATTGAGACACAATATGAGAAAATTATGTAGGAAGTTCTACATATTACACCATCACCTTTAAGGCATATACAAATACCGTAAAATACTATAAGAACTTATAACGAATATTCCAATGTAAAGATCCTATTAAAAAGAACCATTACAAAAAAAAGGTTCACAATAACTTTATTCATAAATAATGTACGCTATATGAAGTCAATGTATACATGTGTATTCATGCAATGTGTGTATATCTATATAAAAAATATACATAAAAACATACGCCAATTGCGTGTTTATGTGTAGTAACAATTGTATAATCATTTGTTTTATTATAAAAGGTTAAAAAATATTTTTAAAATAATTAAAATAAATATTGTTAACATATTTTAAACAAACCCATATTCAATAAAGCATATATAATTTAACAATGTATTTTTCACATGGTTAAATTTTTTAGTTGACAAGATTGGTCACCTTCACATTCGCATGATGGATAGAAAAATATTAGCTTAGGTGCACATGTGCTTTAAATTTAGGTTTTATGACCCAGATTCTAGCAATCAATCATACTAAGTCATTTGACATATAACATGGGACCTAGTTTTTAAAAAGTATATTAGAGATTTCGTTAATTGTTGTATCACATGTCATTTTGATATCTAAACCATTTTTTTATTTGCCATTATTTATCAATTACCAATGGAAATGTTGTACCAAATGTTTTTGTCCCCTTTTCAATAGTCTTTGAGATAGCATGTACAATGTGGAAAAAAATATTTATTCCACCTATTTTTATAAATATAATCCCAAGCACAGAAGGTAACACCTGACATTTCTCACTTCCATAATCTTTCAAATCAGGAGAACATTACCCCCTGCAACGTTCCTCAAATCTTACTTATTCTTGCCTCTCAATTCCACTCGCAAAAAAGCAAAGCATTGTTGCCGCATTTTGTCGTGCCACAACTTTAGATACTGGCTTGCCACCTTGCTAGCACTCCTAACCTCATCTTTATCTTGGACATGGGGCTCGGTGCCTCCACAACATCATAGTTAATCTTTCCCATTTCCAATAGGCAATGTTCTTTGGTCGGTTTTTTGCATCTCGTCACCCCAAGTCCTGGAAAATGAAAACAGAGAAAAACTTGAAGAAACTAAATCCATCGCAAATGGATGGGAGCTCATTCTTGATGGGAAATACCTTTTAGATTGTTGGCTAATGACGTATACCCTTTGCCTTTTGTTCTGTATGTGATTGTTGTCTAACTTTCTGGTTAATATATTGACAATCTAATCAGTTTTAAAGGTTAAGGACTCATGTGATTTTGTAAACGGTTGCAATACCTTTGGGCTAGTTTGTCACTCATGGAGTGATCACATTACAACTCCATTTTTGTGAATAGTTGTACTGTTATTTTAGTAATATAACATTTATTTAATCTATTTTTCATTATCTCGATTGATTGAATTTAAATTTTTATTTGGACAAACATCTATAGCAATTTGCCTACAAATTCTGGGGTTGATACTTTTGGTGGATTTTTTATTTTTTGTTTCACAAAACTGATGCTGCTGACAGAACGATAGAGCTAGCAGCAATATATACAGCTAATAACAATATAGTTTATACGGAGTCAAATTTAGAAACAAATAGCAAGTGATTACATATATGACATGCACGCAGTGTTACAATAATATTTTAGTTTACGACGAGGCTTCGTCGTGGGCTTTCAGAGAGGAATATAAGATGACGCTTCGTCGTGGGCTTACAAAGAAGAATATAACACTCTGTCTACACTCCATTTCACGTGTAGAAACACTGTTTTCTACAATCACTGCCGTGATTACATAGTCGAATTCTATGGTTTGTAGCCCCCCTCATCCTATAAAATCCTTTTAACTCACTCATCGATTACATCCCTAAACTCGCAGCTTATTTGCTCCTGATTTTCGTCTTAAGCTGTAGCGTTGTTGGTGATGCTTATGATTTCTATTTGTACAACCATTCACACAGTGGTTGCACACAGCAAGCCTTACTATAGTTCACACAGCAAGTGTCCTTTAAATGCGTTGAAGCTAGGAGCCTGCGTTGATGTGCTTGGTGGGCTGGTTCATGTGGGCCTCGGAGATCCCGTTGTGAACCAGTGCTGTCCCCTGTTGGAAGGACTTTTGGAGGTAGAAGCAGCACTCTGTCTGTGTACAACTATTCGGATTAAGCTTCTCAATGTCAACATTATCCTTCCACTCGCTCTCGATCTTTTAGTTCAGTGTGGCATGACCCCTCCAGATGGCTTCAAATGCCCACCTCTCCAGTAAATAATGGTAATCTACTTTTTGTAGGCACTCTTCTAATTGTTTGATATAGATCAGGTTATCATCCGTTCGACTGCATAACACATATAATTGTTTTACATCTTGGATTTCAGGCGGAGTTTTGCTTTGTCGTCGAGAATAATGTCAGTCACCCTCATGAATGAAACTGGACGAAAAATGTGGTTCTTGGTGTTGTAGAAAAAGACTGCGTTCGCTGTCATGGATAATCATAGAGAACTCCATCCACTTTGTAAGCGTTAATCATTTATTCCGACTAGGACTGTTTGTCGTTTTTTCAAAGATACGGTGATTTGGTGTATGGGGCAAATCTGCCACTGCGTGGGGAAGTTACTTGTTGAATCCGACAATAAGAGGAATTGAAAGTGATCATTCTCAATTAATGTTTGTTACAATTTTCCTAGCTAATTTAGGACTATTCGAACGATTCAAAGAATTTATAAATGTCTGCAATTCTATATCATTAATTGGATTACTTCTTTAAGAAAACAAAATTTATTAATAATAGGGAATTGAATTAATTTTTAAAAAAAAGCAATTGCCAAAAAGAATACAGAAGAAGGCGGTCCTTTCTAATCTAATTTCCTGGATTTTTTTTGTTTGTATGATCCCATGCTGCAGGGAACTTTTAGTTTTTCGTTTTCGGTTAAAAGTGTTTTTTAGGTGGAAGAAGGTTATTTTTATCTATATTATTTTAGGTGTAGTTAATGTTTAAGAGGGTATTCATTTTTTAAATTTGTATCATTCTAGTTTTATCACTTTATATGTCATTAAAAGAGTAATTCTGTCAAAATAACCATTATATAGATTTTAGAATTTTGAGAATTTGACAAGAGATGACTGAATTCTGTAAAGAAATGTATAAAATTTGATTATGAATTAAATGGAAAACAATTACAGAGATGTACATGTTGCATAAAATAGAGCAACTTTATAAACAAACAATAAGAACGCAAGTTGAATGCAATGCCCAAAAGTTAAGTTGGTCATTAAAATATAGATTAAAATATTAAAATTGTTATCCAAAGAAAATGATAATGACAAATCTTCAATCATACAACTCCTTTACAATGATGTACAAAAGTCATAAAACTTGCATACCTCCAAACAAATTGGCTAAGTTATATAAAGAATTTCAAGGATTAAGACACGTACAATGTTAAATATCACTACAATAGAAATATGCAATACAAAATAAAACACCAAAATATCATATGTTCATATATGGAAAAATAATTCAGAAAATCGTATTGAGCTCATAGCTTATAAAAATTAGAGTTTCACTTAAATCTTTTATAGGTTAGAAACTCTCGAGAGGAAGAATAATTTTGAGTTTTAGATACTCTCAAAAGTGATTGTTAGAAATAAATTTATTTCAGAACTGTGGTCGGCATAGAGCTTGTTGTGAATTGGCTATGCGATAAATCCAAGTGTGGCTATCAAGTAAAAGAAAGGGGTTATTGCAGAGCAATTTTCCAACAAGATGAAAAAGTTTGTTACAAGTAGAGTAAACTGTGGTTGTTCTGTTGTGTGTGAAACAAAAAATATATACTATAAAATAAACACGGGATAGAAAATACAGTGTAAGAATATTTTTTATTTCTTATTAAGATGTGGATTTCCAATTTCCTTCTAAAATCAACAAGTGATTTTCCTCAAACAACTACTCTATTCTTTTGGGACAACATTGACGCATTCTAATTATGCTCATGTAAGTGTATTTATTAGTCATGCCTCCCTTGCAATCTGTGATAAAAGACTACCTTCACTATAGAAGTTATTAGTAAAATTTCATTCAAACTTCTTCTTCTATAATGTCATTCAAAAAATGCAAACTTGACATCCATTTAATAGAATTTCCAATTAGTTTGAGTTGTTATTGCTAAAATAGTTCTAGCAGTGTCTACTCTAGCTATTCATGCATCAGTCTCATTCTAATAAATTTTGGGTTGTTGTGAGATACCATTTGCAACTAACATGGCTTTATGTTATTTAAATTTCCATATGCATTGAATTTAGTCTTTTAAACCCACTTTATGCTAACACATACCATCTATAAGGCTCACCAGATACCATGTATGATTCTTTTCAATAGAATAATTTTCTTTATCCATAGATTATACCTATTTCTCATCAATGAAAGCATTTACAATTATCTGTAGTTGTCTTGAGAAAATAATGAAAAACTAGAACATAAATTAACTTTATCATCACCTTGAGTTTTTTCATAAATCTCACTTACGATTCTTATCTTCCCTAGGGTGTACCTGAACTTATACATTTGTGTTACCAATTTTGTATCTAATTTTTCGTTACAACAAGGTCTTGAAGGTGAAAAATTCCTAAGGGCCGTAATGCTTCATCCGGGTGTAAATTTTCTAGGGCAGATGAAAATCCACTTGAGATATCTCTTGTGATGCTTAATGAAACTAGAGTTATGTTTGATGAAGATGTCACTGAACCATTCCCTTAAAGTGCTAGATGAACATTTTGTGTGTTTGTTTCAAATACGTAATTCGCGTCATGAGGTATTCCGGTAGTGATAGTTTCTATCTTATCAATACTTCCATTCCATGCTTGTTCTTCAATGAACTCACCATCTTTACTAATAATAGTATTCTTGGTGATGGGGTTATATAATTTATAGCCTTTCGATTTCTTACTCTAGCCTATAGAATGCATCTTTCTCTTTTATCATATAATTTCATCCTCCTCTCATTTACAATATGAGGATAAAGTACACATCTGAATTTTTTTTTACTACAAGACATTGTGTTGGTTTCCACTCCATGCTTGTTGAGGAAGTTTTTCATTCACAATTTTTATTGGACATTGGTACAAGAATTAAACCACACAAGTTACTACTTCAGACAAGCACTGATTTATTAAATGTTTTAATTTTAACATATTTCTATCGATTTCTTCAAATTTTATATGTTTTTTTTTGCAAGCCAATTCTGTTGAGGTTTATACCTTGTCGTAAATTGTTTTTTTATCCCATGAATCATACAAAAATTAAGGAACTCATTTGAAATTACTCTCCTCTATCTCATCTTATAAAATTTATATAGTAATCACTCTACTCTTAAACCATGTCCTTAAAATCTTGGAATGCACCAAAAAAATTTTAATTATGTTTTAAGGAATAAACGGATGTTTATCTATTAAAAACATCTATAAAAGTCACAAAGTACAAACTTCCTCCAATTGATGGTGTTTTCATAGGTCCACGTAGATTTGAATGGAAAATCTCAAGAATATAAATAGATCTAAATGACTTTCCAATAGGAAAATTTTCTTTATGTTGCTTCCTTAGAATTTGACTTTCACAAAGTTTGTTTGGTTATTCTATCAAAGAAAAACCTTTCACCATATGTTTCATTTGCAAATAATATTAACCAATAAAATTTAATTGACCGAGTCTCAAATTCCACAACCAAGTATGATCTTTTAAATAAACTTCAAATAACAGTGAAAATGTTTACATATGACAAATCATGGTTGATTTTTAGTGGAAACATTTAATTTCTTGTCATCTCTACCTTTGTAATAAATTTTTACTTGGGTGTCAATCTATTATTAAACATGCATCATCTTCAAAATATAATTTATATCCCTTCTGCACTAACTTCCCAATCCTCATTAGATTATGTTTCAAACTAAGAACATAATACAAATATACAAACTTATGGTTCTTACCTTTCTTAGTTTTAATATTGATTATTACTTTTCCCATGGCTGAAACTTTATTATCATTTCCTAAATTAATTTCAAAGGTAAATAACTCATCTATATTTACAAACATTTCCTTACTTCCAATCATGTGATTACTACATCCGCTATCTACAAACCAAATATCCTTACTAATTTCTTGACAAACAATACATGTAATGAACATTGAACCATTGTTACATATTCTAAACCAATTTTTTTTTTAATTTTTTTAAAATTACTCATATCAAAATGTCTCCTCCTAAATTCGTTGATATAGTGTCCATATATTTTATAGTAATTTCATTAGACACGTGACTTTCCATACCTCGAATCATAAGTTTGATTTTGGTTCTTTCCTTGTCATCTTACACTCGTGGTGTAGAAATTCAAATTTTTCCTCCATCTTCATAAGATATGTTGGTCTGCTCAATCCTATTTTAAAATTTCTTTCTCTACATCTTTTGAAGCTCAATATTCCTCTTACTTTATTACTATAAATTGAAACTTGTGCTTTGAAGGATTTTTGAAGAGATGAGCTACTTAATCTATAAAAACTCTTCTCGTGGGATACAAAAGATCCCTTTAAATTTTTAGAGAGAAGTGAATTAAATTATTTAAGTATCCTGTTGCAAAAAAAATTACATTAATATTTTTTTATTAATGGTAAAAATATTTTGACTAGGGCTTTACCCAAGAGTTACAAAAACATGGTCAACAAACAAATAAAGTTTTAAAAGAAGAAGTGACTACAAGAAGAAAGTTTTCCCAGGAGCAAAAGGACCAACATGAAGCACAAAAACTACCCATAAAAAAATAAACAATAAAAGAACAACTGGACAATAAGAAAATATAATGTTTTCAGCGCCGAGAAAGAGTAAGTCTTTTCAATTTTGGTGACTACAATTTCTTCCAACCCTCTTATTCAAATTCATTTCCATAAGTTCATTATGATTCTTAAAAGAAAAATTATCAAAAACATATTCTTGATAATGTAAAACTTACAATAAATGAAGAATTTTAAGTAAGTGAGGGTCACAAAGAGCCTTCCTATCATTAGTATCATGATGAAAAATAATCTTTGTCGAAAAAATGCAAGATCCTAAATTTTTAGTACAATTTCTAAAGTAACCATGACCAGGCTATCAACACACCCCCCTCCTTCATCCACATAATAAATATTACGAAAAGTGTTGTGCTCAAGGTCAATATTAGCATCCAAAGGTAGACCGGAAAAAGAAGGATCATTAATGCACTCCATGCTAGGACAAACCTACAAACCACACATGTCATCAAGGTGCAACCCAGTATTGCAATCCATAGGTAGGTTGATTTGATCTCAATTTTTCATTGAGTATAGTATTTGTGGCACAAAATAAAGGGATAAGTCGGGAGGAATTCCAAAGCCAATATTATTTAAACCTTTGACAGAACTAATAAAATCATTAGGCTTTAATCCATCAAAAACAAGGTTGTTATACCTAACATCATTGAGCCACAACTTAGGCACATCTCTTTTTTTTTGGCTTTCCACTTTGCGAGTGAAGCCTTGCAAACCTCCACTCCATGCAAAGATGTGCAAAGATTGCATCAAATATACTACAAAGACTTTTAAGTATTTTCTTTACAAATTTTTCAGTTTCCAATGTCTCACCATGAGACCTAATTTGATTTACTACACCCATAACAATGGAAAATATTTAATTTAAAGATTTTTTTTTTCCTACCAAATTTTTTAATATATTTCATAAGAATTTGTTATTTAGAAATTTTTCAATGACTTGTACATTGATAAGATGTTTGAAGTCTTTATCATTCATGTTTTTATCTACTTTCTACTACAAGGTAAGGAAAGATGGACTCGTCTACTTCATGTTGAATAAGAAACAACACTTTTTCTTCCTTTCCCTTGATGTTCTTTAGTATATCATTATCTATTGGTGTCAATGCTCAGGTTTTTTGAGGATTCAAAGGTTATAGAAACCCATTCTCAACTATCTCCCACACATCTTGTGAACAAAATAAATTCCTCCTTTTTATGCTCCAATAATCATAGTTCTTACCATTGAATATGGTGATTTTGGATTGGGTGAGACTAATGCTCATAACTACCATTTTGAACTAGAAAAATATATTAAACTAAAACTTTTCATGTAATCTCAACCTAGCTTTGATACCAATTTGTACAAATTATTTCTATTCCCTAACCTAGAGGGTATGTACTAAGGTAATAAAAATAAGGACAATATTATGAACACACACAAACTCACAATAAATATATATAAAGAAAAAATTTCTATTGAAAATAATCAAGAGAAATTCAATAAATTTATCTTTCTACTAAATTATAAAGTGAAACCTCTTATTTATAGAGGATTTCAACCTTCTATCTAAAGAAAAAACTCATAATATCTTATACTAGATATTATGGATATTTTTTATATTTCATAAATATTCCAAAGATATTTTCTAGATAATGTATATAATATATTTTGATATTTTGGAGGATATAATATTGACAACAAATGTGAATATATTTTTCATAAAATACAATTATATAAATTTGTAACTTATCAATCAAGATTAGATATTTCCAAAAATCATAGTGCACAAGGTAACTAGCTGATGGAAAAGAAAAATACGCCCATATAAGTGCATAAACTGAGGATATGAAAGTTTAATATACATAAAGTAAAGTGTTCACCATAACATTTCACTAGTGAGGCAACATAAACTGCTAGACCAAAAAAATAGGGAATCAATGTTCTAAAAAAGAAAAGAAGAGGAATTTAGACCTATAGTTTAATTCAAAAGGAGTGATCTAAAACAAATGGGGAGTGGGGGATTTTTTTTCAAAAATGCCATCCATCATTAAAAAAAGGTATAATTCTTCCATTATATTTACATTCGTTGCCAAGTAGAGTTGTCTAGTCAACAAAATTGGTTTGTGGCTTCATGAAATTCCATCTAGCAAATAACAAATGTGTGTAGACTATTGGTCAGAAATTTTAAAAAGAAATCATAGTGGAAAAGGAAATGGTATTTGAATGACGTTTCAAAGAAAGATACAGTCTACAACATTTAGAGAATCTGTTTCAAATGTAAGAAGTGAAGGAAGGATACAAGATCGAACTACTAACATAATTATTTCAATGATGTCAATGAATAAAGTATCACACAATAAAAAACTATGATATTAATGGGAAATATCTATTAATTATGGTCTATTAAGATGAAAACATTATTATGTTATGAGGATTTTTGGGATCTAGTAGAAAATTGATTTTTATAACATCCATTTTGGTCACTAACTTATGCCACGCATGCTCAGTTTAGGAGAAAACATCCAATATGACATTGTTAAGGAAGATAAATCACATTTTTTCTTCAAATAATATCCCATTGATATGTTTAACACTTACCCTTCTAATGACACATGTAATGAAAAACTTGGTGATGCTTTGAATGTTATTGTGAAGAACCTTCCTCTTTCTCTTGACTCCTAATTTTCCCATTCATGTACCAGCTTCTTCCCTTCCAGAAATTTTTGTAAGCTTGAGGAAAATGAAAATTCTCCTATAAATTCAAGGAAGAGGACCATGTTGGTGGGATAGGAGAAACCACCCTATTACATATATGGGCTTAGGAGAATATAGCAATTATGAGGCCACTTCATGGACAAAGAGATGATTGGGCTCAGCTAGAGATATTTGTAGTGAGGTGGGTGGGGACCCGGATTAGGAGGATGAAAATGACCACATATAGGTCGATGTTCGATTAGAGGGGCCCTGGAGTGGTTATCTTGAGGTTATATAAATATGATGAAGAATGGGTGTAGGATGATGTTGAGTTATGGTGCATTTGGTGCCCTATGTGGTTAGAGGAATAGTTTCCAAGAGTGTCAAAGATATTCCTGGGTGAGTGGGTATCTCAAAAATTTAGGGGATTGATTAGGATGTGCCCCAAAATCCATATGTATTGTTTCAATCTAATATTTCTTAAAGATGATTAGGATAGAGGCCAAGCTCTATAGGAGCACATTTAGTACCCCCAGATCCAGATGAGGTACAAAGGAAATAGATCCAATACAAGTGGATGACTCAGGGTATATTGATGCATAAAATTAGTGGTGGTGAACACGCTGATGGGTGTTGTTGTTTCCAGTGGTTAGAGACACATCAGGCGAGCTAGCATTTGGAGGATTTGGGGGTCAGGAACCATCTCTTGAAGTAGATGATGTAGTAGTGGCATGAGTAAAGTGTAGGTATCGCATACATTATTAATTGTTTTACTTGTTTAATTTGGTTTATGAATACAACAATGTGTAGTTATTAATATGAAGTTTTTATCATGTGGTTGTAGGCGATGTTTATTAGGAATTTATCATTGATACCACTATACTCACGTTGACTTGGAACGTGCCCCTATGGATTTTCTTGTGGCTGGATATATACTAGAGTGAGAAGGATGTGATTACGTGTGAGAAATTCCATTTGTTTAATCCTATGGTGATACCAATGGCCACATGTGTACAATGTGGTTTAATGAGTGTGAAGAGGATCTTGCAGAGAAAAAACAAAAAAGACAGGATATGGGAGGGGGTGGCCTATCCCAGGATGTGTTTTCATGATATGTGGAGCTCAAGGGCTGATTTATAGAGCGTGTGATAGAGGACATTTTATTATGGAGCAAGATAGACAGATAGAAAGCCTGAGATCAATGGTGTAGGGTTAACATAAAAGCTATGAGTTCTATAGGTCTCCCAATTGTAGATAGTGATAGTGAGGAGGCCATATGATGTATTTTATAGGATGCATTCAGGCATGTGGGATTACCCACTAATTTTTTAAAAATTACATTTTAAGTTGAACCCTAATGGTAGAGTCACAAGTGAAAAATAAATGATAATAAACCAATGGAATATAGATGATAGAAACAATAAGATAAATATGAAACCCTAGATGTAAGAGAGGGAAACAATGACTTAGTTCATGCCTAATGTTAGGACTGCACACACTAGAAAAAAAAATAAGTAGGAAGGAAATACTATCTTGACTGTGCCAGGTAAATTATGGAGATTTAAGATAACCCTTGATAAGGGTTCTTGGATAGGGTCATGCGTGCCTCAGAATCAGAGTCTACTATTTAGTGCTCGTGAATGGGAAAATGTTTTGAACCTAATTTTTCTTGTGTCACAAGGTTTTCATGTATAGTCATTTTTTGTCACATGTATGTAGAGCTATGATCAGTAAAATTATCCTATGAACATGTTGGTGCTGAATTTGATCTTCCCCTATTTACTCTAAAATTTCTTCAACCTACAGGCTCTGTCAGTATTTTCTATTTCCATGAATGGATGCGTGAAAGGTTGTAATCATTTGCATGCTATTGAAGATACTTTTTCATGGTTGTGGATCACATTTGGAACTTTTATCATTTCCAATTTCTTCGTCCTTAAAGACAAATTCAATTTAGGGTGCAAACGGTGAAGTTGCCCTGCATCTTACTAATCAACGGGTGTGTTTTCCTGGCCAAATTACATCTTAGCATCTTTAGAAATGTGGTCCTTTATTATTAGATGCAGTTCGATGGGGCATTTTGAAACTCTAAGTCCTACTTCAACTCAATTCTTGTCAAAAGTTAGGGCTTGCGCTTATCTAAAATTTCACCTCTTCATTTTACCTTTGGAGTTGTGCCAAGGAGACACTAAACATTTCCTTTGGCCCTACCAAGACTTAGAATTTTTTTCATGTGGTTGGTTAAGATTTTTCGAACCATGGAAATGTGGAGGGCCGGCGCTCATTTGAGGATCTACCTCTGGTTCCTACCTTAGTAGTTGTGCGAGGGAGACATGTGGAGGCTTCCATTGGCTCCTCTCTATACTTAAACTTTTCAAGCAACTTTCTAAGGCCTGGGACATGTGGAGTGCCCGCGCCTGTTCTAGGACCTACCATGGAATATTAATTTTGAAAGAGTTCCATGGAGACACGTGGAATTTTCCACTCACTTTTCCCTTGCTTGAACGTTTTAACGGCCATGGAAACTTTCTCAGACCCTAGGCATATGGTGCCTTCCGCTGGTCCTTAAAATTTTACCACAACTCTGCCAGACTTAGACACGTGGCGAGCCCACACTTGTTTAGTGTCTCCACTTTTTGGCACAGTATCAAATGTGTGCTAAAGAGACATGTGGAGGATTCCGCTGGATCATTTTTATACTTAGACTTTTCAAAGGCCAAAATGCACTTTTCTGGGGCCTAGGGCACGTTAAAGGCCTGTGCTTGTTTATAAACATGCCTCTATACTTCACCTTTGCAGTTTCACCAAGGAAACATGTGGACGGCTCTAATCTAAAGTTGATAAAGGGTAGAATCAATGGTTACTTTGCATTGCATCTTATTTTGCTGCCATTTTTTCTCCAACAGTCCTGGAGATGTGAATATGCATTATTTTTCATCATTTTTTGATGAAATTCCTTTTTGTTTTTTTTTACAAAGTGGAATTGAATGGATTTAGAGATTAATTTTTGAGTCCAAAGATTGTAAAGTTTGATATTTTGAAGTTTTAATTACTCGGGCACTTTTAAAAACAAGAATTACTAGAGAAGATGGATGCAGAGTAAATTTGCAGCAGAAAGAATGGGAAAATCATGAAATGATGGAGGTTGTAGGAGAAAATTTTGAAAATGGTGTTGCCTCAAGGGGGAAAAGGATTTCCTGTCAAATCCATCTATACAGAGCCACTAGAAGATGATTTAAATGGGGATTTCTCGCATGAAAGAATAAAAGAAGGATTAGAAGGACTGTTAAAATGTTATGACATGGCATCCTACTCATTAGTCGAGGGTCTGAGAAATGTGATCAGTTCCTGATTTGTACACTTGGTAGCTGTGGGTGTAAATGTTTTAAATGTCACTTTATGAGACAAATTTGTAACAAGCAAAGGATTCCTAGAATATTCTTCTTTTCCGAGGGAAAATTTGGGATGAGTGAGTGAATAAATTGTATAAATGCAATGACGATACTCTTTCACAAGGTTGGAGCTTGAATTTTTAAGATAAAATTTTAGAAATCCCATCTTCCTGAGAGACCATCTGAGAAACTTGTGAATCTCCTATGTTTTGGATTTGATCATGTCAAGTTGGTTGCAAGTGTATTACCATTGACAAGCTCTAAGAATATTCAAAGAAACTTTCCCCCAATGTTAAATCTAGTCAACTTTCAATTAATCTGTCTTAATCTCAAGCCAATTTGTGTCTGCTTTATTTCAAAATGTGTGCAATTAGTTTGTCTTGTTCCTATTGCAATGTTGTGTTAAAATCCCTCTAAATCACATAGGATCTAATCCCTGTGATAGTTTTGTGGCATTTACAATTTCATTATGAGAAGAGCCTTCATCCTGTAAGCCTTTGAGTCATTTTTTTGAAAAATATTTTTTGTAAGCCTTTGAGTGTATCTTAAGCGTGAGAAACTAGGGGTCTTTAATGTTTAATTGAGTCTTTAGCTCAAGCGTTCGTGTTAAATTCTTGGAGATTGTGTGAAACCGTGAAAATTTGAGCCTCCATTAATGCACACCTTCTGGTTGAAGGAATATTTTATCTGTTTTGAAGAATTCTATCATTTAGTTTTCCAATTTTTGTGAAGGTTCACAAAGATCTAGAAAAATTAAGTTTATCCTGCTTAATCTCCCACCAAAAATTATTCAAAAATAATGAATCCTACCTTAACTACCCCTGTTTTCTCTATATATCCACAAATGAATAAATTGTACAGCCAAAATATGTAGAAGCAGTCAGGATTCCATAATTTCTTAAGGAACCTTAACCATGTTTAGAAAATATCACTATTCTTTAGAAGTGACAACTCATGAGAGTTAAATTGTGGTGCATTGATAATATTTTCTCAAGGTTTCCTTTCAAGTTTGTGCAAAGAAGTATATATTAATTCCCCTTCATCAACAGAGGTTACAAAATGGGTCCTCTTACTCTGGTTGACAGGAACAACCTAAAGTAGTGAGGATAGATCAAATCCTTAATGAAGGTGTTATCCATTTCTCCAGCACTCGAGTGATAAAGAGTCAGACAAATCACCTCCCCAGCTACAAAATGAATCATAATATTATCTTTTTGTATCTCAGTGTCTTGCTAAATTTTTAATGTTGCTTAGTTTCCAAAGGAGAATCAATATGGATACCAATACCAGATTGGCACCGTTGCCTAGGATTATTAGAACATTGAGACTTATTTGTACGGAAAATACACTAGATTGACATCATTTTCGGGGATTATTTGATCTCTGAGACTTATTTGTGTGGGAAAAACACTAGATTCACACCGTTGTCAGGGATTATTTGATTTCCGAGACTTATTTATGTGGCAACAACACTAGATTGGCACCGTTGCTGGGTATTATTTGAGCTTTGGGACATTTTTGTGCAGAAACAGCACCAGATTGGCGTCTCTTCCAAGAATATTCAAAGGTATTCTTATATTTGGCCGTGGTAATGTTTCTTACATGCTCTAAGTGCAAATATATTGTTAAAACATCATCATGTGTCCCAATTTGTAAGAATTGAGCAAAGTTACAAGTTCTACGTGTAATATTTCTAGTTTTTGTTGGTTTTTGCACTAAGTTTACATCATCAATGTTAAATAGGGGTAAAGGAAGGCCAGATCTATGAATATTTGCATGAATTTAGTGTTAACAGACATTTTACAGACCAATTTTAGTGCATTTGCATGACTAATGTTAAAATCCTTTGTGGTGACTCTGTGTTGAATTAATTTTTGATAAATGTCAGTGGGTGTAACCTTTGTCAATTGAAATTTATCACTAATATTTACAAAGATATAAGGAAGAAGATATTTCTTCACTAAATACCCTACAAAAACATTGTTTCTAGAACTGTGAAAGACAAATTTTGAAGGAAGAAGAATATAGAAATTTATTGGAGATCAAAAATCAAGAAAAGAGTTACAAATTGTGGAAATTGATCTGCATGTCATTGAATATTTCTATACTTCCTCAAGTTCTTTGGAATCAAGTAATGTTTTTATAGATCTTAATTCTCTAACTGGATAGGATCCATGTTTTATATTTGAAAAATTTACATCTCATTCTATTCCTGTGTTCTCCAAAGCTGATAGGATATTCCAAGAAACAATTTTTTTAAAGAATATTCATTCTGATAATTTCATTCCTATGCCCCACAGACCCCTCACTCCCCATCATTTTGTTTCTCCTGTAAGATCACCTCCCCACAAGAATATGGCCCAGCCCCCACCCAGACCTCAATTTGTTGGGAACAATTTTGGTACTATAGATTTCAGAGGTATGGCTGGATATTCAAATGTTGTTCCCCAAGATGTTAGAAATAGATTGCCTAAATTTGAAGGAAATAATGCTATTACTGGTGATCAAAACTTAAAGAATTTTGTGAATATGATGGAATAATTTGAGATTGAATTTGAGTATGTGTACATAAAGTTTTTTATTCATACTCTAGAGGAGGATGAACAGGACTGGTATAAATCTTTGCCAGAAAAATCCATTGGTTCACGGATAGAAATGAAGAATGCTTTTAGATTGTAGTATGGAGATAAAGTAGACCCTAGGTTTATTTTATCATAATTATAAAATATTAAAAACAATCCTAATGAATCTAGTCATGACTTCAATACAAGGTTCAATAAGACCCTAAATACGCTACTTGTGATCCTGAGGCCAAGTGATGTTTCTTGTTTAATAAAATACTTTGATGTTTTTGATAAGAAGGTTGCTTATTATTTGAGGGATAAGAACCCAACAACATTGAGGTAGGCCTTCACCATGGCTTTACAGATTCAAAAAAATATCAAAGAAGTTGGTAATCCTCCTAAGAGGGAAGGTATGAAGCTGAACAATCCATAGAAGCCTCAGTCAAGTAATTATATGGATTTAGAAGAGGTTTTGAAAACATTGGTCAGAGCTGTCAAGGAAATATCCTATAAACTTACCAAGGAAGAGAAGGGGACTGGGCAAGGTTCCCAGGGTCAACACAAGCCACAAGGTCAAGAAAGATTTTCCAATCATCACAGAGGTGATCATAGATTAAATTACTTCAGTAAAGGACCTGTGGGATCAGGGAATAGATAGCCCCAACCTTGGGTAAACAAATCGGTGCCTGATCCTTTAGGCGCCAGAGTTGTTGTTATAGAAGAAGACAATAAAATTGAGTGGTGTGACAGATGTTTCTTTCCACATGCCCCATGTGATGAAGACAAGGAAGTTGAGGAAGATGATGATGACATTGATGATGATGTGTACATGATGGGGAGCTCTACAAGCTCGTGACAAGGATCAAATTCGACTGAATTAATCAGTGCCAAAACTACTACATATTTATGGGATTCCATCCACTGGATATTACCCCTTCCTCCCTCTCATGCTTTTGAAATAGATATGGTAAAAGCTTTTGAATTGCCTAATAATGGTTTTTATTACTTAAGGGCATTAATGATTAAAAAGTATGATGGAGGAATCCCTTTTGAGGAGGATATGAAGTTGTTAATGAATGATGTGGTTGCCAAAGAAAAATAATATAACACTGGGAGTAAAATTGTCAAAGGGGCAGAGCCTTAGGCCAAACAAAAAACACTATTTCTCACCAATATCTCAAAAGAAACTCCTAAGAAAGATACATCTTGCAAAGGCCTTATTTCCCCAAATAGAACCGGTATCCCTACCCATGCTTAGACTGTGAAAAATCATGTGTTGTTAGATGAGTTTGTCAGTCTTCCTCCAAATTTTTCCTTGCCCAAATACATTCCTTATGACATTTCCCAAGTCTTGAGTCAGATCAAGATTTTTGTTCCAATTGTTGAGCTGCTTAGGATTCTTAAGCACAAGAAAAGGGCCTTTGAGTATTTGGGATTGAAGGAAGAACAAATAACCTAAGGTAGAAATGTAAACAATGTTGAGACTCCTCCTACCATTTACGAGTTGGAAAAATCCTAAGTGTTGGGAGAACTAGGTGAGCCACCTAAATTATATTTGGGAACATCCTTGGTTGAGTCCCAGATGAATGTAAATTCAATTTTCACTACTTTGATTATTAAGGACATGTTGTTACACAAGTGTATGTTTGATTCTAGAGCATCATCAAATTTTATGCCTCTTCACGTCATGAATGAATTAGATATCAAAGTGACAACAACTTATGGGAAGTGCACTGCCATGGATTCCAGAGAGATATCAGTGCTTGGATGTTTCAAGGGTTTGATAGTGCAACTTTCAGCTTACCTAGGAAAGAACTCAAAAACTAGATGTTGTTATTGTTGATTGCCCTACCAAATGGGGAATGTTGTTATCAAGAGAACGTTAGCTAGTGTGGGTGGGAGTGTGCAAATGGATATGTATTTTTCCACTAAACCTATTGAGGGCATCCTTGTAAATTTGTATGGTGAAAAGAAGATGCTACATCTCATTGAGGATCCCAATAATGCTTCCTATGAAGTTATATAAAATGGCATTGATGCTGATAACTTTTTTTGATTCGCTAATGGTAAAGAGCACAAAATTGATCACTGCAAGTCTCTTAATCAAGTAGGTCCTTCTTGGATGTTTTTTTTTTATTAGGCTTGCTCTAAATTTTGAAATGGTGCTGCTATTGTTCTGATATCTCCAAGTCAAGAAGAGTTTGTTTATTCTTTTAAACTCAATTTTGAGTGCACTAATAATATTGTAGAATATGAAGCACTGTTATTAGGTTTAAGAATTTCTTGGAAATATGGTATTAGAGACATCATTGTTAAAGGATATTCAAAGCTAATTGTCAAGCAGGTTGGAAAACTAAATGCAAAAAAAAATCATAGAATGAAACATTATAAGAATGTAGTCTGGGATTTAATTGAGATGTTTAACTCCTTCAACATAATACATCATGATAGGAAGTACAATACTCTAGCAGAAAAATTGGTTGTATTGGGTTCCAGATTTGAAAATTATACCGTATCCCCCTATTATGAGTATAATATTGAGATGATAACTAGGCCATTTGTTCCTGACAATGTTAAACACTTGCAAGTGTTCGAAGATGAAGCCTAGGTGCAAAGGTTTTTGCCAAACCGGTGAGAATTTTCCATTCAACATATAGATTGGGAACCAATGTTTTGTGTGGCTAATGGAAAGGAGACTTTATTCGGAAAAGAAATCATTCAGTTGAAGACTAATACTATTCCCAGAGGTTTGGTATCACTTGAATCAAAATTTGATAATGTTGATTGCATTGTCAACAGACACATGTTAGCCTTGAGGGATGTTGAAGAGCACAACCTAGGCATAAAGGATAAAGCACGTAAGATCTGGCTAGGTAGAAATATGAGAAAGGAAGAAAAACTATTGTATGTCTAATTGTTGAAGAAATACCAGGACTTCTTAACATGGTCTTATTCTGAACGAAAAGCATATAGAGAGGATGTTTTCCAACACTAAATTCCCTTGGAAGTTTCTGCCAAGCCATTTAGGTATAAATAGAGGCCAATAAATCCATTCCTTTGCTTGAGGATGCATGAGTAATTGAAAAATTTGAGTGATGGAGGAATCATACAACCCACAAGGCACTCATCATGGGTTGCAAACTTGGTACCTGTCAGAAAGAAGAATGGATATATAAGGTTGTGTGTGGACTTTAGAAACTTGAATAGAGCATCAATTAAGTATAACTACCCTCTACCAAATATGGAGAATATGTTACAATTGGTTATTGGTTCAAAAATTTTATCCACTTTGGATGGTTTTTCCAGATATAACCAGGTAATTGTGAAGGAATTAGAGTGAATCAAGACTTCCTTTACCACTGCTTAGGGAACATATGTATATGTCAGAATGCCTTTTAGTCTAGTGAATGCTGGACCCACTTTACAAAGAGAAATGGATGTATCTTTATTTTGCTATATTAATGATTTCATTGTTGTATATCAAGATGATGTGACTTTTCTCTCTAGAAAATAAAGTGACCACCTACAACACTTAGAAAAAAAGTTTTTAAGATGCAAGGAGTATGGTATTTCACTAAATCCCAAGAAGTGCCATTTTGGAGTTTAGAAAGCAAAGACGCTGCCCGACATATTGTGTCAAAGGAATGGGTCATGATTGATCCTGAAAGGGTAGAAACCATGAGTAAAGTATCTATTCCATGAACCAAGAAAGGAATTCAATCCTTTTTTGGGTAGATTAATTTTATTAGGAGATTTATCTCCAACTTTACTAAACTAACTATCCCAATCACTAGCATGTTGAGGAAAGACAAAAGTATCAAATGGGAAGAAGCAGTTATTCAATATTTTTGTTGGGATCGAAGAAGCATTAAAGAATGCCCCTGTTTTAGCAGCTCTAGATTATAAGAAGGATTTCTAAATGTTTTATTTTGTTTTAGAAATTACCATTGCATCTGTGTTGTTTCAGAAGGATGATGAGGGAGCTGCAAGACCAATTTCTCTTTTCAGTAAAGCATTACAAGGAGCTAAGGTAAAGTATACTATCAGGGAGAATCAGACATTTTCATTTGTAAAATCAACAAAGATATTTAGGCCATATATTCTGTGTTTGAAATTCATTACTTATGTTCCCCACACCATGGTGAAATATATCCTATCAGAAATGGAGGTTTCAAGAAAAATATGCCGATGGGTATACAAATTCCAAGAGTATGATATGGATATTTAAATAAGAAAATTGGTTAGAGGTTTGGGCTTGGAAAAACTTATGGCAGAGAGAAATCTGTAGATAATCGAGGTAAATGAAGGTGAAGAGGAAAGGTTGAATTTCCTTGAAAAACTGATAAATTCTAAATGGTATAAAGACATCATTTTTTATCCCAAACATCTACAGTTCCCAGAACATTTGAGAAAGAATCAGAAAAGATCACTTAAGTTAGCTTTCCAAAAATATGTCATTACTAATTTTTGGTTAGCTTGGAAGAACCCCAAGGGAGTTCTCTTAAGATGCATTACTGAAGATGAAGCCCCTAAAATAATTGATAATCTCCATGGAGGAGTTTGTGGGGCACATTTTTCTGGAAGAGTCACAGCTCATAAAATCTTAACGGCTAGTTATTGGTGGCCATCTCTTTTCAATGATACAACTCTGTTGGTATGAAAATGTGAAAGTTACCAAAATTTTTCTTGAAGAATGAAAGCTTCAGGCTCCCTTCCTTTGTGACCTGTATCAATTGAAGCCCCATTTAGGAAATGGGGAATGAACATCATTGGTGAGATTTCAGATCCTTCATGTGCTAGCCATAAGTGGATTTTAGTAGCCACTGATTACATCACCAAGTGGGTGGAGGAAATCCCCACCAAGAAATAAACTCACCAATTTTTCATGGATTTCATTCTAAACCACATCATTTAGAGGTTTGGAGTGCCTGCTAAGATAGTTGCTGATAATACCAAGAGATTCTGGGATAAACCTTTGGTGGCCGAGTGCCGTGAATATTGGATTAATTTGACATATGCTTAAAATTATAATCCCCAAGGAAATGGACAAGCAGAGTCCAGCAATAAAAATTTCTTGAAGATAATTAGAAGAACTTTGGAGTTGAACAAAAGGAAGTGGGCTGAGGAGTTGAAGTTTTCTATTTAGCCTGATCAAATCACTATTAAAAGAGCTACTGTCAAAAGCTCATTTGATTTTTTTGTATGGAACTCAAGCTCTTCTGCCCTTACATATTTAATTTTCTTCATTTCAATTTCTTAAAAAAATTGAACATGAAGAGGCTAGTCCCAATGATTCTCGCATCAATCAGATTGTTGTGTTAGATGAAGAAAGAAGGGCATCCCATCAGAGGCATGTAAAATTTATAGAGAAATTGAAGAAGTTGTTTGATAATAAGGTACTCCAACAGATTTCAGTGTGGAAGATTAGGTGCTATTGTGGGATAATAGGCACGTAGATAAGGGAAAATATAGAAAGTTTTATGCATTGTGGATTGGTTCTTATTCAATTGAAATTCAAATTGGTGAACATACCTTCTTCTTAGAAAACCTAGATGGGGAGTTGCTTGAATTATATGTTAATGGAAGGAATTTGAATAATTTCCTTGATTGATTTCTCAGAATCAAGGTTAGCACCATTATACAGTGTATAGTATTTTTGTTTCTTTCTGCTTTTGTGTTTTTCTGTTTTAGTTTGTCTTGCTCCTTGGTGGCCATTTTTGTTGGTTTCTTAGTTTGTTCCTGGAGGTTTGGTTCATGACTCCATTTCCCAATGGTTTATTTTTGGCACTTGCTCTATTATTTGTTCTTGTGGCACTTGCTTGGAGTTTCCATCCCCGATTCGGAGCTGATTTTGGTGTTCAATTTGATCTTGCCCCGTTTTCTCTAAAAATTCTTCAATCTACGGGCTCTGTCATATTTTCTATTTCCTTGAATAGGTGCATGAAAGGTTTTATTCATTTATATGTTGTTGAAGATCCTTTTCCATGGTTGTGGATCAAATTTGGGCCTTGTATAATTTCAAATTTATTCATCCTTAAAGAAAGATTCAATTCTGGGCGCAAATGGTGAAGTCCCCCTGTATCTTACAAATCGACGAGCACGTTTTCACCGTCAAATTATATCTCATCATCTTTAAAAACATGGTCCTTTCTGATTAGATGTGGCTCAGTGGGGAATTTTGAAACTCTAAGGCCCACTTCAACTCAAGTCTTGTCCACATTGAGTGCCTGTGGTCATCTAAAAATTCACCTCTTCGTTTAACCTTTAGAGTTGCGCCAAAGCCCAAACTTAAACATTTTATTATGTGGATGGTGCAGATTTGTCATACCATGGACACATGAATGGCCGACACTCATTTCAGGATCTTACTTTGATTTGTACCTTAACAGTTGCGTCATGGAGACCCATGGAGGCTTCCACTGGCTCCTCTCTATACTTAAACTTTTCAAGCAACTTTCAAAGGCTTGGGACATGTGGAGGGCCAATGCGTGTTTGGGGACCTGCTCCTAAAATTTTGTTTTGAAAGACCACCATGGAGACACATGTAATTTTCCACTCACTCTACCCTTTCTTGGACTTTTCAACATCTGATGAAAATTTCCTAGACCCTAGGCATGTGGCACCGTCCGCTGGTCATTAAACATTTTCATTAACTCTACCAGACTGAGAGACGTGGTGAGAACGCACTTGTTTAGGGTCTCTACTCTTGGGAACCATATCAAAAGTGTACCAAAGAGACATGTGGAGGCTTCTACTAGCTCCTTTTTATACTTAGACTTTTCAAAGGCAAAAACGTAATTTTCTTGGGCCCAAGGCCCGTCGAAAGCCCTCGCTTGTTTGGAAACTTGTCTCTATACTTCACCTTTGTATGTGTGCCAAGGAAACATGTGGATGAATCTAATCTAAAGTTGAGAAAGGGGAGAATAGACAGTTGTTTTGCATTGCATCTGATTTTGCCAACATTTTTTCTCTAAGACTCCTGAAGATGCGAATACGGATTATTTTTCATCGTTTTTTGATGAAATTCCTTGTCATTTTTATCTGGAAAGTGTAATTGTATGGATTTAGATATTAATTTGTGAGTCTAAGGATTGTAAAGGTTGATATTTTGAAGTTGAAATTTCTCGTGCAGTTGCAAAAATGTGAATTACTAGAGAAGTTGGATGCAGACTAGAGTTGCAGAGGAAATAATGGGAAAAGGATGAAATGATAGAGGTTGTAGGTGTAAAGGATGAAATAGGTGTTGCCTCGAGGGTGAAAAGGATTACCTACCAGATCCAACTATACAGAGCCGTCAGAAAATGATTAAAATGTGGATTTCTCGCATGACAGAATAACAGAATGATTAGAAGGACTATCAAAAAGTTGTGGCATGGCATCCCAGTCATTAGTCGATGGTCTAAGAAATGTGATCACTTCATGATTAGTCCACCTGGTAGCTGCATGTGTACATTTTTTGAATGTCAGTTTTTGAGCCAATTTAGTAACAAGAAAAATATTCCGCAAATAATCTTCTTTTGGGGGAAAATTTGGGATGATTGAGTGAGTAAATTATATAAATTCAATGAGGATACTCTTGCAAAAGGTCAGGTGTTGAATTTTTAAGAGAGAAATTGAGAAATCTTATCTTCCCTAGAGACCATCTAGGACACCTGTTACTCACTTGTGTTTTAGATTTTATCATGTCAAGTTTGTTACAAGTGTACAAGAATTAATAAGCTATAAGACTATTTGAAGAAAATTTCCCCTACTGATGAATCAAATCAGCTTCAAATTAATCTGTGTTAATCTAGGACAATTTTTGTCTACCTTATTTCAGAATTTATATAAGTAGTTTTTCTTGTTCTTATGGCAATCTTGTGTTAAAAACCCTTCGAATCACATAGGATCTTGTTCTATGATAGTTTACTGGAATTTTCAATTTCATTACAAGAAGATCCTTTATGATGTAATGAGATAAATAGTTTAAAATCGCTTTACTGTCATTTTATTGATAAAGATTGTCTGTAATCCTTTGAGTGTATCTTAGTCATGAGAAAATAGGGGTCTTTAATATTTAATTGAGTCTTTCGCTCGCACCTTCAAGTTAAATTCTAGGATATTATGTGAACCTATGTAAATCTTGGCCTCCATTCATGCACACCTTCTTTTTGAAGGAATATTTTAGCTTTTCTGAAGCGTTTTGTCATTTAGTTTTCCAATTGTTGTGAAGGTTCTCAAAGATTTGGAAAAATCAAGTTTATCCTGCTTAATCTCCCACCTAAAATTATTCAAAAATAATGATTCCTACCTGAACTACCCCTCTTTTCCTTGTATGTCTACAAATGAATAAATTCTACTACCAAAATATGCAAAAGCAATCAGGATTCCATAATGTCTTTAGTAACCTGAACCCTGTTTAGAAAATATCACTGTTCTTTAGAAGTGACAACTCGTGAGAGTTAAATTGTGGTGCATTGATCATATTTTCTCAAGGTTTCCTTTCAAGTTTGTGCAAAGAAGAATATATTAATTCTCCTTCACCAACAAGGGTTAAAAAATTGGTCTTCTCACCCTGCTTGATAGGCACAACCTAAATTAGTGAGGATAGATCAAATCTTTAATGAAGGTGCTATCCATTTCACCAGCGCCTGAGTGAAAAAGAGTCAGAATAATCCCCTCCCTGTATACAAAATGAATCATAATATGATATGAATGTCTCTCAATGTCTTTCTAAATCTGTGATGCTGCTAGGTGTCCAAGGGAGAATCAATATTGATACCTCCACCGGATTGGCGATGTTTTGGTTCGCCCTGGTCCTTGTCTACTAGTTTTTTTGGTTTCTGAGTTTGTTCTTAGAGGGTTGGCTCGTGCCTCCCTTTCCCACTAGTTTATTTTTAGCACTTTGTCTGCTATTTGTTCTTGTGGTACTCGTTGGGAGTGCCCTTCCCCAAGTCGGAGCCAATGTTGGTGCTTAATTTGATCGCGCCCCATTCGCTCTAAAAATTCTTCACTCTGTGGGCTCTGTCATATTTTCTATTTCCCTAAATGGATGTGTGAAAGGTTTTAGTGTGAAATTTTTTATTCATTTGTATTTTGTTGAAGATCCTTCTCCACGGTCATGGATAACATTTTTTCCTTGTATCATTTCCAATTTCTTCATCCTTTAAAAAAATTCAATTTAGGGTGCAAATGGTGAAGTTCCCCTACATCTTATTGATCAACGAGCATATTTTCCTCATCAAAATATATCTCATCATCTTTAAAAATGTGATCCTTTCTGATTGGATGTAGCTCGACAGGGAATTTTGAAACTCTAAGGTCTGCTTCAACTCAATTCTTGTCCACGTGGAAGGATTGCATTCATCTAAAAATTCACCTCTTTGTTTGACCTTTGGAGTTGTGCCAAGGAGACACGTGGAGGTTTCCACTAGCCCTGGCCAGACTTAGACATTTTTTTATCCGCCTGGTGTAGCTTTGTCAAACCATGGACACATGGAGGGTTGGCATTCATTATAGGATCTACCTCTGAGTCCTACCTTAGCATTTGCACAAGGGAGACACGTGGACAATTCTTCTAGCTCCTCTCTATACTTCAACTTTTCAAAAAACTTTCTAAGGCCTAAGAAACATGGAGGGCCCATGCCTATTTGGGTACCTATCCCTAATTTTTATTTTTGAAAGAGCACAATGGAGACACGTGGAAGTTTCCGCTCACTCTGCCCTTGCTTAGAATTTTCAATGGATGAGGAAACTTTCTCAGACGCTAGGCATGTGGCACCTTCCACTATTCCCTAACATATTCAAAAACTCTATCGTACTGAGACACATGGTGAGCCTATGCTTGTTTAGGGTTTCCACTTTTGGGAACCATATCAAAAGTGTGCTAAAGAGACATGTGGAGTCTTCTGCTGGCTCCTCTTTATAATGAGAATTTTCAAAGGACAAAAGGTAATTTTCTTGGGTCCGGGGCACGTGGAAGGCTCATGCTTGTTTCGAAAGTTTCCTTTGTACTTAACCTTTGCAGTTGCACCAAGGAAACACATGGATGGCTCTAATCTAAAGTTGTGAAAGGGGAAAATTGATGGTTGTTGTGCATTGCATATGATTATTCCACCTTCTTTTCTCCAAGACTCCTGGAGATGTGAATATGCATTAGTTTTCATCTTTTTCTGATGAAATTCCTTGTCGTTTTTTTCTGCAAAGTGTAATTGAATGGATTTAGAGATTAATTTGTGAGTCTAAGGATTGTAAAGGTTGATATTTTGAAGTTGTAATTGATTGGGCACTTGTAAAAATGCAAATTACTAGAGAAGTTAGATGTAGAGAAGAGTTGTAGAGGAAAAAATGGGAAAAGGATGAAATGATGGAGGTTGCAGGTGCAAACGATGAAAAAGGTGTTGCCTCGAGGGTGAAAAGGATTTTCTGTCAGATCCAACTATATAGAGCCACCTGAAAATGATTAAAATTTGGATTTCTCGCATGACTGAATAAAACAATGATTAGAAGTACTATCAATAAGTTGTGGCATGGCATCCTAGTCATTAGTCAACGGTTTGAGAAATGTGATCAGTTCATGATTTGTACACCTGGCAGCTGCGGGTGTAAATTTGTTAAATGTCACTTGCTGAGACAAATTGGTAACAAGTAAAGGATTCCTCGAATATTATTCTTTTTGGGGGAAAATTTGGGATGAGTGAGTGAGTATATTGTATAAATGTAATGATGATACTCTTGCGAAAGGTCAGAGGTTGAATTTTTAAGAGAAAATTTGAGAAAGCCCGTCTTCCTGAGAAACCTGTTAATATCTTATGTTTTGGATTTTATCATGTCAAGTTGGTTACAAGTGTACAACCATTGACAAGCTCTGAGACTATTTGAAGAAACTTTAACCTGCTGATGAATCTAATAAACTTCGAATTAATTTGTGTTAATCTTGGGCCAATTTGTGTCTACCTTATTTTAGAATGTCTACAAGTAGTTTTTCTTGTTCCTATTACAATCTTGAGTTAAAATATGTCTGAAGCACACATGATCACATCCATGTGATAGTTTATTGGCATTTACATTTTCATTATGAGAAGATCCTTCATCTTTTAATGAGATAAACAATTTAAAATCACTTTATTGTCATTTTGTTGATAAATATTGTCTATAAGCCTTTGAGTGTATCTTAAATGTGAGAAACCAGGGGTATTTAATGTTTAATTGAGTCTTTACCTTAAGCCTTCATGTTAAATTCTTAGAGATTATGGGAAACGATGCAATTATGGCCCTCCATTAATGCACACCTTCTGGTTGAAGGAATATTTTAGCTGTTCTGAAGCATTCTGTCATTTACATTTCCAATTGTTGTGAAGCTACTCAAAGTTTTGGCAAAATCATTTTTATCCTGCTTAATCTCCCACAAAAAATTATTCAAAAACAATGAATCCTACCTGAACTACCCCAATTTTCCCTACATGTCCAAAAATGAATAAATTCTACTACCAAAATATGTAGAAGCAATCAGGATTCCATAATGTCTTTAGTAACCTTAACCCTATTTAGAAAATATTACCATTGTTTAGAATTGACAACTCGTGAGAGTTAAATTGTGGTGCATTGATCATATTTTCTCAAGGTTTCCTTTCAAGTTTGTGAAAAGAAGGATATCTTCACTATCCTTCACCAACAGAGGTAAAAAAATGGGTCCTCTCACCCTGGTTAATAGGCACAACCTAAAGTAGTGAGGATAGATCAAATCCTTAATGAAGGAGTTATCCATTTCTCTAGTCCCCAAGTGACAAAGAGTTTGACGAATCCCCTCCCTAGATACAAAATGACTCATAATATGATCTATCTATCTCTCAGTGTCTTGCTAAATCTGTGATGCTACTCAGTTTGCAAGGGAGAATCAATTTCAATACCAATAGAACTAAGAAAACATCACTTGTAAAACCCTCAAACTAGATCAAATCCTAAAATGAAAAGATGCAATATGGGGTGTCAAACTGACCATAGAGGTCACTTGAATGAGTGAAATTACTTTCAAGCACTACACTAAATCTCAAACTGCATGTAGTTCTTTTGCATGGGTGATACAACTGTGCCCTAGGAAGACCTTGCGTAAGCACAAGTTATATATGGAAATATCTAGGTGTACCAATGTAAATAGATGTGTGGATGGAAAAATGAACTTCCCTTCCTATGCATGTATGCAGAAAATGTAGTCCCTTATCCCTTGAGTAAGTGCTACATGGATGCCTTTGATGCTTTTATAATTCCTTTGTATGCAACCTTAGGTGTTGAGAATAGATGCTTATATCTTTATATTTTATTTTTCTCACATAACTTTGTATTTATATTATTCTGTTGGTTGAATTTTGTAAATTACAACTCGAAGGAGGACCCATAGTAAATAAATATTCCCAAAATATAAAAGAATCCCAAAAAGAGTGAATAATATAGAAAGAGGTTGGGGGAACCTAGAATGATAAGGGCACCTAGGCATTGACGTCTTGGTTGGGTGATGGTGTACCCAATCATGTAAGATAAAAAAATGATTCTCATACTGGGCTATAGGGTGTGTGAGACTAAAGAAAAAGTATCAAATATAGATAAGAGGCCCAAGAGAGTATTCATTTACTAGTTTTCTCACTTAGGAATCACATGAATGCAAGTATTATTTTAAGACCTAGAATGTACCCAAGTATGTGATATTGTATCTACATTTACACTAACCATATGTTTTTGACTAAGTACTCAATAACATAAATTATATAAGAAATGCGTACCTGATAACCATGTAGAGTTTGATGGTGATAGCGTTCCGAGGAGAAAAGTGAAAGCGTGAAGTGATTAAAAATGAAACCTGGAATCTAAGAAAGAGAAAGTGACCCTATGGATGAAGTGTATTATTTTGTACATTGTTGTACCTATTTTTGTACTTGAGGAACACTTACTTCTTATTGCATATTGATTACAGATGTGTAAAAGAAGAGAAAAATAGTAGTCAAAGTCATGTATTATGAAAAAAGTTGTAAAAAAGTGTGTAAATGTGTGTAAAAAGTAGTAAAAAGAAAGTGTGCACCTGATTTGTGAAGAGTGAAAAGGATAGAAAATTTTCTCAACTACTGTAAAAGAGTGATGTTTTTTGGTTATCTCATGCCAAGAGTAAATTTTTTAGGTGATTTCCAGCCAAGAACATGTTTTTTGTGCAATGTCACGCCAGTGGCAAGTGTTTTGGGATTTCTCAGACAACGAACGAAGAGTGTTGGGGAGATAGGTCTAGTGTCATTCTCCTTACGTTATTGCTTCCCCAATAAGGAACACTACAAATTGGATGTCCTGTGTTTAGTTCAATATTGTTCCATATTATTCTATGTAGAAAATGGAGAGAGAATGCATTCTTCTTGCTGGAGGACTATGCATATACTATGAAAAATATTGTCAACTTTATTGATCTAAGAAAGTAACTATAAATACCCACTATTTATAGGCACCCATGAAATTTCCAAAGCACCCATGTCTTTATCCAGGAACTAGTGTCTATGTTGAACTGATGACCCAAGTCATAATTCGGGAAGTTATGTGAATGACTCCATTTTTTTCATGTTTTTTTAAAGATTGTATCGAAGCTTTGAGTTGCTGAGTCAGCTAATTAATTCTCTGAATCTATGCCTCCTTTGTTTGGGTTACATGTGACATCAATAGGAGAAAACATCCCAAAACGAGGATGTGATGTTGATATGGGACTGTATTCCTGCAGTGGGGATGTGTATAGTAGAAACAAAGGAACATGAAAAAATATTGGCTAGATGCATGATGTTAGTAGAAAAGTAGCAAGCATGTTATAGAAAAGTAGTGAAATAGGTAGATGTGGAAATAAAAGAGAGACCTTAAAAAGTGGGTTTCATACATGGGACATTGCTCATAATTTAACAAGACAATTAAAGCCAAAGTGGCCAATAGAATATAGTGTTGATACTAGACAAATTTCATATCCAATAAACAATAACATACAATGGATAAAAATGGCAAGAAAAGAGTAACAAACAACCATGGTCACAAATAGTTCCTGCCAAACAAATGCTACACATGAAGCACTTGTTATCATGTTATAAAGATAAAGAGTTTGTCAAAATATGTATGTATCAATGGAAATAGTACTTTGTTAGGAAAAATAGGAAGTGGTACAAAAGAAAACAATAACACCATTAGTGTGTAAGAAATTAGATTCCCCCTGGATCGTCAGTGGGTCTGGTAATAGGTACAATGCCAAACATCATTTTTACATATAAATATATGTAGGAAGTATCCATTCACAACTGAATACCAAGTGAACTTCCATGTGTATATAGAAAATTAATGACATAATGAATATCATACTAGCATAGTAATCCAACTGAATCATTTAAGTATAAGAAAGAAAGAGTAAGTGTAACTAATATGAGCAATATGTAGTGAATTTATTACATGAAATGGAAGAAAAAGTGTGAAGGCAGTAGGAGTAGCATGCCCCCAGGAAATTTTTAATGAAATGAGCTTCATTTATAAACTACCCCTCAATAGTAAAGAATGAATCATAGAAAAAGAGTGTTTCATTGGTAAAGGTTGGATAGTGTGTGCTATAAAGATATGACCAATGAAACATAGAGCATGAAGAGTACAAGTGAGGTTCAATTAAGATTTAGAAACTCAACATTCAAGTATAAAATTCAAAACTAATGTGCATGATATGGTAGTGATGATGTGTGAAAATTAAATGCTAGAATGATGTATCATAAAGTTTGGAGAGTGAAATGTGTATTTTATGGAGTCTATGGATATAGTATTCCATCAACAATCAAATGTGAACTATAACATAAGAGTGCATCATAGGGTAATGACGATAAAAATTATATCAAGTTGTGTAACGATTCTCAGAAATATGAAGTATGAAGTACAAAGAATATGAATAGAAGTGATAAACATATAATGATTATAAGGGGAAAGTAATCATGATTCCCCCAAGTGTATGATGATGATCGACTTATCCAAAAAAGTGAAAGGAAAGTGTCCTTCACCTGATGTATGAGGAGATAAAGGCATGGGACCATGCTCTAAGATTTTTGGTGCATGCGGATGATAATGTGTGTGTAAATGAGACCTAGGTTGTTAAAACCAATGTTAACTAGACCTAGGAGGTGATAAGAAGCTATGTGAAGGAGGCGAAGGAGGTGATCAGTACATAGGTGAAGTAGAATGAGGACGTGATGAGAACCTATGTGATTTGGATGATTCCTAAGTAGGGGACATAAGATGAGAAGATTGACTTGTGGACCGAGTAGGTTGTGTCCAAATGGAAGAACTAGAATATTGGTGAAGCCATAATATTTTTGAATTGGATATGAAATTTTATAAAGGGGATAGTTGATAGAAAATAAGAGTGCAATAGAGCATGCACCAATAGGAGGAAATGCATCGATCATGGTGTTAATAAGAGTATAAGATCTAATAGAAGCATCAATATGTATTGTATTATAAGTAAATGTATCATGATAATCATGAAAATGGAATGTGATGAGTGGTGTAGATGCATCAATATGATAAACTAGAAAATCAAGAATCCCAAAAGAAGGACAGGGCATAACACGAAATGTATGACTAACTGAGGAATCAACGGATCTCTTATCATGCTCAGGAAATGGATCATTGAATATTTTTATATTTTTATTCTCATTCAATGGAATGGGTGTTGAAGGCTCAGGGATCTTCAATGTGTTATTGTTTATGATATCTAGAATCAGATTCCTAAGTTTGAAACATGGATCAATTGATTTCTCAACCCATTATCATTGATGATAGTCACATCTATTATTTTTGTTATAATTATGGACCTTACTGCAAGATGGATCGAGATTTAGTAGTGGTGGAAGTGTAATAATATTAATCTCGATGATTTTTGGTAATAGACTACATGGAGCACCAGGAAATTTTGTGAATGTATGCTTTGAAGGTTTCCATTAAAGCTTTTTAGGAGTAGAAACAATGTTAACAATATATTTTTCCTTAATGGGATGAGTAGATGGCTTGAAATTATGTTTGCTTTGAAACCAATTAGAAGATGAATCTTGATCATGATATTTAAGATTTCTCATATATAATAGTTTGGTATCACATATCTTAAGAGTATGACGTAGATGATAAAATGATGGAGAGGTCTCAAAGATGAATCTCTCTTGCAATGGGGAATAAATACTTTAGATAAAAAGATGTCACAATTCAGATTTTGTGATATCGTTAGACATCTTAGCTAACTTTTATCGGTCCGAATTGCACCTTTGATTTAGACATATTATATAACTTTGAATTCATCTAGTACAATGGGATCTCCACCCAGGCTAAGGGTGCCTCGAAATGAGGATAACCTCTAGATCATGCTAGTTACCTTGATGGATAACCTAAAATACTATTAAAATTGATGAGGTCGAGGGGTAGTAATGAACTAAAAATAACAAAAAGTTGATAAAATGGGCGATACACAAAATTATTAGAAACCTATGCTTGTACAAGACACACTTAAATATTAATACATGATTAAAAATTCACTTCAATTGATTGTTTAACAAATTATGTACTTATAAAAGGTGTTTAAAAACACATAGATTACTTACAAAACTCCAAAAATAACTTGATGGAGGTCTTGTGATGTTTATGATCATGTAAAGGAAAGAAATAATTCAAAGAAACACACTACATAACAGCTATAAACACACTACTCAAGCTTGAATTTGGAGGAAAATATAGTATTTATTAGTTAATAAGCTACAACAGTTCAATAATTATTCACATATGTCTGCAAAATAAATAATTAGCTGACCCTTCACCTCTGTAACAATAAAGGTATAAATACAAAAGTACTCCTAAGCTCTCAAAAAATAGAAAATTCCTCCGAAAAAATTTCCTTTTCATTCATGACTTTAGCCTTCTTACAAAAATAATTAAAAAAAAAAAAACTTTAAAATATCCTCCACAATTTATTCTCCACCTTAGTTAAGCCCTGCTTTGATTATCATGTGTATGAACCTTTTAGAAAATAATAAGGTAAAATTGAAACAACTAAGGTATAGCTCATTTTTTTCTTATCTCCAAAAGTCTATTTTTTGTTTTACATGATTGTTTTTTATTACACTTGTTCTATTGTGTAACAGAGGTATGATGTAAGATCAAGAAGCATGCCCTTAGGAGTGAATCCTAGGTACAAGACTTAGTAGTTGGGTGTATATGTAAATAGATTTATGTGTAACTAATTACCCTTTTAACAAAAAAATGAATTAAATAAATAATTTAAATAATGTGGATGATCCTTATTCGACGAGTTACACCATAACTTAAATGTTAAACAATATAGAGGAAATATAGAAAAAAGGAAAAGGGAATGTATGATTCACATATTATGAACCTTTCTAGGACTTAAGTTAAATATTGAAACATGATTGTAATAAATGTGTAATCCTAAAATATTGTGTCGTGGGAAGACCCTATCTGTAAGTTTATACTGTATTGGATCATTAAGTTGTGCCTCATCAAAAAAATTTTACCTTTAATCACATCACATTTTTTCACATTTTCTATGTGGGTTAATATTTTATGAAAATATCATTTATTGTGCGTAGTCCTAAGTAATATCCTATAGTGTCATGTGTACTAAAATGTAAGCCAAAAATAAAAATATTCTTGTATTTTTAGTGTTGTATTATGTGTGTAAAATATGGATATTAAATTTTGTATGAGAGCAGAGGTTCATGATCTCAAACCTCCGGGACAGATAGCAATAGTGATGATGTTGCAAAATGGTGATGGATATTGGAAGAGTAATGTTATGTATGTTGTAATGTGAACAACATTGTAATTTTGATATTATGAACGCACATGTTTTGCATGTCACTTAGTGTGTATTTATTATCATGTTGATTTGCTTATGATGCGAGCATTCACTCTCCTTTTCATGGATTCTATGAATAGTTCACGTGTGATGTACCGCCTTGTTGTGTTTGAAAAGAATGTTATTGTGGATTGTAGATTTTTGGAGCAATTTGGCATTATGTGATATGAAGGTGTATTGATGCATTGCACTTTTTTTTTTGTAAATTGAATTATATTGTATCGTGATTTCATCACTATATTGTGATTAATCATGTGTGTCATCATTTTGTAATCAAAATTGACTATATGTGTTAATGTTACACATTGTGTTCCTCATACGTATAATTCATGTAAAATGTGATGGTTCATGTCATGATTTAGGGGCATATGGTCAATGTATTAAACCTATTGTACAATTATTACACTTTGGGTGCAATATGTTGTAATGTGATGTATTTTAACCTATAAAAGTAATAATTGTGTTATAACCTATATACATACCAAATGTAAGATACTATGGTTAAGGTGTCTGAATCACCATTGTGTTAGTGATGTAGTTATGTGTTATGTTTTGGAACCTACACTAAGTGACCCTAACAAAAATAAGTCAAAGGTGTATGTTTGGAGTGAGAAAATGTGTATTGTTGACCAGTCACTTGAGCCAAGGACGAGATAGGAAGTGGAGTCTTACATAGGCTGAAAACCAACTTTTGTTCAGTTGGTATGTATGGAACTTTCTCAATGGGTGTCATGCATATTTTTTTTTGCAAACACCTTAGGCTCAGTAGATGGTGACTTGTACTCCTTTATCTCCCCTTATATGGTTATCTTATCGATTAAACCTAAGTGCAGTTATGACTCTATTGAGCCTTGTCGAAGTGGTGGTGGGATGATTCACGCATAGATGATGACAATTATATTATTTGATATGTGATTTAATGAAATGAGGCTTGATCTCCGAGTGCCAGCAACTCGTTGAGTATCCCTTTGGTGGCCTTATAAGGCCACATAGTTATTGTAATGTGTTATTTACCTATGTGTATTTTATTCGTAAATTGAACGTTTTCTCCTTTCTTGCAAGAACCAGCATTTTTCTTGATTGACATGTTCTCATATTTTGGGCATTTATTTGGTTGTTGCACTAAAATGTGAATTTTTGCACTAACTATAGCTAATTAGCCATTTTCTTTTCATAGTCTTAAATTTTCATATCAATTTTAAATAATTTATAGCCTAGTCCAAGCCTTGATATTTTTGCAACTTGGCATTTGAAATGGATTTTTATGTTGGTTCTAATGTCATAAAGTGTTGGAATAGGGTCGTGGGATTCACCATGGAGTGGTGGAACCTATGGACCCTCTTATTTTTATGGGGGTATGCCCCAAGAAGTTACAGATAACTAGTGGATTGTCAAACCACGAGTTATTATGTCACTTGGGTTAGAGGTATCTCGACTCTATGTTCCTATTGCCATAGGGTGACTGGCCTCTTTTGGGGATCAAAAAGGAAAATTTATCTTTTTTCTATTTCTTGAGGGAGCCATAAGACACTTGAGGGAGACATAATAGATTTGTGTGGGTTTGATTGACACTTTGGGAGGTATATGGAGTTATTTTCTGATGCTTTGGGAGGTACATGTAGTATTTTAATGATGCTTTTATAGATATATGGAGATTATTTTGTGATGCATGGGAGGTATACGTAGTTTTCGTTTTTATGCTTTCGGAGGTATATGGAGTTCTTTTATGATGATTAGTAGGTATACGTAGTTGTTTTTCATGCTTTGGGAGGCATATGTAGATGTTGGTAATGCTTTCAGAGGTATATGGAGTTGTTTTGTGATGTTTTGGGAGGTGTATTTTGTTAGTGTTATTCTTTATGTGTACTCTTGTGAGTCTAATTATGTTTTTTGATGTTGATGATTAATGCTCCTCAATGTTGGTATGATGTTGTTTCCATCTTGAGTCTATATAGCTATAGTTATGGTTTTGATTTTTGTAAAACCATTATATGTGTACCTGTTGGAAATAACATGTTGAAGTAGTCTACTTATATTATGGGTACTATTGTGTCAGGAGAACATGTGTGAAAAGTACAATGTTGTGAGAGCTATGTATGTTCTTTCCATGCATTAGTTGAGTTCTTTGTGTGTGATACAATTGTGGAAGTATGTAGAAATATGTTGTGTGAACCATTTGTGTTTTCCTTCTCCCTGACGTGGCATTATGACATCAGTTATGTTGGGCACCCATACAAATAAATTGATTAAAATTTTAATCAATGAAATTTTAAGAGTTGAGATTAATAAATACTTAAAAGGAAAAGACTAAGCAATAAAGTAAAAGAGAACTTCCAATTTTCATAGAACATTACAATTTAAGATATTGCAAATTTTGGTTGCTTCCTTGTTATTGTGTTGTACCGATAAGTTGTTTTTCAAATAACATTATCATTATTGAATTTTTTTACTACTTACCCTGAAAGACTTAGTATTGTTTCGCATCGAGGATGATGCTCTTATAAGGGAATGGAAATGTAGTGACACAAAAAAAAGAGATTAAAAATTAATAAAATCAAATCAAATTAAAACAAAAACATTGACAGAAATTGTTTACGAGTGCGTCGAAGGAATTTATGACTCGACATGAAGGTACGTGGGCAGGATGCTTGGAAAACATTTTGGTGTTGGTGGTGGCGTGTTGGATAGGACATGAGCCTCCATTAATCTTCATTCATACCTGTCAAATGTCTTTGTTGTAAGTTCCCTAATAGATATGCATGAAAAATGAGGATGCATACGTAAGCCATGTGAACTATGTTCCAAAATGCCTAAACTAAATGTGACCTAGTGGACTATAATGTCTATAAGCTATACATGAAAGGGGGTTTGTTGAAAAGGATTGAAAACTTTCAAGAAAATACTATTGGCAGGTTTAAATCCAGCTTGCGTCAAAATGTGATTGCTAGAACAGAGTATCGACATACAACACAGTATAAAGATACTAAAATTCTATCAGATGTTGTAGTTGAGAATGATTTGATAGATGTGGATGCAAAATGTTGAACTTTATGCAAGGCAGGTGAAACTAGTTCTGGGAGATATCTTTCTAGAGAGGGAGAATTAGCAGAGAGTAAGAGATTGTTGATTCCTCTTATAATTTATTTGTGCATGAGTTTTTTTTGTGTCCGTTATTATATTTATATAGTTATCTTATTGTTTATGCCCTACACATGCCTATGACTGAAGTGACATATTTTATTTTCACCTCCGAAATTAGTAAATGGAACCTATCTGGATAATACTTTTTGTGAGAAGATGAATTTTTCCTCATTAGAGGCGGTGGGGAAACACTTTATATTCGTCACACATTTTATTAGAAATATGCATCCATAGGGCATTACAAGCCAATCCCCAAAGGATGATGAAGCATTTTTTATTTCTAAGAACACGTTTTTCTTGAAGCATTTGGAGTTATCTTATAGTCATATTACTAATGCAGGTATGGATGCCCTTTTATGCATGTGTAGGTGGAACACCTAGATATCTAAAGCTGTTGGAATTTCCCTATAAATAATTCCCTTATTGAGCACTGTCATAAAATGAGGGTCTTATAGGCCTTGTTGATGATTTAGTTTGTTACGAAATAGAACATTATACCTCTTATGATGATGAATATGATTTAATGTTGGACTATGAATATGACTATGACTATGAAAAGCATCCAAGGGAATATGAAGAATAATTATATGAAAGTGACGATGCAAAATGTGGGTGATTTAAAAAAATGGGGGATATGGAGTGGTAAATTTTATTGGGGATAGCACAAAAAAACTTGGTCTAACAGATGATCACAGTGGAGAATACAAATATTACTTTATGAAACGATTATAACATCCTTCTAGAAAATGCGACACTGAAAACATGGATACATGTGGATTGTCTGGTAGAATACCTGGATGAGGGATAAATCATGTTAGAAAGTTAGTGAACCTGGTTATGGGACCTCTTGCTCTACATATGTCAAAAAATTTAGGCATGGTCTCCTTACCTTGTCTTTTATAATTTATAATTTTGTGTTTCATTTTAAATTTAATAGAAATAATAAATCATTGGATGAGTGTATAGTTTATTATTTTTATTAGAATGTTAGTGTCAAATGATAAAACTCTACCTGGTCATCTACGCTACTAGTTTACAAATTGATCGTCAACCACATTGTTACCACAACCTTGTATGTGCTAGATTCATGGTATCAAAAATAGGTGCTCATTTCTGTTGGTTTTTGCTAGGGCTTTATGAGTTAACTAAAACAACCATTTTATCATCATTGCAAAGTTACAAAAAAATTATTTTCATAGACTTGCAAAACAACCCTCCGAGCCCCGTAAATGAAATGTCAAGCATCATATGTGTTACCTGTTGTGTAGAGAGTCATGTCAAGCACTAGCTCAACCTAATTTTTCCATTTGCACTCTCTTTTTTGCTCCTCTAGGATTCCTTTTACCTCTTTTTGCACTTATAAGATGCTGTTAGAACTGAATTTTTTTTCATTTCATCTCTTTGTTTGAACCCTGAGCAACAAAATGCTTGTTTTCCTTTGCAAACCTCTAGAAGTTTTACTACAAATTTTCTTGGAACATTAAATTTGGGGAAAAACACTCTTCTTGATAGTTTTGTAAAGGCATTTTTTTGGCCTCGGGTTGCTATTTGACTAGGTCAAACTGGTCTATTATGACTGGACGCTCTGGAAAATTTATCGTTGTGTGTAACCTATTTTTCAAATCTCAGTTCCATCAACTCTGATGTATCCTATTTATATAAGAGGGCATGTAGGAATCGTCCCATGGAGATTCCAACCATCGAAATTCAGTTTTTTGGATGAAGGTTCTTAACCCTTGAGCTAAAATTTGTTACTATTGCAACTAGACTTATTATGACTGGTAGCCCTATAAAACTAGCCATCTAACGTAAACCATTTGCAAGTTCTGAATTATGTTAGTTCTTGTGAACTTCGGGTATATAGAAAAATAGGTAGGAATTCACCAGTAGTGAATTTTCTTATCGGAAGAATTTTTTTAAAGAAACTTTCTTAGCCTCTGAGAATAAATTTGGGCGTTTTTGTAATTAGCAGAAAAATGTAAAAGAAATTCGTAGGATCCTAGTCAAGTTAGTATATCAATGTGGAAACTTATTAAAATATTTGAATAACTGTAGAAAATTTATCATATGACTTGTGTGAATTTAACTTTTGGAAAATTAGTGTTTCTCTCTCTCCCTATCTCTTTCTCTCTCATTGGTTAAGAAATGAAGTTAAATCAATACATGTCTCTAACCCTCTACTTTCAAATGAAATTTATTATTATTATGTAAATGGAAAATAAAAAATTTAACCATGCAAGATCTAGGTGGATGTCATTCCAGCGATTTATTGTGGATTTCATGCTCACATGGTTTTGTAAGATGTAAGAAAGATGGTGAAAAGGTGTGATGTAATTAATTGGTTATTATTGTAATGTACATAAGACATTGTAGAATGTATATATGTATAATGTATTTTCATGTTCCAAAAAAATTTATATTTGAAATTTGGTAATATGTATGAGATTCTAGTTTTAGGGATGACTTGGTAAATGTGCATTTAATTGTAGGTGTCATTTTGATTCAGATTTATGTATGGTAAAAAGGTTAGATATATGAATATGTTAAATGAATTTGAATTTAATATGGTGTAGTACATTTCCAGTTTGTTGTAGATGAATAATTAATCGGCGTGTCATATTTTCCTTACCTTGAAAATGTAATAAATAAACCTAAACGAAACATTCAACCCTAGTTTAAAATTTGTGCATAAATAATCTTCCTGTGTTGTTCCTTTAGCATAGAAAACTAAGACCTTCGAATGAACTTTGCGATCGACGACACCTCCTAGTTTAGGTAAATAATATCCCAAGTTTTAGTTTTCATCATAGACCATATGCTTAGTGACATCATTGTGAATGCGGTGATTAGGAACGACATGGTTAAACTTTTTCTATGTGTAACTAATTACCCTTTTAACAAACAATTGAATCAAACAACAAATTGAAATAATACGGAAGATCTTTATTCAACAAGTTACACCATAAGTTAAATGTTAAAAAATATAGAGGAAATCTAGAAAAAAGGAAAAGGGAATGTATGATTCACTTATTATGAACCTTTTTAGGACTTAAATTAAATATTAAAACATAATTGTAATAAATGTGTAATCCTATAAGCTCGTGTCATGGGAAGACCCTATCTCTAAGTTTATATTGTAGTGAATCGTTATGTTGCGCCTCGTAAAATAAGTGACCTTGAATCACATCACTTTTTTTAACATTTTCTATGTGGGTTAATGTTTTATCAACATATCATTTATTATGCGTATTCCTAAGTAATATCCTATAGTGTCATGTGTAGTACAATGTAAGTCAAAAGAATATATATTCTTGTATTTTTTGTAGTGTATTATGTGTGTAAAATATGAACATTACATTTGGTATCAGAGTAGAGGTTCATGATCTTGAACCTCCGGGACAAATAGCAATAGTGATGATGTTGCACAATGGTGCTGGATATTGGAAGAGTAATGTTATGTATGTTGTAATGTGAACAACATTGTAGATGTGATATTATGAATGCACATGTTGTCAATTTCACTTAGTGTCTTTTTGCTATCATGTTGATGTGCTCATGATGAGAGTATTCACTCTCCTTTTCATGGATTCTATGAATAGTTCACGTGTGATGTACTGCCTTGTTGTGTTTGAAAAGAATGTTATTGTGTATTGCAGATTGTTGGAGCATTTTGGCATAATGTGATATCAAGGTGTATTGATGTATTGCATGATTTTTTTTAAGTGAATTAGATTGTATCATGATGTCTTGACCATGTTGTGATGAATCATGTGTGTCACAATTTTGTATTCGCAATTAACTATATGTGTTAATGTTACACATTGTGTTCCTCATACGCATAATTCAAGTAAAAGTTGATGGTTCATGTTATGATTTAGGGGAATATGGTCAATATATGATCCCTATTGTAAAATGATTGCAGGATGTATTAATGTGATGTATCGTAACCGTTGAAATTAATGATTGTGTTATACCCTGTATATATACCATGCGCAAAACACTATGGATAATGTGTGTGAATCATCATTGTGGCAGTGATGTAGTTATGTGTCATGTTGTGGACCGTACACTAACCAAACCTAAGGGAAATTTGTCAAAGGTGTACGTTTGGAGTGAGAAAATGTGTATCATTGACCAGTCACTCGAGCCAAGTGAGAGATAGGAAGTGGAGTCTTACATAGGTGGAAAACCCACTTTTATTCATTTGGTATGTATGACACTTTCTCAATGGGTGTCATGCATATTGTGTTTCATGGACACCTTAGGCTCAGTAGATGGTGACTTGTACTCATGTCTCTCTCCATATATGGTTATCATATGTATTCAACCTAAGTGCAGTTATGACTCTGTTGAGCCTTGTCAAAGTTATGGTAGGATGATTCAGACATAGATGATGACAGTTGTATTATTTGATATGTTATTTTATGAGATGAGGCTTCATGTCCGATTGCCAGCAACTCTTTGAGTACCCCTTTGGTGGCCTTATCAAGCCACATAGTTATTGCAATGTGTTATTTCTGTATGCGTGTTTTATTCATAAATTGAACATTTTCTCTTTTCTTGCAAGAAACAACAATTTTCTTAATTGACATGTTCTTATATTTCTGGCATTTATTTGGTTGTTTCTCTAAAATGTGGAATTTTACACTAACTATAGCTAATTAGCCATTTTATTTTCTCTGTCTTAAATTTGCATATCAATTTTAAATTTTTTATATCCTAACCCAAGGCTTGAGATTTTTTCTAGTTAGCATTTGAAATGGATTGTTATAATGGTTATAATTTTATAATGTGTTGGAATAGGGTCATGGGATTTGTTGACCAAAATAAGCTTACACTTTTCTTGGGTCAGCTGAAACCATTTTCTCCCTTTTTGTGATTCAATCTGAATTTTATATATTTTAAACACTTAAGGCCCCCTAAAATCATTTCCATCAGATAGGAAATTTATCCCCCTTTCCAGAGACATAAATAAGTCCTTCTGACTCCTCATATTTTGCAAGTTATGGGCCGGCGGGCCTTGTAAGGATTATTTGCCAAAAGTGGGACGACGGGCTTAGAGAGGATGTTTTTCCAGTTGAATTCATAGATGGGCAAGGTGGCTAGAAATTTTTTGACATTTTTTACCTTTTTACAAAAAGGCACAAGTATAATTGTGGGCACATGGGCCCGAGAAGGATTCCTTATGAAAAGTCAAAACTGCGGGCCGACGCGCCTGAGGATGTATTCTTGCCAAAAAATGGGAAAATGAGGATCGGAGAGCCCGAGGATGACTCAAGTGTAAAATTGGGTCTACAGGGAAATGTGGGAATTTTTTTTAAATTGTAAATATGGGCCGGCGGGTGTGCGGGGGACTTTGGAACTTGTGAAATATTTGTCAATAGGTGTAGTTTTCAAGTGCAAACCCGTGAGCCCGCGGGGTCTTATCAGCCAATTGAAAATCATAGGCTAGTATAAGCTTCTGCGTATCAAAAGCGCTAAATAAAGGGACATAGTTGACAGCTAAAAATTCAAAATGGGTCAAAGCCAGCAGAAAGTGCCATGTGTCAACTCGGCGTGACTTCAAACAACATCTCTGTAGATGGTTCCCAAAACAAGCACATGCTCGCCATGTGGTTAGAGTCTAAAAAGGGGACAGAGCAGGCCTAAATATACTAATTATAAGAGGATCTATAGAATCCTTCATGCGTCAACTTAGAAAAAATTCAAAGGTAAAATATGGAGTGGTTTTCTATATAAGCGCAATGCTTCCACATGTCCTAGGTCCCAAAAGGGGACAGAGATGGCCATTTAAAATGACTAAGTATAAGGCCATCAGTGGAAGCCTCCACATGTCTCATCAGCGCAACACCAAGGTTGGGTCAAAAGTGGGGAGAATCAAATGAGCACTGACTCTCCATGTGTCTTGGGACCAACAAAACTCAAATGGATCGAGGTCTGAATTGGTGAAGTATAGAGAGCCAGTGGATGACACCATGTGTCGCATTAGCACAAATTCAAAGGTGCGACCCAAAGAAGAGAATCAAACAAGCATTGGCTGTCCATGTGTCTGGAGCTTGAAAAGGTAGAGGCAGCCATTGAAAATTCAACATAGGTAGGCCAAAAGGAAACATGTGTCTGCATGAAATAATTTTGAAATTAAAAATCAGAACAGGTTCCCAAATGCGCGTTGAGCCTCCAGTTGTCCAGGGTCAAACATGAAGCCTCCGGTGAACAAAGGGGACTTAGCTGAAATAAAAAGGAAATAGAAGAATAGTAGAAGCTTCCACATGTCTCCTCAGTGTAATTTCAAAGGTGTAAAAAAAAGGTAGTTTCCAAATGAGCACCAATCCACCACGTGTTCTAGACTTTGAAAAAGTAAGGTCAATCGTTGAAAATCCAAAAAGCCTATGGAAGCATCCACGTGTCTCATCTGCACAACTTCAAATGAAAAACAAAAATTTAGTTTCCTAACAAGCGTGGAGCCTCCACATGTCTCGATTTCAAAACAAAGTCTCTGCCAACAAGATTTACTCACAAAAAATATAGAGGAAGCAGAGGAGCCCACAGAAGCTACCACGTGTTAGTCCGACATGATTTCAAGAGCGAAAGGAAGGAGCTAAATCTTGAAGATGCGTGAGGCTGAAACGTGGACCTAGTATGGATAGACTATTTTAAACATTGTGTGCCCATTACCCTGATCTTAAGATAGCCCTATCTTTCAACTAGAAACTCATATTTTGGTGGGAGAGGAATTTTTGGAAAGATCTCAGCGTCAGCTTCCAACCTGCCTCCATTAATGTTTCATCTCACTATTTGTGGGGACTTTCAAGTCTCCCACCTGCCGCTATGATGAAGAATGGGCCTCTTTCTCACCCAGTAAGGGAGACCGATAGGGGCATGGGTGTTGGAGTGAGAGTCTTCATTATGGTAGGTGGATTCAATGCACTTCTAGGGATGGTTGGAGCAGAGTTCGATTTTCCCTTTCTCTTTCTATTTCATTCTACTATATATTGTAAAGGAGGTGCATATTGAAATGGTTGGTCATTGTTTCTCTGCAACCCCCCTCTCTCTTTCTTCCTTAGTGTAAAATGTGGAGTCTAAACCTCGTTTCATGTCTCTGTAATGGCATTTTCTTCCCCCTTGTCCACTGATGATGTACCTTGTGACTTTTCAAGCAATAAAATTTGTTTTTGTGATGCATCTTGTCAATCCTTGGCTCATTTTATTATCTCTTCTTACCTCTCAATGTTTTAGGGTATTGTTATCTCTCAAAACTGCACCCTTTAGAGAGATTGTTGTAGGTTTTCTAAGCTTACAAAATTTTGATCTCTCTCTTTTTTAGATACAATGGAAACACCTTAGGTCTGTGGGTATACCTATTTTGAGGTGAGTCTCCAGTATCAATCCCGGTTCCTTGTTGATGTGTCCTAAATTTATTATGGGGTTTAAGGATAAAAGATGACTGTAAAATAATTATAACTAAGGTGATGCACCAAATTTGTATGAGGGCTTTGACTGAGTATATGCACAATTGATATGTGAAGGATTTTGGGTGCACGAACAAATAGTTCTTTTGCAGAGTATTAAGGGAAAAACACTTGGAGGTATTGAGGGAGATTATCATAACAATACTGCTAAGCTAAAAATACACATTAATATCATGCAGAAATTACTAAATTTTGCAAAAGGGTAAGATGATTAATCAGGGAATTTACATTCACAAGACTGTAAATAATTGGTAAGGAAGAAACTCTTCACACTGAGAAGGCAAAACTACCAAAAATTGCTTCAGTACTCCTATATCCAAAAGTCCTCCAGAAGTTCTCCTCTCTTGTGCTTTGCAAAGGCACGCAATATATAACAAAAATAAAATTCGCCCTATTCCTAAAAATAGTGTAAGGCTTGTACTTGCCCATGCATTCTATTTTTATACTTTATTTAATAATAGATAAGGAATAAATAATACAACATGCAATTACAAATAGGCATTAATAGCCTTGATAAAAATTGATCAACTGAAGTTGATTGATCTATTTTGAGAAAGATAAGGATGAATAATTTGCTAAAAATAAGATTCCTTGTTAGGCAAGTCTCTCTCCTTGAACATGCAACTTTGTCTCCTTCTCTATTTTGTCTTCTTGTGAAGCATGCAACGAATCAATTATTGGCCTGTGAGTAAATAATTAACACATTTGTAATATTTGCAAGATAAACATCCAATGTGGGGGCCATTGTCCATGTGCACACACTGTAATATTGACATCTCCTTCCAAAAGGTCACATGAGTGACACTCTGCAAATCAATTCTAACTCCTTGAAGTGGCGACCACCTTCACACTACCATAGTCGGCAACTTTTGATTATTTACCATGATCATACTACATAGTATGCCACCTTTGTAACGAGTACTATAGTATATAGTTGCCACCCCATAGTTTTCGGCCTTGGCATATTTAAAAATTCACCTTTTCGGTGATAAGAATGTATGATGGCATTTTGTATTATTTGGAAATGACTATAGTTTGGATTTCAATGCAATGGTAAATTTATTCGAACGTGAGGATGGCCCCCTCCCCACGATGACTCACCGCTCAATCATGGTGTCAGTGGCATTCAACTTGGGTTGATTTTTCTTTGAAAAATGGTGAACATCTCGGGCCGTCAATCTCTTTAATGACTGATCACAAACCATTGTTCTAGAACCTGTGGTTAGGGTTTTTAACTTGGCATATAAGGTAGTCGTTGGAAACCCACCTGTGGTTACTCGCCTTGATCTTTGAGCACGATTATTGTTCTTTGATCTAAGTCCTTCTTATCTAAAGTGATTGATCTTGAACCATAGTTGAGTCATGATGATTTGTCTCTCGAGTTTGCATACATTAAGGTAACTCGAGCCTATAATGATAACTTCATTTGTTTTCTCACTATGCAGGCGAAGCCTTGGAATTTTTTTTCTTGAAGCCATTGTTTGAAGCTTTTGATCTTGATTCCTTCTAAAAAATGGTTTCTTGAACTCTCATGATTTGTATTTTCATATGTTTGATCTATTTAGAGATTTTGAGCATTTATGGGGTGCTATTGTTGATTATTCAATACCTGGCTTTGTTACATTTGGTCTTTGCAATGGCCTCCATGGTGAGTTTTGAAGCTCGATTCTTCTCTATTTTTAGAATCTCTATGGTCTATTGGCCGCCATATTCATTATCTTAGAGCTCAGTTTTGTGTAATCTATGAATACATAATTGTATGGATTTGGTTCTTGACTATTTTTGATAACTCTAGTCATAATTCATGGCTCCTTTAATTTCAAGGATTCGGTCATTACCGTTTGAACTTATTTCAACCACGATTAGAGGTAACTCTTGATTCACCCTTTTATGAATGGCTTAGTAGTATGAATACTCTGTTTTAATTGATATCTATACGCTTGTGTCACCATAACTTTCTTGGTTATTACTATTATGTTTCCTTGAACCGACTGTGGAGGGTTTGCGAGATAGTTTATGTTTTGGGTATTCCATATTTTACTTTGTTATCCTTGGATCTGTATTTTTTTCATTGAGATTTTATCTGTATATCTTTGTGGGCCTACAGTTTTGTGCGCTTGAATGTGGTCATTTTTTTGCTGACGTCTTTCAAGCTTGAATTCTATTACTCGTAGTGTTCTCCTGATCCCATAAAACTATGGAAAAACCTTCTAGGTCTACGTTATCTCTGTACTTTGACTTCTCTAACCTGAAATTGGTGACTTTAGGTATATGTTGGCTACAAAATCTACTCATACCCTGATTAAGTGCTTTCGAAAGATAACCTAGAAATTAAATTCCTTGATCGAAAGGTCTCAAATTGTATTCTCTTTTCTGATTTGTGCCTCTAATCAAATTTTAAAAGGATTAGTGCCTTCATTCTCTTGGCCAAATTTGTGCAAGTCTTGTAAATGTTGCATTGAAACATAACTTTTGAAGCTTTTTGAAAAACTTCAGATCTTGAAGAATATCTTAGACCCATTATTTGTATCACAAGATTTGTTACCTGATTATTTTTTACTTTGATGGTTCGTTCTGGGGCCTCCACTTTGTCTAGCTTCTGAGAACTTTCCTTTCATTTGCTAGACACATTTATCTTAAATATTCTATTTAAATCTCTATTTTATAGAAAAGTTGTGGGTATTTGTAATTTTTAAACTTGTAATACCAAACTTGGTTCATTAACTCACTATCAATGCATTATGTGTTTTGTGCTCTGAGCTCTGATCTATCCCATGGAAAATTTTCCAGTTTCTCATATTCTTTCTGTTGACTCAAAGATTTTTTTCGTTCGATCTTATTATGGGTCTTCACTAGGAATTTATGCTTCGTTCTGTTGAATATAATCGACATCTTCTTCTCTATGTTAATAGATCTATCTCCTTCATCCTATGAAAATTTAGATCCAAAATATAGTTTGTGCTTTGAAGATTGAAAAATCCTTTTGGCAACTTTATATTGGACATCATTCTTATTTCAGTTGTGAATAACTTTGAAACATTTGATTCTAAGAAATGAAAATTGTAACTCAAAACCAAACTTAAGATGTTTTGTATCTTGTAAGTGGCTTTCTGGAAATTGTAAACAATTCTTTACTTGTTGTAACACCATTTTCAAGCATAAGCCTTGATTCATATTCTTTGTTGAAATACAGTAACTTATTTATTTTACTTAGATACTTAATTTTCTTGATAGTAGTATTTTTGGCATGTTGGAAAATCTGAAACGTTGATTTTTCATGGCGAAGCCCTGGAGTTTTTTTCCCGTAATTCTCTCTTAGATCCATTTCCAGCTATAGTAGTTGTATTTTCTGATTCAAAATATAGAACATAACACTTCATGTTTGAAGCTAGATAAAAATGAGACATCATAGATGGTTATCTTGATCATGGCATGCTTTACTACTTTCCTTTATTAATTAATTGATTTAAATAATTCCTTTAAGCATGTAGTAGTTAAAAGCAACATGATGGAAAGTTGTAAATGTCCATTTTACGTGGTGAAGCCCTGTCAAAATTTTCCTAGAATCTTGTCTTCATTCCTTTTCAATTGTAACCTTCTCTTTTTTGCCAAACATCAGCTTTCAGATTCTACTTCTTCCTTCTGTACAAAACGAAAACATGAATTTTTATCTCCTAGTATCTCTTCTATAGTATAACTTATTCCACTTCATGACGATTATTGAAACCTTGAGTTACATTCTTTCTTTTTATGCATGTACTTATGACTTGTTTATTTTTCATTGGGTATAACCTATACTTGCACACTTAGGAAAACAGTTAGAAAATACTTAGGATTTTTGGTGTCTCTTATGTCCATGATTTCTTCTTTTCTTTTATCTTCCTTCATCCTATCTGAGTGAATAAAGCATGTATGCAGTTTGATATTCAAATAAATTACATCTCCTATTATTAGATATTCATATGCTCGAATTATGATAGTATAGGAATATGAATTGATCCCTGAGCTCATAACTGATAGTTATTCTTTTCTTATTTTTAGGTATAGTGGCTTCTATAATGGAGAAAAAGAATATGCTGGAAATGGAGATATTTTCAATCAAACAAAGAAACCCGAAGGAAATGATGGGTTCACTCATACTCCTTTACTTTCTCTCTCATGCATGGGTACCTTTTATTTCAGTAGTTGTACTTTATTTTCTAGTTACATCCCATGGTTTGTGTGGAAAACATTTTACCTTCCTTGTGAATAAAAAATTAAATTCTTAAAATGAGTTGTTTATTCCCTTTTGCATTCTAGCTTCTCTGTATGGATTGTATAATGAACTAAACAACTTAGTAACATAATTGAATGTCTTGATCATAAAGGAAATAAACATTGATGAGAACTTATAACATTTAGTAATGAACCCATATATTCTGATACCTGTATTTCTGTTTGTTTCTTTAAAACTTATCACTTCACGTACTCTGTATTTTTTTGTATTCATCAAGACAACACAGTTTTCCTTTGGGGCTTTGTGTTCTTTTGTTGAAGATGGCATGCAATTGTAGAATATGTGATCTGTTATGTTTTGTGACAACACACATAACTACAGATTTTATTTAATCTTATAACTAATTCAACGGTAACTAATAACATCAGAACTTACTTATCTTAAATATACTTCACCCATGACTTTCATTGTAATGATGAATTTTTAAGTTGCCCATTTTTGCACTAGTGCACAAATCGTCAACATTTCTGGAAATCCTATGGGGAAATTTGGCTGCTAGCTTAAAGACTAGTGCCTTTCTCGTGTCCATTAGGCATGGATTCTAAAGTATATAGCTAAAATCTTCCTTTTCCAAAAGGTCTAACCCTTCCAAAATGGAACTAAAACTAGGAAAAGATCTGGTAAACCATATCACACGCACGAATACACTTATTGAATTGAAAAATGATGCAATGTGTAGAAATTGCACTTATTTAAGGGAAATCCTACTCTAACAAACACTATAAGATATTCAATAACAGTATTTGAGAAACTTACCATTCACAGGAATGTGAATTTCCTCTCCATTCAGCTTTGAAAGCTGAAAAGCATTGTGTTCCTTGCTAGCTGAAATCATGTAAGGATCACTCTAGAGTGTATCAAACTTTGAGTGTCTTGCTAGATTTATGCAATTATCATCCCACTTTAACACATTATCTCCTTCATTGAAGACTTTGAATTTGGCTTTCTTGTCAAAAGTCTTCTTCATTTGTTTTTTATTCTTTTCCATATTCAAATGAGCTTTATCTCTTAGCTCTTGTAATTCCATGAACTCTGCATAACGAACCTATAATGATTCATTCTCAAATAGCTCCATTTGATGCAACAAATCCAATGCAAGAAAATCAATTGAAATACGCATTCTTTCTTCTTTTCTGTACACAAGTTTGTATGGTGAATTGCCAACTGATCTTTTAGGATTCACTCTGTCATCCCAAAGTTTTGAATTCAACATCAGATGTGAAACTCCTTGATTATCTTTAAGTTTTCTTCTAATGATCCTTAACAGATTCTTGTTAGTACTCTCAGCTAAGCCATTACCTTGTGGGTAATAATTAGATGAAGAACTTAGATAGATTCCATGGTTGACAACCCAATCTATTATCTTTGCACCAAGGAATGCTAAAGCATTATTTGATATGATAGTTGTTGGAACACAAAATCTGTAGACTATTCCTGCATAAAAGGATAGTATTGAAGCTTCATTAGAATCCTTTAAGGTTATTTCTTTAGTCAATCTTGTGAAGTAATCTGTAGTAGTTAAGATCCACTTGTGTCTTTGTGATGAGGGTGGGTGTATCATTCCTATAAATTCAAGACCCCAATACCTAAAAGACCGATCAACTGAAATAGGATGTAAGGGCAGTGAAGCTAAACGCTCTTTTCCAACAAAGAAAACACATTTTTTACACTTTCTAATCCATTCAAAATAGCATTTGAATATGCTAGGCCAATAGTAACCAGCTTTCATAATCTTTAAGGTTGTGGTATGTGAGGAGAAGTGACCTCCTACAAGTCCTTCATGGAATTTCGACAATATTTTTTGAATTTTATCATAGTCAACACACCGCAGGAATATTCCATTTATATCTCTTTTGAACAACACATTATTAATGAAGATATAAGGTACAACTTGTAATCTAAAATACCTTCATTTATTATTGTCCATACCTTCCTGATAGGTGTCATGATGTAGACAATTAACCAAATTAGTCATCCATCTTGATTCTTGAATCTTCTGAGTGAGCTCAGGCTGTTGATTTCCTGCTTGAACCATGATTTCTGATTGCGGATACGTAATTTCAGCATGTTATTTGTAATCATCTTGTTCTGTAACTTGTTGTTTTTCCAAATCAGCAATTAGATGTTCACACAGACCTTTCCCATGAACCGTCTTAGCAACCCGAATATCAACATCATACTTCATGACCTTCGTTATCTAGTTTTTTCTTTTCTCATTCAACTCCTTATTTAGTAAGAATGCTTTCACACTTGCATGAGAAACAAGAAGATGGAATTTATTGTTCAAAAGCATATAATTGAAATTATTTAGTCCTCTGACTACTGAAAGTACCTATTTTTGTAGAAATGTGTACCTTGTTTCATAATCATGAATTTTTTTTCCAAAGAAAGCAATAGGCTGCTTGATATTTTCATCATTGACTTGAGTTAATATAACTGAGATTGTTTCAACTCCTACAAGTGCATACATTGTAAAATCTTTATCAAAATTTGGATTTGTAAGAATAGGAGCTTGAGAGATAGCTTCTTTTATTGATTCAAATCCTTCTCTCCCTTCACTGGTCCAATAGAAATATTTCTCCTTCTTTAGCATAGCTGTGAGTGGTTTAACCAATGCTGTAAAATCTAGAACAAATCTTCTAACAAAGTTGATTTTTCCTAGAAAACTCTATAATGCCTTCTTATGATGGGGAAATGATAGTTATGATATGGATTTGAGATTGAAAGGATCAATTGCTAAACTTTTCTTAGAAACAATATGACCAAGTAGTTTACCTTGATGTACTGAAAATATAGACTTCAGTTGATTCAAAGATATTCCAAATTTCCTGCACAACTGAAAATTCTACCTTAAATGCACTAGATGTTCTTCAGAATCTTTTGAAAATACAGTAACATCATCTAGATAAACAAGGATGAATTTATTTAATAAGATGTAAAAATCCATGTCCATTACAGGTTGAAACGTTGCAACGACATTTGAAATACAATAAGGCACCCTTTTGTAACCATAAGTACCCCACTTAGTGGTAAAGGTTGTTTTATATCTATCTTCTTCCCAGACTAAAATCCGAGTATATCCACTGTAACCATCTAGAAGAGATAATCTATCTGAACTTGAGACTGTTCTTAGAATCTGATCCATGTTTAGGAGTGGGTAATGGTATTTTAATGAAGCCTTATTAAGATCCCTGAAATCTACACATATTCTAATTTCACCATTATTCTTCCTAACAGGAATAAGATTGGATACCCAAATTGAATGATTAATTGGAAAGATAATACCTGATTCAATCAACTTAGATAATTTTTTCCTCATCAAAGATTCTATTTTGGGATTTACATGTCTCTGTTTTTTTCTAACATGTTTAGAATTTGGCTAAAACTCAATTATATGATGTGCTAAACTAAGATCAAATCCTTTTAGGTCTTGGTATTTCCAAGAAAAAGCATCTTTAAACTCCTTGCAAAGATTAATAAATGACTACTTTTCAGTTAAGGAACATACCTTTCCAAGAAATAGCGTTTTCTATTCATCAACTAAGATCTCTTCATAATTATCAGCATGGGTTGAAATTTTAGTTTGGACCTTTCTTAACTGATCGTCAGTGCTGAAGATGTCTTCCAATGAGACCAAACCTCGATGCAGTTTATTTTTCTTCAACTAAACAATTTGGTCACCATATAAGTGTTGTAATTTATCCTAATTAACTGTAGAAAACTCAACTTCTTGCTGCAAAAACTTGTAGATTTTATCATCACTTTAAAAAACTTGCCAATTTGAATCATTATCAGGTATTAAGGGCCTGACAATTAACTTTATATGAGGCTAGATTTTGGTATTTTCAATTTGTTCCAGCACTTCAAAACTAGCCCTAACTACTGCAAGTCTATCTGCATGCTTGTTTTCAGCTCTAGGAATAGACTGAATGTTAATAGAATCAAAATTTTCCATTAGGTCTGAAAATATATCTCTGTAAGACTTCATTAATGGATTCTTACAAGCATTGATATTTCCTACTTGATTAATAACTAACTCAGAGTCACCAATAATCTGTAGCATGTTGATACCTCTCTTTATAGCCCAAAGTAGGCCATGAATTAATGTTTTGTACTCAGCTACATTACAAGAACATGCAAATTGGAGACTCAAAGCTGAGAAATACCATTCATTCATTGGGGAAGTGAGCATCAAACATCCTCCCTATCCCTTCTTGTTCTTAGCTACATCAAAATGAAGCTTCCAAATCCCTTCTGCTGAAACTTTGATTTCGGACAATAAGGGAAGTGGTGTATTTTCTTCATGCATATAATACACACAAAACATGTGTTCTTCAAATTCCTTAAAAGGATCATGAGCATGTTATTCCACTATCTTTTCATCCATAAACATGTTAGAAACACCATCTTATGCTGAAATACGAGCTACCTCATAAAAATCAGACTGATCTAGGGTTGAATACTTTGCCACTTCATTTGAAGAGTGAGGCTCAATCTGAAATCTAGCTAATGGATCTGAATTGATAGTAAATTTGGTACCATAACGAGTAGTGAAAAATAATAAGGACCAATCTGAAGAGAGATAATCTCCTATTTTTGTTGTGAAGTCTCTAGATAAGCATAAGGCAAAGTATGGAGGTAAATCCACAACAGTAACATCTTGTAGAATAGAAACATTTTGGAAAGCATGTAATGTCACTTCTAAATTTTTTATTCTACCAACCATATTAGTTGTAGTTCCATTAAGTTGTAAGAAACTCCTTTCTGTAGGCTCATACTGCAAACCCAATTTTTCTCCAATTGCTTTTGGTATAACTGTGTTACTTGCACCACTGTCCACCATGCAATTATGAACTAGATGTTCTCCAATAATCAATGAAAAATAAAATGGTGGTGGCTTCTTGATATCATGAGCATTCATAAATTTCTAGACCATCCACTTAACTTCTTTAATGCGGTCTTGTTCAAACATTCCAAGGACCATGTTTGTCTTTTGAATTTCCTTTTCTATTGTATTTGAAGAAATCTGCAACTTAGCTAGTTCATGAGAAAGTAAATCTTGTTGTCCTGGAATACTTAGAGCATCCCACATTGAGATATTAACATTATGCTTTTTCATTACATCAACAATGTTAAAATAAGTAGCAGTTTTAGAGACGGATTCAATTGTCTTAGAGTAGGCTTTAGCAAAAAATTATTCTGCTTCAGTTGCTTTCGATATCTAAGGTATAAACAGTCTTCTTGGGTTAGGGTGTAGCTATTTTTGATGGCCTTTATCAACTAGAACACTTGTTGTTTTTCAAGGAACAACAAGATTGTTGGTTGAATTTAGGACTGTAGATGTTGTCTTATCAGTGACAGTAGGAAGTGTAGGCCTATTTTGTTGTTTTTGACTTTCTGTAGCTTTCCCTTGAGCCCTAGTAGTGATTGAAATGAAATTCTCCTCATTAAAACTGACTAAATTATGTTCAGGTGCTTTCTGAACATGAGTTCCTTGCTGCCCACCCTCCATTTGGGGCATGAATAATGTTTCAGATTGAGGTTGTGCAACAAGATTTAGATTCAGGAAAGCATTTGGATAAGGTTGCAGCTGAATGAGGTTGATTGCCAAGGTTGACACCACTCTTCTGTAGCCATATTAACTGGGACGAAAGCATTAGAGGAACTAGGAGCCTTTGGGTCAAATTGCCTTTGTTGGTAAGGCTGCCTACAATTTTGATTTTGTTGATAGGGCTGCTTGTTTTTTTGATTCTATTGATTTTGTTGATAAGGCACCTGATAAGGTCTGCTAGATAATGTAATTCTATTATCAATTGAAGCCATTTTATTTCCCATAGTTTTCAAATCTTTAAATACATCATCTGATGGATCTACAACAATAGGTTCTATGATTGTAATAGGCTAAGGAATAGGTGCTAAATTTTCTGAGAAGGGCATTGAAGGCCTTAGCGCCAATTTTCCCAGCTTGAATAAAGACTATTTTTAGCTCGGATAGCTGATATCCATAGGTCTTTTGGGAGTGTTTATCCCCCATTGACTGAATCATAGTTGAAGATACACTATTTAATGCTCCTACAGATAATAAAGGATAAGCATGATCAACTTGAGGCTTGACACTTGCTGGAATTATTTCCCAAGTTCTAGAAAAATGGATATTAAAACTAGTCATAAACTCATTGGGAGGTCTTTTAATAGTAGACAATTGTTCAATGAGATACAAATGATCTAAATTATCCTGGAACTGTTTCAGAAAATTTTCACCTAAGTTATCGCCAAGTTCTTATGCTTCCAATTTCTAGGTTTCTATACCATTACAAGGCATGCCCTTTAAAAAGATGTAGCTAAAAGTCTTAAAGCTATGTCTTCATGAGTGATATTATGGACTGCACATAGGGCTGCAAATTTTTTGATATGTTCAATAGGTGTAACCTGATTTTCACCTGTGAATGATGGAAAACTTTTCATGGTAGCATTATGAATGTCATAGTAGACTGGGATTACTAATGGGAATGCCATCAGTAAAGGTCACAAAATTCCTTGGTGGTTGAAAAGCCATTTGAAAAATTGGGATGTTAATAGAGAAATTTATACGTGGTGAAGAAATATCAGGAGGAGGGTTATCAAAACCATGTCTATTATAAGGTAAAGTATTACCAACTCTTTTCCTTCTAGCAGAATTCAAGAGTCAAGAAACAAACTCCGGAGGAATTCCTCTTACCAATGATCTTGTAGTCACTTTATGCATGGAACATGCTGCAATACTGGTTTGATATAAGCTTAACAGAGTCGCCAAAAGATCTTAAAATTTTAAAATAAATTGTTGTAGCTTACTACCGAAAATGAATTTGTAACTGATGTAAATCTGTTGTAGATCTACTATAGAATTTGTAACTTGCATGCAGATCTAATTCGTTCTCCCACTGGGCATGCCAAAAACTATTATCTCTCAAAAGTGCACCCTATAGAGAGATGGCTACAGGTTTTCTAAGCTTGCAGAATTTGATCTCTCTCTTTCATATATACAATGGAAACACCTCAGGTCTGTGGGTATACCTATTTTAAGGTGAGTCTCCAGTATTAAGGTCGGTTCTTTGTTGATTTATCCTAGATTGATTTTGAGGTTTAGGGCTAAAATATGACTATAAAATAATTATAACTAAGGTGATACACCAAATTTGTATGAAGGCTTTGACTGAGTATATGCACAATTGATATGTGAAGGATTTTTGATGCACGAGCCAAATAGTTCTTCTGCACAGTAATTTAAGGGTAAACATGCCTTTGAGGGTAGTTGAGGGAAAAATATCACAACAACACTGATAAGTTAAACATGCACATTAAAAACTATGTAGAAAATATTGAATTTGCAACAGGGTAAGATGATTGCTCAGGAAATTTTCATTCACAAGACTAATAGAAACATACAAAAGACTGCAAATAATTTAGAAAGGCAGAAATTCTTCACACTAAGAAGGAAAAATTGGAAAACATTACTTCAGTACTCTATATCCAAAAAGTCCTCAAGAAGTTCCCTTCGTGCTTTACAAAGGCACACAATATATAGCAATAATAAAACTCACCCTCTTCCTAAAAATAGCCTAAGGCTTGTACTTACCCATGCATTCTATTTTTATCCTTTATTTAATAATAGATAAGGAATAAAAACTAGAACATGCAATTACAAATAGGCATTAATAGCCTTGATTACAATTGGTCAATTGAAGTTGACTGATTTATTTTTAAGAAAGAGAAGGATGAATAATTTTCTAAAAATTAGATTTCTTGCTAGGAAAGTCTCTCTCCATAAACATGCAACTTTGTCTCCTTCTCTGTTTTGTCTTCTTGTGAAGCATGCAACGAATCAATTCTCTTCGTGTGAGGAAATAATTCACACATTTGTAATATTTGCAAGATAAACATCCAACGTGGGGGCCATTGTCCATGTGCACATGCTGTAATATTGACATATCCTTCAAAAAGGTCACATGAGTGACACTCTATAAATCAATTCTAACTCCTTGAAGTGGGGACCACCTTCACTTTACCGGGTTTGGCCACCTTTGTGGACTATAGCAAATTTGTCAACGTTTTAGATACACATGGGGCACTTTGTAATAGTTACTACCATACTCGGCCACCTTTGATTATTTACCATGACCATACTACATAGTCTTCCACCTTTGTAATGAGTACTATAGTATATAGTTGCCACTCCAAAGTTATCGGCCTTGGCATATTTAAAAATTCACCTTTTTAGTGATAAGCATGTATGATGGAATTTTGCATTATTTGGAAATGACTATAGTTTGGACTTTGAAAGTCAATGCAATGATAATTTTATTTGAACGCGGGGTTGGCACCCTCCCCACAATGAATCACCCCTCAATCATGGTGTCAGTGGAATTCTAACCCAGGATGTTGCTTTGAAAAATGGTGAAGATCTCTGGCCGTCAATCTCTGTACTGACTAATTGCAAACCATCGATCTTGAACCTGTGGTTAGGTTTTTTTACTTATCATTTAAGGTAGTTGGTGGAAACCTAACTGTGGTTACTCACCTTGATCTCTGAGCACGATTATTCACCTTTGATCTGAGTCCTCCTTATCTAAAGCCATCAATCTTGAACCATGGTTGAGTCATGTTTACTCGTCTCTCGAGTTTGCATGCATTAAGGTAACTCGAGCCCATAATGATAACTTCATTTGTTTCTTCACTATGCTGACGAAGCCTTGGTAAATTTTTTTCTTGATGCCAATTTTTGAAGCTTTAAGCTTGGATTCTTCTGCAAAATGGTTTCCTAAACTCTCGTGATCTATATTTTCATATGCTTTATCTATTTAGAGCTTCTAAGCATTTATGGGGTGCTATTGTTGATTATTCAATACCCAAATCTACTACATTTTGTCTTTTCAATGGCCTCCATGGTGAGATCTGAAGTTGGATTGTTCTCTATTTTCAGGATCTCTGTGGTCTATTGACCACCATAGTCATTCTCTTGGAGCTCATTTATGTGCAATCTGTGAATACATACTTGTATGGATTTGTTTCTTGACCATTTTTGAAAGCTAGGTTAGAATTTTTGGCTCTTTTAATTTCAAGGATTCGGTCATTACCATTTGAAATTCTTCCGACTATGGTTAGATTTAACTCTTGATTCACCCTTTTATGAATGGCTCAATAGTATGAATACACTATTTTACTACATATCGATAAGCTTGTGTCACCATAACTTTCTTGGTTATTACTGTTATCTTTATTCGAACTGAATGTGGACGGCTTGCTAGATAGTTTACATTCTAGGTATTCCATATTTTGCTTTTCTATCCCTTGATTTGGATTTTTTTCATTGAGAGTTTTTATGTATATCTTTGCGGGCTTGCATTTTTGTGCACATGAATGTGGTCATTTTTTTGCTGATATCTTTCGAGCTTGAATTCTATTGCTCGTAGTGTTCTCGTGATTCCATAAAACTATGGGAAAACATTTTGGGTCTGCGTTATCTCTATACTTTGACATGTCTTACCTAAAATTGGTGACTGTAGGTATATGTTGGCTACAAAATATACTCATACCCTAATTAAGTGCTTTCGAAAGACAACCCAGAAATTTAATTCTTTGATCAAAAGGTTTGAGATTGTTTTTAGTTTTTTGATTTGTGCCTCTAATCGATTGTTAAAAGGATTAGTGTGTTCAGTCTCCTAGCCAAATTTGTGTGAATCTTGTAAATGTTGCATTGAAACGTAACTTTTGAAGCTTTCTAAAAACTTTAGATCTTGAAGAATATCTCAGACCCATTATCTGTATCACAAGATTTGTTACTTGATTTTTTTTGACTTTGATGGTTCATTCAGGGGCCTCCACTTTGTCTAGATTCTGAGAACTTTCCTTTCATTTACTGGACACATTTATCTTGAATATTCTATTTCAATCTCTATTTTATAGAAAAATTTTGGGTATTTGTAATTTTTTAAACTTGTAATTCCAAACTTGGTCCATTAACTCACTATCAATGCATTATGTGTTTTGTGATCTGAGCTCTGATCTATCCCATGGGACATTTTCCTTTTTCTCATGTTCTGTCAGTTGACTCAAATATTTTGTTCCTTCGATCTTATTATGGGTCTTCACTGGGAATTTATGCTTCTTTCTATTGAACTGAATCTACATCTTCTTCTTTACGTTAATAGATCTATCTCCTTCATCCTGTGCATATTTAGATCTAAAATATACGTTGTGCTTTGAAGATTAAAAACTCCTTTCGGCAACTATGTATTGGGAATCATTCTTATTTCCATTGTGAATAAATTTGAAACATTTGATTTTGAGAAATGAAAACTGTAACTAAAAAACAAAACTTAAGATGTTTTGTATCTTGTAAGTGGTTTTATGGAAATTGTAAACAATTATTTATCTGTTGTAACACCATTTTCAGTCATAAGCCTTGATTCAGAAGCTTTGTTGCAATACAGTAACTTATTTATTTTACTTAGATACTTTATTTCCTTGATAGTAGTATTTGTGGCATGTTGGAAAATCTTAAACGTTGATTTTTCATGCTGTAGCACTGGCAAATGTTTTCCAGAATTCTCTCTTTCATCTATTTCCTAGTAGTTGTATTTTCTAATTTTGAATATAGAACATAATAGTTCATGTTTGAAGCTAGATAAAAATGAGACATCATAGATGTTTATCTTTATCATGGCATGATTTACTGCTTTCCTATATCACTTACTTGATTTAAATAATTCCTTTAAGCATGTAGTAGTTAAAAGTAACATGATGGAAAGTTGTAAATATTCATTTTACATGGAAAAGCCTTGTCAAAATTTTCCCAGAGTCCTGTCTTCATTCCTTTTCAACTGTAACCTTCTCTTTTTAGCCAAACATCAGCATTTAAATTTTTCTTCTTCCTTATGTAGTAACCTAAAACATGTATTTCTATCTCCCAGTCTCTCTTCTGTACTGTATTGTCTTGCCCTTTAGATTGGTTTCTAAAACCTTGAGTTACATTCTTCCTTTTTATGCATGCACTTATGAATTTTTTATTTTTCATTAGATGCAACTTGTACCTACACACTTAGGAAAATAGTTAGAAAATACTTAGGCTTTTTGGCCTCTGTTATGTGCATGTTTTCTTCTTTTCTTTTCTCTTCATTCATTCTATCTGAGTGAATAAAGCATGTATGCAGTTTGATAATCAAGTAAATTACATCTCCTATTATTAGAGATTCATATGCACAAATTAGGAAAGTATAGGAATATTAATTGATCCCTGAGCTCATAACTGATAGTTATCCTTTTCTTCTTTCTAGGTACAATGGCTTCTACAATGGAGAAGAAGAAGAATATGGAAATGGAGATGTTTTCAATAAAAGAAAGAAAACCCCAAGGAAATGATGGATTCACTCATACTCTTTTACTTTCACTTTCATGCATGTGCACCTTTTATTTCAGTAGTTGTACTTTAGTTTCCAGTTACATCCCATGGCTTGTGTGGGAAACATTTGACCTTCCTTGTGAATAAAACATTGAATTCTGAAAATGAGTTTTGTATTCCCTTCTGAATTCTATCTTCTCTTTATGGATTGTATAATGAACTAAACAACTTAGTAACATTATTGAATGTCTTAACCATGAAGGAAAGAAACATTGATGAGAACTTGTAACATTCATTAATGAACCCTGATTTTATGATATTTGTATTTTTGTTTGTTGCTTCAAAAATCACCACTTCAACTACTTTGTAATTTGTTGTATTCATCAAGACAACATAATTGTCCTTTGGGACTTTGTAATCTTTTACTGAAGATGGCATGAAATTTCAGAATATGTGATATGTTATGTTTTGTAACAGCACACATAACTATAGATTTAATTTAATCTTATAACTAATTCAGTAGTAACTAATAACATCAGAACTTTCTTATCTTAGGTATACTTCAGCCATGACTTTCATCGTAACAATGAAGTTTTGGGTTTTCCATTTTTACATAAGTACAAAAAATGTCAATAGGTATACTGTGCATACTCTGATGTTTATTTTAGGTTCTGGGAGCTGTGCTTAATGAGTATTGAAGTTGTGTTCAGTGTGATCTTCATCTTTATTCTATGGTGCATATTTTCCACCGCCTCCTCTTCTCACCTCTCTCCACTTCAGGCAGTCAGATATCTGATCAGCCACTTCCTTTTCTAGTGTATCATTGCTTAGTGTAGGATCTCTTTCACCACTCAATGATAAATCTTGGTAGAGAAAGGTCAGAGTCTCTCCGTTTCCAATTTCTAGTGTTGACAAACATTTGACATATCATATTTAGTGTATTTACACAACTAAGGTGGCAATCCTTAGTGGCGACTCCCTGTTGATCTAATTATTGAATTATACCAGTGTCTTAAACTCTGTCAAAGTCAGATTTGTTACTAATAATTACAAAACTGGAAGGAATAAGGTCTTTCTTTGGTAGGGATCCTACTAGGACATTGTTTCAAGAGGTAGTAAAAGCAAAATCAGAAGGAAGAAAATCTTAGAGAGCTATTGGAGATCAGCAGAGAAGAAGAGAGATCTACATTGATGAAAGTGATCAGCCTATCATTGAATACTGCCATTAAGTTGACTTTGAATCAGGTAGCCTCTTTGTGAAATTGAACTCTCTAGCTGGAGAGGGGCCCTCATCTGATTTTGAAAGGTTTGCTTCACACTCTACACCTGTCTTTTTTGAGGTTGATAGAGATTTCCAAAAAACAAGGCCTTTGGGGGATACCCATTTTGAAAATTATACTCCTGGGTTCCAAGGGCCCTCTGCCCCTCATAAATTTGTTTCTCCACCAAGATCACCTCCTCAAATCAATATGGCTCAACCCAGGCCTCCATTTGTTGTAAAAACTTGTGGACCTATAAACTTTTTGGGAATGGCTAGTTACCTAAATGAAGTGCCTCAAGATGTAAGGAACATAATGCCAAAGTTCCAGGGAAAAAATGTTATTACTGGTCACCAGAATCTAAATATTTTTATCAACATGATGGAAGAATTTGATATTGAACATGAATATGTGTATATCAAGTTGTTTATTCACACTTTGGAAGAAGATTCCAGATACTATTATAAATCATTTCCTAATAACTCAATTGATTCTTAGAATGAGATGAGTAATGCATTTAGTTTGGATTATGGTCATAGAATTGACCGTGGTTCCAATTGATAAAGTCTAAAAACATAAAAAATAACCCTAATGAGTCAGTACATGATTTCAACACAAGGTTTAATAAGACCTTAAGGAGATTGCCTATCAGGATAAGGCCTTGTGATGATAAAATATACTGATGCATTTGATAAAAAGGCTGCATATTATTTAAGAGATAAGAACCAAACAAATTTGAGGCAAGCCTTCACCATGGATTTATAAATAGAGAACAATATCAAGGCAATTAGAAATCCTCCAAAGAGAAAAGGTGTAAATTTGGTCAACCAAGAAAACCCCCAAACAAGCAAGGCTGTTGATTTAGAAGAAGTTGTGAAGAGTTTGGTAGGGGCTGTCAAAGAAATTTCCTACAAATTAGCCCAGGCTGAGAAGGGAATTCAGCAAGGTTAACAGGGGGAACAGAAGCAGCAAGGCCCAGACAGGTTCACTAATCACCAAAGATCTGATGACAGAGATAAGGGACTTGTTGGGTTTGGAAATAGATAGTCCCAAGATAGGGAGAACAGAATGGTACCTAATCCTTTGGCTGCTAGAGTTGTTGTCGTGGAGGAGACATATGTCATTGATTAGTGTGACAGATGTTTCATGCCCCATGCTCCTTGTGAAGAATATCAGCAAGAAGAAGAAGAAGAAGTTGATGATGACAATGATGATCATGTATGCATGATGGGTTGTCCCATGAGCTCACAACAAGGGGAAACTTCAATTGAGGTAATAAGTTCCCGGACTGCTACCAGTTTTTTGGATTGCATTCATAGGGTGACTATTCTTCATCTCTCTCATACTTTAGGAAGTAGATATTGTACAATATTTTGAATTTCCCAATAATGAATTTGAATATGTAAGTGCTTTAATGATAAATAAGTATGATGAAGGCATCCCCTCTGAGGAAGATAGACAATTATTGATGAATGTTGTTGTGGCTCAAGAGAAGGAATATAATACAAGAAGTAAGGCAATGAAAGGGATAGGGCCTCAAGCCAATATAAAATCTCCCTTAATTTCAAACATTCCTAGAAAGGCTCCTAGGAAGGATGCACCTACTAAAAACCCTGCAATTCTAAACAAAAATCATACCCCTCCTCATGCCCAAGTTGGAAAAACTCTTGTACCACTTAATGAGTTTATTGGTTTCTCATCTAGTGTTGCCTTGCCAGCGAATTCCCCATATGTTATTTCTCATGTCCTCAGTCAAATCAAAGTCTCTGTTCCAATTTTTGAGTTGCTTAGGATTCCTGAGCACAAAAAGAGAGCATTTTAATACCTAAGGTTAAAAAAAGAGAAGACTGTCCTAGGCAGAAACATAAACATTGTGCAGATTCCTCCAATCATTGAAGAACCAGAAGCACCACCAGCATCAGAAGAGCTAGGTGAACCACCTAAGCTCTATTTGGGAACATCCTTTGTGGAATTTGAGATGAATGTGGATCCATTCTCCACCACTTTAATCATCAAGGATAGACTGTTGCATAACTGCATGTTTAACTCAGGAGCATCATGCAATGTCATTCCTTTGGAATTCGTGAATGAGATAAACCTCAAAGTGATAGTATCCTATGGGAATTGTACTGTTATGGAATCTAGAGAGGTGCCAGTAGTGGGATGTGTAAAGAGCCTAGTGGTACAACTTGTAACCTACCTAGGTAAAAATTAAAAACTTGACGTTGTCATAGTTGATTGCCCTGCCAAATGGGGTATGTTTTTTGTCAAAAAAATGGGCCGCAAGTGTTGGTGGGAGTATCCAAATGGAAATGTCTTATGCCACCATCCCAATTGAGGCTATACTTTTCAGGTTGTATGGATAAAAGAAAATGTTGCACCTTATTAAGGATCCCAAATATGCATCCTATGAGGTATTGTACACAATTGTTGATGTAGACATCTTTGTAGGGTTTGTTGATGGAAAGGAGCACAAGATTGAAGAATGCAAGTGTCTTGAACAAACAGGATCTCCTTGGACTCTATTTTTTGATGGAGCTTGCTCCAAGTTTGGGAATGGTGCTAGTGTTGTTTTACTTTCTCCTAGTCAGGAAAAAAAAAATTCTCCTTCATGCTCAACTTTGAGTGTACCAACAACATTGTTGAGTATGAGGCATTGTTGTTGGGTTTAAGAATTTCTTCGAACTATGGTGTTGAGGATGAAATTGTCAAAGGAGACTCAGAATTAATAGTAAAACAAGTCAGAAAACTATATGCCACAAAGAATCAATGAATGAAGCAATACAAGCATGCAGTTTGAGATTTCGTTGAGATGTTTGATTCATTCCACATCATGCATCATGATAGGAAATTTAATGACTTGGAAGACAAGCTTGCACTTTTGGTGTCTCGGTTTGATAGTTACACAATGTCCCCATATTGTGAGTATGAGATTGAGGTATTGGCAAGACCTTCTGTCCTTAACAACATTAAGCATTGGCAGGTTTTTGACGATTATGCTCAGATCAAAAGATTTCTGCAAAACAAGGGAGAATTTTCTGATCAAAGGATTGATTGGGAGTAAATGGTTTGCACAACAGAAGGAAAATAAACCTTTTTTGGCAAAGGCATCATCCAATTAAGAACCAATACCATTCCTAGAGGGCTGGTTGCTCTTGAGTCCAATTTTGATAAGTTGATCACATTGTTAACAGATGTATGGCATCCTTAAATGATATTGAGGAGCATTATCTTGACACGAAGGAGGAGCCAAGGAATATTTGGTTAGGAAACAATCTTAGCAAGGAGGAGAAGTAGTCCTACATCTAGTTGTTGAAAAAATACCAAGATTACATGACTTGGACCTAATCTGAATTAAAATCATACAAAGAGGACTTGTTTCAACATGAGATTCCCTTGGAGTCTAATGTAAAACCTTTCAGGCAGAAATAGAGGCCCATCAATCCACTCTTATCCCTCAAAATTCAAAAAGAACTGAAGAAGCTAAGAGATGGAGGGATTATCCAGCCCACAAGGTATTCCTCTTGGGTTTCCAACCTATTACTAGTCAGAGAGTAGAATGGTGACATCAGGCTATGTGTGGACTTCAGGAATCTAAACAAAGCTTCAATGAAAGACAACTATCATTTGCCAAACATGGAGCACATGTTGTAGTTAGCGACTTGTTCTAACTTGCTCCCACCTTGGATGGATTTTCTGGTTATAAGCAAGTTGTGGTGAAAGAATCATAAAGGATCAAGAAAACCTTCATTGTTCCTTGCGGAACATATGTGTATGTCAGTATGCCCTTTCGTCTAATGAATGTTGTTGCCACTTTTCAAAGGGAAATGGATGTTGCCTTTGTTGGTTACATTAATGAGTTTATTGTCATCTATCAAGATGATGTAACAATGTTTTCTAGGAAGAGAAGTGACCACCTGCTGCACTTGGAGAAAATGTTGATAAGATGTAGAGAATATGGAATCTCACTCAATATAAAGAAGTGCCATTTTGGAGTGCAGAAGGAAAAGTTTCTTGGTCACATAGTGTCACAAGGAGTGATGATTGATCCTGAAAGAGTAGAGGCCATCAACAAAGTCCCAATTCCGAGAACCAAGAAAGGAATTTAGTACTTCTTTGAAAAAATAAACTTCCTTAGAAGATTCATATCAAACTTTGCTGAGTTGACCATTCCAATCAATTCCATGCTAAAGAAAGACCAGGACATCAAATGGGAGGAGGCTTCCATCCAAGATTTCAATAGGATTAAGGATGCACTCAAGCATGAACTTGTACTGATAGCTCCAAATTATAGAAGCCCTTTCAAATGTTCTCTTTTCCTTCAAAGAACACTATTTCTTATTTCCTGCTGCAGAATAATGGTGAAGGGACTAAAAGGCCTATTTACTTTTTCAGTAAGGCCTTGTAGGGGGATAAGCTGAAGTACACTATCACGTAAAAGTGGGAATTTTCCATGGTTAAAGAAACAAAGGTTTTCAGGCCTATATTCTAAGTTCTAAAATTTTTTCTTATGTTCCCCACACCACGGTAAAGGACATGTTATTAGAGATGGAAATATCAAGCAAGAGGTGCAAGTGGGTGAACAGTTTACAAAAATATGACATGGACATCCAAACCACGAAGCTGGTGAGAGCTTTGGGCTTGGCTAAGCTTATGGCTAAGAGTAACTTGCAAACTATTGATGTAAATGAGGTGGAAGAAGGTAGGGTAGATGTTTTTGAAATATTGATGAGTTATGAATGGTATAAACATGTAATTTTTTATCTCATACATCTGAACTACCCTAAATATTTATTGAAAAACCAAAAAAGATCCCTTAAGTTAGCTTCCCAGAATTATTTCATTACTGATTATGGGCTAGCTTGGAAGAATACAGAGGGAGTCCTCTTAAGGTGAATTAATGAAGAAGAAGCCCCCAAGATAATTGTTGATCTCCATGGAGGAGTTTGTGGGGGGAATTTTTCTACAAGAGTCACAACACACAAGATCCTGAGGGCTAGTTATTGGTTGCCAACTCTGTTCAATGATACAACCTTGTTGGTAACAAGATGTGAGAGTTGACAACACTTCTCTGGAAGAATGAAAGCTTCAATCTCCCTTCCTTTGCAGCCTGTATCAATCAAGGATCCATTCAAGCAATGGGGAATGGAATTTATTGGTGAGATTTCAGACCCTTCAAGTGTTGGCCATAAGTGGATTGTTGTAGCAACTGATTATTTTTCTAAGTGGGTGGAGGCAATCATCACCAATAAGGAAACACACCAAGTTGTCATGGATTTTTTTCTAAACAGCATCATCTGCAGGTTTGGGGTGCCAGTCAAGATTGTAGTTGATAATGCCATGAGCTTTAGAGATAAACATTTGGTGGAAATGTGCAAGGAGTATGAGATTAACTTGACATATGCATCCATTTACAATCCCCAAGGAAATGGACAAGATAATTCCAGTAACAAAAATTTGCTAAATATTATCCAGAGAACATTGGAGCAAAATAAGAGAAAATGGGGTGAACAATTGATGTTTGTTATTTGGGCAGATAGGATCACTGTCAAGAGAGTAACTTGAAAGAGTCCATTTGAGTTGGTGTATGGGACTCAGGCCCTATTTCCCCTTCATATACAACTTGCTTCATATCAGTTTATGCAACAGATGGAAGATCAAGAGGTAGGTCCTTATGATGCTCACATTAACTAGATTGTTGAGCTTGATGAAGAGAGGAGGGCATCCCACCAGAGGCATGTGAAGTTCAGATAGAAACTAAAGAAGTTATTTGACAATAAGGTCACTCCCATAGTTTTCAATGTTAGAGATCTTGTGTTGTTATGGGATAACATACATGAGGATAAGGGAAAGCATGGTAAATTTGACTCATTATAAATGGGCCCTTACTCCATAGATATCAGGATTGGTGAACATACCTTCTTCTTGAAGGATTCAGATGGTGAATATCTTGAGTTTCCTGTTAATGGTAGGTATTTGAAGAATTTCTTGGATTGATTCCCCAAGATCAAGAAACTTTTTTGTATAATGTACATTTTGTTGTTTGCTCCCTGTCTCTTTTGTTTTTTCTCGTCTGGTCCTCGGTGACTCATTTTTGTTGGTTCTTCCATTTTTTTTTGAGATGGCTCTATTCCTCTAGTCTAAAAACTAACTCCTTTTCCCAATAGATATTTTTGGAACTTCGTCTACTTTTTTTCTTGTGACTCTCGTAGGGAGTGCCCATCCTCAAGTCAGAGCTGGTGTTGGTGCTCAAAATAGTCTCACCCAATTTCTGCCTTTGAAAACTTATTGATTTACGACCTCTGTCATTCTCTCCTTCCTCATGTTGTGTCTGGTTTACCCTTTTGGAAATTTTTAATTGGTTCATAGGTTGTAAATCTCTTAAGTATATGTATTTTGAGTCCTCCATGATCTATTCCTTCAAAAGCTCACGTTTTCCCGTTCTCTCTGTTCTCCACAGTTGGGATTTGTCTTCCTTACTGTTTCTGCCCTAAGTACTTGAAGAAAATGAACGGATGTATCCACTAAGATTGTATTTGAGCACTATAACATTTCTAAGCTTTATGTCCATAAATAAATTTTCATTTTCTTGCTCGAATGATAATTTTTCTGTATTTTACGGTTTGACAGGTGTTTTCTCCCAATCAAATTTACATCCTTGTATCGATAGGGTACGTGGCTTATTTTGGTTGGTTAGGGGATGGTAGATGAATAATTTAACTTATCACTTTTTTCTTTTTTGGAAAAAAGGAAAATTTGGTCCTGTGGCCCCGCTCATTTCTCATTGGTTCTTTTGGTGCTTACGTGGCTTCTTCTGATTGGATGGGGCATGACGGGTATTTTTTTAACTTGTTATTTTTTAGCTACTTTGGTAAAAAAAATAAACCACCGCGCGGCCCCGCTAGGCTCTAATTGGAGCAAATTTAAGGGCAGGGAAAAGGTCTCCCTTTGACCCCGTAGGAGGACACGTGAAGGATTACCCTGCTTGGCCCAAACTTAGAGAAATTTTTATGCAGTTGGAAGTAGTTTGGTGGAACAGGACACATGGAAAGATTGCACTCAATTAGGGTCTCTACTTTGGGCACCATTTTGAAGTTACACCATGGAGACACATGGAGGACCCGCACATGTTTGGGGACTGGCCTTTGAGTTTCATTCTAAAGAAGCGCCAGGATGACACATGGAGGCCTTCACTCACTTTGCATTTTACTTAGAATTTTCAAAGGCTAAAGGAGACTACCTTGGAACATGACATGTGGTGCCTTCCATTGAGCTTCAAGTAATCAGAAAATTTTTTTTGGAGCAGGACACATCATGAGCCTGTGCTTGTTCAAGGTATAATTTTTTTGGAACCATCGTAAGGTGCACCATTGTGACACGTGGTGCTTTGAAAATTCAGAAGGGCAGGGAAGTGGACGATTGGATGTAACATGGATTTTTTTCCTCTTGTCCTCAAAAGGATCAAAATCTTAGAATGGCCCAAAAGCCCGATGAGGGAAATATTCAACATTTTGTCCCAGTCAATATCAGAAGGGCGTAGCTGTGGGGAAAACTTGGAAAATTTTCCTTTTTCCAAAAATAGGATCAAATGGTAGAAATGGGCCATAGTCCCACTGGGGCCCACCTTAGGACACGTGTTAGGATAATTTCTCGATGATGGAAGTGTGGAGCACAATTGAAATTTTTTCCATTTATCCAAAAAAAATTAAAAAGTCAAGGGAAGAACCCAGGTTTGTTCTAATGTTTGAATCTGCCACATGGACAGCCCAAATTCAAAGTGAAGATCAACAGTAGCTGAGAGTCAAAATATTATTCTCCCTCCATTTCTCTGCAGCACATCTGGAAGTGCAATTTTTCATGATTTCTTTGTTTTTTCTACACGCCAAGTAGAGAAGGAAGTTAATGTTGATATCTAAAGTTTGGTGGAAACATCTGGAAGGTGTCTTTCACCATTAAAATGGTCTCACTTTCACGCTCGATCCAATTTTCCATTTTTCTTATCCTAAGCACACAAGGGGAAAAATTTGATAGATTATGGGTAGAAGTGGTTAGAAAATTGAAGGAAGAGTGATCTACCAGAGAAAGGAGTTGAATGAGGGAGGCACTCGATGAAATATACCCACTTGATCATGAGGAGACTTTTTACATGTTTGATTTTGATAATCACGAAAGAATCATGGTAAACATTGGTGCATTAAATGCTTTTTTTCTTTTGGGGAGAAGGGGCTCTATTGTAAATGTTATAAATGGAACAAATTTTTCATGTAAATGGTAGGGAGTTTTTGCAGAAGTCACAAATTGATTTTTCTAGCAGAAAAATCTTGACAGAGCCCATCCCTATCTGGGAAGTCATCTAAGAAGCATGTATATCTCTCTTTGTATCAAATCTAATCATGTCAGGGTGGTTGCAAGTATACATCCATTGAAAAGCTTTGAGATTGTTCTTGAAACTCTCCCTTGCTAAAAATTTTAATCAAACTTGAGTTATTTTGTGTTAATCTTTAAAGTGTATTTATTTCATCTCTGAATGCATGCAAGTAGTTTTTCTTGTTTACGTTGCAATCTTGTATCAAAATTTAATCCAATCACATAGGTCTCAATCCTTGTGATAGTTTAGTGGTATCTGGAATTTCATTTCTCAGAAGAGCCTTCATATGGGAGTAAGATAAATGGTTTAAAATCACTTTTCTTTCATTTTTTTGACAGATATTATCTGTAAGCCTTTGGGTGTACCACATGTGTTGTTTGATTTGAATCTTGATGCTTTATTAGGTTTTCTAAATCGAGCCTTCATGATAGAATCCCATAGGTTTTGTGTAAGAGTGCAAATCTGGGCCTCCATTTGGGCACATATTTTGGTTGAAACCTTTTTGGCTTTTATAGCATTTTGTTGACTGAACCTTTCCATTTTGAATAAGCTCTCAAGGATCTGGTGAGTCAAGTCCATCCTATTTCCCCTCAAACCAAAATCTATTTGAAACATCCAATCCCATCCATGCTACCCTAGTTCTACTCTGTATACCCACATAAGACCAAAATCCATTTCCCAAAGTGTGCAGGATAGATCAGGGTCTCAAATGTCTTTAGTAACCTTTGCCTTGTTGTGAAAGTATCTCCATGATCTAGAAGGGACAACTTGTGAGAATCAGATCTGGTGTGTTGATCATATTTTTCTCAAGGCCTTCTCTACACAATTTATGCAAAAGAAAGGTACATGTATCTCCTTTCAAATAACAGAAGTTACAAAATAGGTTCTCTTACCTTGGTTGAAAGGCACAACCTAAAATAGTTAGGATAATATCATATCCTTTTAAGGTGTTACCCATCTCTCCACAAATCCAAATAACAAAGGGATAGTCAGACCTCCTCCCCAACTAAAAAATGACATATATCTATGATCTCGCTTCCTCTAAGATCCATGTTGAATCAGTGTTGCTACTTGGTCTTAAAAGTAGAACAAATTTGGGTACCAACAGGTACTATTGTGTCAGAAGCACATGTGTGACAAGTACTATGTTGTGCATGGTTGTTTTCTTCCCTTCTTCCTACATGCACACCTTCCTTTTGTCCCCTTATGCCCTCCTCTCATGCCATTTATTGGACCATGATTTTCGTTAGACCAAAACCCATAGGTATTAGTCTCAACTACAATCACTAGAGTTAGGATCTACGAGAGGCGGTTAGTCCATGTCACGAAACTCACGGGGAGTGCTGGACACACATGCCAACAATCTCCCTCTCAACGTTACTTGAGTGAGTTTCAAACGCGAGACCTGTCGCTCTAAAACAATTTGCTGGACCATGATTTCCATTAGACCAAAACCCATAGGTATTAGTCTCCGCTACAATCACGAGAGTTAGGATCTATGAGAGGCAGTTAGTCTATGTCACAAAACTCACAGGGAGAGCTAGACACACATGTTAACACCCTTTTGTAGACATGCCCTAAAATTGGTTCACCCTACTCTTCCTCTTGTGCACCTGCACACCTTGTTTCCATGCCTTTTATAGGTATAGCTTCCTTGTGTGTGCACACCTACGTGTGCACCTACCCTATGTTTCCCTTCCGCACCTCGCACATGACTCCTTAAATTCAAAAGGTCATAACTTTCAATCCAAAGCTCTGATTTTCACAAAATAGGAATTTAATATTGATGAGGTTAGATATATTAAAATTAAATAAACATATCCAGCTCCAGTCAATTAAATACCTAGGCCCATTAAATGATAGAAATTCCTGGCAAATCCAAAACACCTGGCTCTACTCAGAGTGTCATATCTTTTGCATTTCTCAACGAAATCACACAAAATTGGTACCGTTGGAATTGTGGCTCTAAGACTAACACATAGAAATAGATAAATTGGGTATTTTATAATTATTTGATGGAAATTTTGTAGAAAATATGCATATTCATAATAGTGTTTTATTTGGTAGTTGGGGGGCATTAAATGAAGCATGTGCTGACATTTCTCACTGCTGCAAGTCGAGAGACAACATTTTGATCCTTTTACAAGTAACAAAACATCATTTCATTTCATTTAATACCTCTTATAAGTGGTGAGAAGACAAATTTTAGGATTTCCATTTTTTCCTTTTTCTCTCTCTTCTCAGTTTTATATAAATTGGAGTGTTGGGCTCATTCTAAAGAGAGGTGGATTTGGGTAGAAAAACTCTATAAAAATTGTTTTTTGAAGCCAATGTACTACATGCCCTTGTAGTGGACTCGTCGCATGGTGATCCAGACTCATATTTTGTAAAGGATTGAACTGTGTATTTTAATGCAACTTTAGATGAGAGTTTGTGGATATTATCTTCCGTTGTTGTGTTTTGTTTGCATTCTCCTCACCCTTAGATAGCATTAATTATATACTGTGTCTATTATATTTTGTTGGAGGGACTCGTTATTACTATGCATGCATGAACTATGGTTTGTCAATGCATTTTCCAGAATGTGGAGGACTTTTATCACCCCTTCCAGTATGCATTCTCCCTCTATTTTTCACACATTGAAAATCTATCCTCGTTCTCTCCTTTTCTGATGCATCACTGCTTTGGTGTAAGATTTTATTTTCAAGCACTCTCTCTCCCTTGTCCCTTAAAATTTTATATTAGGATCAAATGGGTTTTCATGCATTAGAGTAGATTGTGGTAGGTAGTTTAGGAGTAAGAACCAACTTTATCTTGAGGTCTATCTCAAGTAGCAAGTCCCACAACTTGGAGATAGTACCCATGTTATCCAATTACACTTTGAGCTCTAACACACAAACACTTGTGCAAACTAAAGGGTGTTGCAATTCAGAGATAACAACGCCTCTTTAAAAAAAAAACTTGCCTTGAATTGAATCATGTGTTTTCACATTATCTATGTGGGTTAATGTTTTACAAACATGTCATTTTTTTGTGTAGTCCTAAGTAATCTCCTATAGTGTCATGTGTACTACATTGTAATTCATATATATATTCGTGTTTTCTTAGTGTTGTATTATGTGTGTAAAATGTGGGCATTACAACATCCATTGCGAAAGCTCACGTATGTTTAACAGGGCACTTGTTACTGTATATTATGAGATAAGAAAAGTGTTTTCCATAATATTTGAATGGAATCCATATGTGTCTCAAAACCTCTTGATTTGAACATATTGGGGTTAATTTATTTCCCATGTATGGGTTTTTTCATAATAGAGGTGGTTGGGTCAGACTAGACACCTGCAAGCTATATTTACTTAATAAATTTCAAAGGTGCCTTCAAAATTATTCCAAAGCCATCACATTCCATTTGAAACCTTTAGACTAACAAATGATTCCATGGAAAGGAAGAGTGAAAAGACAAAATTTTGCAGAGGCATACGTGAGATAGAAAGAAAGGAAATTGTAATAGTTTAATCAATAAAACAGTTACTTGAATAAAATGAAAAGAGTAGGAGAAAGAAATGATATTCATTGGAGAATCATGTTGCCAAGTTACATTACACGTAGCAAAAGTTATCAGAAGTAGAGAAATAAAAATCAATACAACAAGATATTACACCCACAGATATGACTTCTACTCCTCATCTTATTCTTTTTCTTTTCCATACAACAAACAAAAAAAAGAAATCCAGTAGTTCTTTTGAAAAAACAATCAAACCCACTTCAGATGCAGATAACAATCCACACTCAGAACATTTGTATATTTTGAAACATAGATGTATTGGGGTATTGATTTATCTTCGTCCAGAGTTGTTTTGACCGAAATATGTGTTGATTTCTAATGGCTTTTTGTGAGAGCCCCGTTAGCAAAATTTTCCCCACAACATTCTGCACACTGGAACTATCCACTTAATGTAAAGATTTACAATGTTAACTTGGATAAAGAGCTTGTATGATTATGAAAAGAAAATACAGGTTTGAAAGGCTGCGAGGATGTGTCGCTCTCCTTACTGTTTGATGGGTGGATTTACCCTACGACACTGACAATCCATTTACTTCACTCACACGCCTCCCTCAACCTCAACATTTAATTCACCCACACATTTCCCTTTTTATTTTTTTGAAATATTTATTTATTTTTATTTAGTTGGGCACTACAACTAGTTTTTCCCATGACATGATCATATTAAAACTGCATTATTGTGAATACTTTTACTGAGATGTTTTCTAATATAAAAAATTATTTAATCTATAAAATAAATTATTTTCATCATCTTCATTGATTGAATATTAATTTTTATTTGAAAAAAAATCTATATAAATTTTTTTGTGCCACAGCTCTAGATGTCGCTTGCTACCATGCTAGCACTCTTGTCCTCATATTTATCTTGGGACATGGGGCTCACTACTTACAAAACATCCTATTTATTCTCTCCCATTTCTAATAGACAATGTCCCTTGGTCGGATTTTTGCATCTCGTCATCGCAAGTCCTAGAAAATGAAAAAAAAGAAAAACTTGAAGAAACTAAATCAATCCCAAATTGATGGGAGCTCATTCTTGATGGAAAATACCTTTTATATGGTTGGCTAATGACATATAACCTTCGTCTTTTGTTCTCCATGACATATATTGAAAATCTAATCCATTTTAAAGGTTGAGGGCTCAAGTGATTTTGTAAACGGTTTCAAAACCTTTGGGCTAGTTTGTCTCTAATGGAGTAATCACATTACAACTCCATTAATGTTAATAGTTGTACTACTATTTTAATAATATATCAATTATCTAACCATTTTTTCAGTATCTCGGTTGATTGAATTTAAATTTTTATTTGGAAAAGCATCTATATCAATTCACTTACAAATTTTGGGGTTTATACTTTTGGGTGATTTTTATTTTATTTTTCACAAAACTTATGTTGTTGACAGAACGATAGAGGTAGAAACAATATATACAACTAATAACAATATATTTTATATGGATTAAAAATTAGAAAAAACTATAAAATGATTACATCTATGACATGTACGTAGTGTTACAATAATATTTATTATAACGGATAATTAAAAAAATATATAACAATATTTTTATCTAAGTTTTTGTGCCCAACGTTTTTTGAATTCTATAAAATAGTTACAAATATATTTTGTAATAATTTTGATAAGATCATGTAAAAGGTTTAGCTATTTTTTATTTATTTCTAATGATTTTATTACCTCTTACTAATTTTTAGAGTGGAAACATCGTAAAAATGAACTAATCATGTGTACACACCCAAAAAATTGATGAAAATAATCGTAAAACAAATTTTTTTTTTTCATGTTTGTAGAATGGAGTGTCCATTTTTTCAATGTATTTTTTTTTAAAAAATTAGATGAGTGGATAATAATTATGTAGATAAAACAATATATATATTTTGAGGAAAAAATAAAGACACTATTAAAAGAAATTAAAGATTAAAATCTTAAGCTATTGAAAATTTTTAAATAAATACATCAACACAAATATAAGATAAAGATTGATATTATAGCCATTATTTATATGGAACATTAGTTAAAAAACATAAGAAAACAAGGCGTAGACTCGATATTATTATCTTTCTTTTATAAAATGGATTCAATCAAATGATAGACAGTTTAACCCTTAGGAATAGATATCTAAGAAAAGGGTGGGTTTTATAAGACAAAGAAAATAAAATTTGATTTCATTATAATACACTAGCACTATAATATGCTCAAACCATTTTTGGGAAAAAAAAAAGTTTTACATCGTACACATGTAGTCATTATAACACAAGCATGTTATAACATAATCGTGCCATAGATTGTGAGAACACTAAGTTTTGTTTTTGATTAAATAGTCTATACTACTTTATAAAATATTACAGCCTATCCATAAAAAATATGGGTGGTAAAGGGCACACCCCATGAACAAACTAGCCGATGGCTAGGAGACTAAAGTATCAGGACAAAGACGCAAAAAAAAAACATAGCAACAATGCCAGAAAGGAAAAACCTACGCCACTACAAAAAACATAGAGGCAGGGGGTGGTGGAGGCTTCTTATCCTCCAGGTTACTACTAGGAAGATCATTGCCATCCGGAAGGGGTAGTAAACCTGGAGTAACTTCTTCATCTTTTTTGTCCTTCTAGTTAGGATAACTAGCAAAGGCCAACTTGAGAACTTTTCCATAATCTCACCTATCCCTCTGCACAGGCTGCGGGGAGTGGTCGTGGCCACTATGCTGCGCGGAATGATGAGGGGACCCCAACCACCATGGTTGACAAGGCTACTCCGATGCTCATGTTGACTCCTAGGAGAGTCATGACTATGAGCACGATCAACCGACCAGCCACGACCACGACACCCTCTTAAACGAACACTTCCAGAAGGGGAGGAATGGGGTTCTCACACCACAGTAAAATGGGCATTGGCCGAATGATCCAGAAGGGTCTGAAGGTTCCACACTTGTAGATCCTTGAAAGCCTGGTCCTAGATCTATATGAACACATTTGAGATAAGCATGGCCTTGTCATAATGCGTAAGAATGCAAGAAACTACAGAATTGCGTTCTTATTAAAAAAAGGATCTCCACTCTGAAAGTATGCCAAACTTGAAAAAGCATGGGGAATGGAAATAGAATCCCCCAGAAAAACATGTTGCCAACAAAATGGAGATGGTCTAAATGGTTGAAATAAATCGTGGAGTTAGTCAAAAGCATATGGAAAGCTTGGGTGTTACTCAAACCCTTTAATCTAGGAAGGGGATGGATTCAAAAATGGGCTATCCATTAATGACCACAACATTCGGTGGTCTCCTCTCATCAATTTTCATGATGTGCCACTTGCCCATGTGGCCTGGGTTCATGCTATTAAGTTTTATCAACGAGGCTTGCACACTTTTAAAGTCATCTTTTGTAGGTAGACTAGATTACTTCTCACATGACCTCAAGCTAAAGCCAAGTTTCGGCTTGCTTCGGTTGACAGAGAGTCTTATCAGGAATTTTTGTATTCCACTCCTTCCTAGATGCTTCAAAAAGTTGGTTTCGTCTCTCTCAAGCCTTGGTGGTATTATTTGAAATGGTTTCCAGATACCCCTTTCTTAAATTACTCCCCAGGAAAAGGTTATACTCTGCTCACCCCTAGGCTACCGATGGTGGCCTTGATTAACTCCAGATCGTATATCAATTCTTGATGGTCATCCTAGGAAGCTACATTTCATACCAATTTGAAAGCCATCATTCAGCCCAAGCTAGCCTATTTTGTTTGGTGAGAACACTAAGTTCAAAAGGCATATAAAACATCTTTTTGGTAACTTTTAAATCCCCCCTTTCTACACACATGATTTCATATAGATAATCACTTTTTTATCTAAACCACATGAGAATAGTGTAACACCCGTTAAAACAACCCACTTTAGACCCAAGAACAACCTAGGATTAGTTAGAAAATTATGGAATAATTTTTTTTATTAAAAGAATCTACAACCAGGTTACAAGAAAACAGTTGTCACTAACATGTTCCAGAACATTTCTAATCTACTAGAATATAATTTTCTTTTATTAACAATTATTAGAGGTCATAAGGTCCAAAAACTTAGGGTTAGAAGTTTTAATTAGGTCCAGAGGGTAATTCCACACCACACCCATTATCTAACAAGCTTAAAGTTTTAACTAATTTTCTCACACTTAACGCATTCAAAAACTTCCTAAATCATTTCCATTGGATAGGAAATTTTCTCACCTTTCCAGTGATCTAAAGAAGTCCCCCTAACTCATATTTTTCAAGTTATGGGCTGGCGGGCCTTGGGGTCAAAAATATCCCCAAGAACGGGCTTGCGGGCATAGGGGTGAAAATTTTCCCAAAGGGCGGGTTGGCAGGCCGCGGGGAGACCTTTCAAAATTTTCCCATGTGGTGGAAAAAAAACACATTTTCTCCCGCACTCCCACGGGTCCACAAGTCCACAAGCGACATGTGGCACTCCCTAAGGCAAAGCGGGAAAAAGCTGGAAAAGTGGGGTGGAGGGGGACAATTTGTAAATTCTCCCACACGGGGTGAAAATTTGGCTTTGCGACCACACCCCCACGAATCTGTAAAGGACACATGGCATCTCCTAAGCAAATTCCCCAATGGGCTATGAGGGTACATAGAACTACACCTCCACTGGCACCTCTTGATGCCACAGAGCAACCCCTGATTACCTACAAGCCGGGGGGACAGTGGGGGAAACTTGGAAAAGTTTCCACAAATTTTTTGAGACACAAAACAAAAATAAGGGATGTGTTCCACCACCGATGCCTCATGACTCCATGTGGCATCACTTGATTGGTTGCAGGCCGATGGGGAAAATTTGGAAAGTTTTCCCAAAATTTTCTGAAAGCGCTAAGTTTAAAAGGGGATTCAACCCTCCACTGACACTTCATGGTGCCACGTGGCAGCCTTTGATTGGCTACAGGCCTATAGGGTGGCAAAGAAAATTTTTCCAAAATTTTTCTGAAGCTCTAAGGGAAAAATTTGGTGAAAAGGCCCGCCAAGGAAAATTTTCCCAAAATTTTGACGCCAAGTGAAGAAAGCTTTAGAAGGCCATAAATTTTGATAACGATCTCAATTTTAGACAAACGAGAACTTTCTGGAAACCTCTCTACATCCTCTTTACTCAAAGATAATTAATTTTAGATTTTGATAAAGTTTAAGGGTTCAATTTTAAGAAAACGACCTACAGGTTTTTACAGTGCAAACTGGTGAATTTTAAGTTGTTAGATCTATTCAATTTGATCTTCTTACTCTCTCAACATGTCAAAAAGACATGGAGGATTGTTCCTAAATGGATTTAAGAAGTATTTCAAGATTCAATTTGTCTGATTGACTTACAATTTCAACATTTCCATTTCTTGACAGAAAAATGACTGTAAAACAATTTGAGCCCAATTTTCCTAAGTTTTAAAATATTTCCTTTAAGTATTTTTGTCTAATTGAACTCATTTATAACCTGACATGTTCAATTTCAGTGTTTCATTGTTATTTCTTTCTTGCAGGTTCGAACTGTGCATTTTTGGTTTAGATAAGTGCCAGTTTGAAATTACAAAAAAAGGGATCAAATTTTAAAGGGTCTAATTGCCATTTTATTCTTCTAAGTATTTAGTATACGTTCTAATTCAAATCTAACATATTTGGTTGATTCAAAAAAAACTATTCAAGACCAAAATGCAATTTCTGATTTCCAATTTTTCACAATCTAAAGAGACAAAATACTGTATATTTTCTCACATGCATTTCTTCCTTTCAAAAAGAGATTTCAATACATTGAAATGATCAGATTCAATACAACAATGCAATTTAAGAAAAACATTACATTCATTTATTGATTCCAAAAGAAAACTTTACAACTCCTTTCTTTTATCCCTTCCAAAATCATTTATTGTACACAGGGCAAAATAATACATTTTATTTTCACACATTGCACTTTACCACTTTTCAAATAGGGATTTTATAGTGCATGCTAAACATAGATTTATAATGGAATAACATCATATGGACAAGTAAAAATGACTTCCATTAATTCAAATGAACTCTTACAACTTCCTTTCCATATGATTACAAAATACAGTATACAAAACACGTATCATTCTTTCACATTCTTTCCAAAACAAAATACATAGTATAACTCTTTTAAATTTGAATATATAACTTGCAATCAGTACAACATCTCTCCATTACAAACATTTACAAGTTCATTCAAGTGGGAAAGGTTGCAATGAGATTTCATATCACAAGGGACTGTCAAACTATCTTTTCTTAGCTCTAGAACAACAACATGCATACTCCTCATTCTTCTAATTTGATCACAATAGGAGTAGGGGAAAGGAAATGCTCTCCACCCAACCAAGACATACAATGAAGAGGAGAATCCATCCTTCTTCATCGACCCCTAAGCCCCAACCACAATGCAATAAAAGTTGTGATCTAACTCATGGCAACAACAAGCTTCAACAAACACACAAGTAACACTTTTACAATAATAACACAGTCCAAAACAAAATGTAGTTTTATAACTACATTCACACATGACAAACAATACTAAGGCTTCATCAAGAAATACAAAGGAGTAGGAATCTATGGGCGATGCTACTTTTGCCTCCAAAAAGGGGAAATAGGTATCACCAGTTGAGTTACAAACCACCAAAAAAATATTATATCAAAACCCTAACATTCCTTATACCTCCCCCAAGTACCCCTTATTCCTCACATTTTCTTATGCCTCCCCAATCTCTTATGGAACTCCATAACGAGTAAATAAATGTAATCTATTTCTTTGTAAGGTGGAACCCAAATCCCAAATCCGTTAACCCTTATACCTACCTAAAACACACTTTTGCCTCCCATAAAATAACCCCATAGTATTCTGCTACACCATTCTTAGGCCATCTACCCAACAACCCACAAACATGCCAAAACATTCACAAGAGTAACAATTCCATAAATAAAAAAGAAGCATTTCAAGAGCCAAGATCCTACCTCTCCATGATGGATTTGTTTCAAGTTCCAAAACAACAAGCTTTATCCCAATGCAAGCAATCCAAATCAGCCAAGCACGAGTATGCAACAATCTTCCAAAAACTTCTTTAAAGCAAGAGACCCAAAAAAACAAAAGAATTCACCCCAAAAGGAGTTTCCAAAAGTGAAGCCACCCAAAACAAGGCAAGCAATTCAAATTTTATAGGAGAGGGGAGAGAAGAGGATGAGGTGGATCCATGTAGGATGCCACATCACACATCCTCAACTCCAACCCAAAATTCAACTTCATTCTCCAATGCATAATAAATAGGTGGGTGAATAATATGATAGTTTACTTACACACTCCAAAACCAAGCCCACACCCCATAAGGACTGAAATTAAAACATGTAATAAAAGTGCAATTAAAACAATACAATTTAAGTCTGTCCCAAAATGCATTATAAAAGGTCTAATTTTAACTCTCCAAACCATAGGTATGGTTAGTAAATGGAAATTTAAGAGGTATGTGACAAGTTTAACTTGTCCCACAAGCCTCCAAAATCAGCCTCGCTAGGACAAATTCGAATTTCCAAGAAAGTGGAGTGTTTCACACTCAAAAGTTAACTTACACATCACTTAGATATTACTTACACATTACTTACTCATTCTTACAACACTTTAAATTATGGCCAACAACTCTCATTAATTACCTTCTTATGACATATTTGATTTATTTATTTTAACAATATGATTACTCACAATATCAACACCACATTAAATAATTAATGAAAGGGCGTAAGTGCACCACAAAATAAACACATGCATCAATTAAACAAAGGGACCAAATAAAAGAAATACATAAAACCCCTTGGTCACATTTAAAGGTGATCCCCCCCCCATGGGAATCCCTAAGAAAAAAATAAACACACACAAATAAATACAAGTTGCCATAGTGACCTTGTTGAATTCATCTAGAATTCCAATGTGGTTGGTCTCCAATCCCCCGATGTTTGTTGTGATAGTTTAACTTGCAAAACACAAATACCTCCTTCAGTCTCGTGGCCATATCAGAACATCCAAAATAATATAGATATAATTCCAAAATCATCTAGATATATGAATCACAACAAGATCAAAGCAATCTAACAATATCATTTACAGTTTTACCAACAACTATATCATCAACCAATAATTTCCATTTCTAAGTCTACTCACAATATCCAAATATCACATGTCCGAACAACATCCATAATATAACTATGTCAAACAGTATATCATCATCAACATATAAAATGTCTCTAATAATCATCATGCATCATAATTGAATCAAGATCAACAATAATCTATGATCTAACATCTAACATCGTACTATACTCAAAGTCCATAATAATGTCCATAATATAATCAGTAGTATTATAGATTAGTATAAAAAAGGTGTCATAAGGGATGTGGGAACTACATACATGGCATGATGAATAATTATTTATACAACTGGATTGCGAGAAAATGAATGAGTGAAGAGGTATTGACACACAATATGAGGAGTTCTAATGTAGGAAGTTATACATATTAGGAAAGTAGTCACCTTCCATTATGGTATATACATTTACCGTTGATATAATGACTCATGAGAACTTATTACGTTTATATGTCCAATGTGGAATGAGTATACCAACCCATGTGAAATTGATTGTTTTGAATGAAAGAGGATTTTAGAGTAGTAAGTATAATAATTCAGAAGATGCAATAGTAGGCATATCTCACGAACTCATGTAGTAAGGAATTGCATTTAAACATATATATTTATATGTATTATGAAGTTATAGAGAAAAACCTAGGCCAATTGTGAAAGAAAATAAACAGTAATCATCCCACAATAAATCAACCATTATTTTAGGAGGGAAACGTATACTATAACATCAACATTATTTTTACAAGTAATTCCAATGCACCAATATTGTTACACCATGATTCTCTAAACAAACCCATTTTTGTACCATAAAGCGAAATATAATTTAACGAGATGTATAAGAAAAAAGGGTTGGATAATTTGATATCATGACTACTATTTTCATTTTACAAAATCGCATAATAGATCAAGGCAATGAATATTTGAAAAACCTGTCAAATGATGATGTATATTTAGAGTGGGATGACCCATGAATCTAGAAAATGTAGGGTACTAAGTCATTGAGTGACAGTAGCACACATGGGTAATTAGAACAATATGAAACTATATGTAGATGATTATCGTTAATTGTTGAATAAAAAATGCACATATATAAGGTATAGTATAAAAATACTTAAGTTAAGTTATATGTAATTATATATCAAAACTCCCAATGGAAATGTTACAACCAAAACTATTTGTAAACTATTCAATAGTGATTATGTATTGATAGGAATATAAAACAATGTCAAGGAAAGGTACAAAATATTTACTTAAACTGTAGATCTCCGAGTGAATCATTTATATGCAACTCTACTAGTAAGGTAACACCAATGGCGATTTGTAAATTCCATAAAATTTCAAATCAGGGGAATATTCGACTCCACAGGCATAAAATGAGACATGCAAACCTTTAAAAACCCTTAGTTCTGTTAATGCCATTTGCATATTTTAGCAAAGCATTGATTGTAAAAATAAATCGTGCCACAAATTTTGGATACTGGCTTGCCACCTTGCAAGCACTCAAAACCTAATCTATATCTTAAACAAAGGGCTAAGCGAATCCACAACAATCATAATTATGATATAATACCATATTACAATAGGCAATGTCAATTGGTCGGTTCATTGCATCTCGTAAATCGATAGTCCTGGAAAATACAATACAGAGTAAAACTTGCAGTAACGTAAAAGAGATGTAAAATGGATTGAGGCTAATTCTTGAAAGGATTACACCAATTTCAAAATGATATGTCTACTGACAATGATATAAAACTACATGCAAAAGAGTTCTATATGTGATTATCATCTAAGCTATCTGGTACAAATCTAGGAGTGACAATTCTACAATTGTCTCTCTGTAACAAATTCAGGACTCGAGTGACTTTGTAAACTTGTTTGGATTATTTTTGGGCTATGTATCTGTAGATTCGTGGAGTGATTTCTTCTAGAAATCCGGGGAGTATCCTTTTGTGAATAGTTCTACTCTTCTTCTATGGTAATATAACATCCATTTAATCTATAGCTGTGTAACTTATCTCGATTGCACTGAATTTAAAATCTTATTTGGACAAACATCTATAGCAATTTGCATAAAAATTCTGGGGTTGATACTTTTGTTGGGTTATGTGGCATCTACAATTCCTAGATTCAGAACTACTAATGCTAGCCGAAAGAACGATAGAGGTAGCAGCAGTATGTTCAAGCTAATCACAATATAGTGTGTCAAACGGAGTCCAAAATTAGCAATTTTGCAACATGATGCAAGTTTTTTTTATCATATATGACAAAGTCACTGCAGTGTGACAATAATATTTCCTAGTTTACGATGAGTTCTTCCTCGTGTAGTTTTCAGATCTGGAATTGATTTTGGCATGAGTGCTCATCTATTTTTGTAGCTTACATATTTATGAATATAACACTCTGTCATGATCACTCCATTATGAAACGTGATCAGGTATTCTTCTTTTTATTTCTTAGAGACATAATAACTGCCGTGATTACATAGTCGAATTCTATGGTTTCTAGCGACACCCATTATGCCTATGTAGAACTACTTGTAACTCACTGGTCGATTACATCACTAACACCCGCTAGCTTATCTTACAAGTGATTTTCGTCTTAAGGAATTCAATGATGATTTTCCAAACATGGAAGGCTGTATCCCAAAGTTGTTGGTGATGCTTATGAAATCTATTTGTATAACCCTCCAAAGAGTGGTTGGCTTCACTGACCTATCCTAGTGCTAACTACTCCAAAGTGCAGAGAGTTGCAAGATCTAACCCTAATCTAATATGCGTTCCAGCTAGGAGACAAAGATAAAGAAAATTCGTGGGCTGGTAAAACCTGGGCTCTAAGGAGATCCCGTTGATGCACCAGTGAAGTCCCCTGTTGGAACAACCTTTGCACAATAAACAGCAACACTACCAGAACCCTGCAATGACAACAAAAACAATACAAAATAACCATGCATGCAATGTCAACATTGATAAAAAAGATCGCAATAGAACTTTTAGTTCAGAGTGGTGTGAAACATCCGGATAGATTCATAATGCCCATTTCTCTAGTAAATAATGATACAATACATCACATTTAGTAGGCCAAAGGCTTCAAATTGTTTCATATACATCAGGTTCTCATTAGTTCGAGGTTTGCACAATCTCCACATAATTGTCTTACAGACAAGAAAGAAGGGAGGCGGCAGTCTTGCAAGGTCGTCCAGACTTTTTTTTTCCGAGCCACTCCTTATGAATGATACTAGACGAAGAATGTGAGAAAGGGAGAGTTGAAGGAATTATAAATATTGCGTTCAACCACCCTGGATAATGCATTAGAGAACTCCATCCTGTTTCTAAGCAATGATGGGTGCCAATGCGTGGGGAACCTATACCTACATGTATCCTTGCCTTGTTGGAGGAATTGAAAGTGAAGCCCATACTCAATTGATCATGTTTGGTACAATGAGAATGTATGGAATTCTATTACTCATAAAATATAGGACTTTATTTCCTCATTTTGAAATACTTAGTCTTACTAATAATTAGAAAATTGAATTAATTTTTAAAAAAGAAATATGACAATTGATAAACTCTAGATTTCAGAAGAAGTCGATTATACACTTTATAAATCTAAACTTCCAGTCAAAAGTTATGGCCATTTGTCATGATTCCATAAACTGAAATTTTCAAATGCAAATAGTTGATACTTCTCTTTTTCGGTAAATCTTTGTGCACTCACTGGTGAAGCATGTAAAATTTTATCTAATATTCGGAACTTTAGATGTTAATGTTTACTTCAGAGGGTATTCATGTTTTATTTGGGTGGGATCATACCTAAGTTTATGAAACTTCTAGGATGGTAATCATTAAACCCTGTCAATATCTGTCAAAACCTAATCATTTATAGATTTTGGAAACTTTGTTAGAGTTTACATACATTGGGTCATGAATATGACTGAATTGATGTAAAGAAATGTATAAAATTTAGACTTTGACTAAGAAGGGTTTTGGGGGTTCATATTACAGATATGTAAATGTCATGGCATCACAAATAGTCGAAACTTTAAAATCAAACAGTAAGAATCAGGTTGAATGGATTCCTAAAATGTTTTGTGGTCATTTTATCAAATATAGATTTCAATATTCAAGTTTTGTCCACTAACGCTATAAAACATAGGGGGTCATTTGAGACATTGCTTCTAGAATCAAAAATCCCAAATATGTGATAGTCTTGAATTTCATGACCCTCCTACTTTGATGTCTCGATATTAGACCTTTTGAATCGCCATTTTTTTAATTAAAAACAAAAGCCGAAAATTGTTCCTATTCTGAAAAAAAAAATTTGCAATTAGCTCTAAAAATCCGAAGTGTCCACGTGGAAATTATGTAGCATTTCTTCCACAAATCGGGCGAGAGGGAAATCTAAAATTGTTACTTATTGTCAAGCTCATTGTTGAATTGTGTAGGATCAGATGGAGGCAAATACTAAAATTCAGAGAATCTCGCACGTGAGGTCCTGTTTGTTCAATTGTCAAAGCTGTGAAATTAGGTAACACTATGTCACAGAAATGGCCGCCGCGATAAGTTTGGCCTTTCGACCATAAGTCCGGACGCCTTACACGTATTCCGCGAGTTGATGGTTTATGAAGATGTATATTTACAGACGATAAAAGATATCATTAAAATGAAGATTGAACTTAGATCCGGCCTTAAACATAATTGATAATGCAGGGAATTTTGCAAGGAATATCTTTACAAATTACATCTAAGCTCAGTCCCTTCATTCTCAATACATTGTGAATAACCTTATGGGCTTGTACACTAAATATTGAATGATAAGTTATAACAGCGATCATGTGAATATATTGTGACTCTCCTATCCTGTTTGCCAAAATGATCTGAGGCAACTTAGAAGCATGGATTTTATTTTGAATGGCTTAAATAGACTCTGACTCAAATGTGCATCTAAGATATTTTTGATATCCAAATTTATACTGCTCATTGCTAGGTCTTGAGGATGAGTTCCTTCATACACCATCTATGATTTTTGACAACTTATAGCTCATAACATGATCCCATAGTAAATATTTCAAGGAAGTGTGTATTTATAAAAAATATCAGTCTTTGGGAATATAGCAACATTTAAGCTCCAAAGTGTGTCTTTATCTAGATATAGCTATAAATTGGTGCCCATCTAGATCATGCACATATGAGCCATGGATGGGAGCATATCATAGTATGAAGATGTTTTTGACCATCTTTAATCTTCGATGGTCACTTTCCACCAATAGTCTTGATTGGAATAAACAGTACCATGTAGTGCCTGATAGAAATTTGATTGAGCATGGCAAGATAGATCAATAGGTATTCCATTCAATTTCCATGAGGCTCATGTGAGATGAGATAAGATACCACTTTATTAATTGTTCGATATTTTGTGTTAACTAAGATTGCAGACTATTAATGTTTATCCATTATTATATAGATATAAATATGCTCATCGCTATTATGTGGTTACTCATCCTAATTTGATTTTAGATCCTCAACCCTCAAGATTGTTTCATTACCCAAACTATTAGCTAGGTTCTAAATGTGACTATTTGGTTAACAATTATGTTGATTGTTCAAATAAATTTTTGAACACCATTGAGGCCTGAATTTCAAGTCTATCTTTACTTGTCTTTGAAGGACTACCATACATTATCACAGTTCATTATAGTTTTAGCTTTTAGAAAATTTCCATATGATGCAAATACTTATCATGCGGATATATATGATAGTGGTCTTGTCCTGTAACTAGTTGTATTTTAATGCACATTTGTACATAGGAATTTCATGCTTGAGTGAATTATTATATAGTCCTTGGGGCAAGATTGTACACATGTTCTTGCCTTAATGGAGGCCATATGATTACTTGAATGATAATTAGTAACAAAATTCGTGACTATGTTGCAAAATCCATGTTTCTTCGGCATGGATCATATGCCCTATTTAGACCCACTGATAATACCTTTATAGAAAAAGGTTGTCTTCACTCAATGTAAATAGCGTTGCCAACAACTGTTCTAAGGACTGCTATGGCTAGATTACTTCCATAATTAGAGTTTTGTCCTTAGGTAGTTGCATCTACATAACTTCATTGTTAAGACTCCATTTGTGACTGTGCCATTATTCCAAAAAAATAAAGGAATTCATGTATTGGTCTCAGACCTGCATCTTTGTATATGTTATCAAATGTAGTGTCATTTCTTTTTAAATAAACTCTTCATCTCATCCTTAGTTGTTATGCACATAGGATGATTCATTGATGTAATTGTTATATTTATAGAGGACTTTTTTTTTGCATTATGATAAATTGGTTTGGTAGGTCACCAATAACTTTTTTAGAATAAAAAATTGAGCAAGCATCGAGGATTCCATTAGTGATGATCAATTAAATCATTGGGAGGTACCATAACTACTTAAATTTTAAAAAGCATGGCTAAACGAATTAAATCGAGTTTTCTAAAATATTAGTTTTATTGATAGGCCTACATAAAAGGCCACATGGGCATCTATTGTCAAACATGCCCATTAAGGATTGAATAAGATGAAAAATTCAAACTCACAAAGATAACATGGCCAATATTTGATAGGATCCCAAGCTTGCTAAAATCATTATCGAAAACCGTAGACTAACAGAGACAACTGCTATTGGTCAGAAATATGCCTGGATTGGAGCACACTGTTTACTACAGCCCAAAAAGTGGAAGGTTTATGAAAGCAACCGATAAAGGAAATAGGCAAACATACACAAAGGTACACCAGATCTGGATCTCGGTCCAACTACTTCAGTACATAATTTATACACTTCTTTACTTTTATGACCAATGTCCTTGTTGGGGATTATTCTATACTTATGTTGATTAGCATGATGTTTTGTGACTAGATGCATTTGGATTATGATTGGATTTTGTTTTCAGTATGATCTACACTGACTCATGGACAGACTATTGGATACCGATATTATTTTTATATGGATATATTGCATGTGTTCTAACATTGGATTTCTTCGCCATGATGAGTAGAATGTAGTTGTTGAATTTACATTACTATAATTTTGGATAATGATGAAATGCATAATTAAGTTGTGATTTAGACCTAGAAATAATGATTGATTGAATTACGTATAGATGTTAATAAATTTCATGCATATGGTTATTTTGGATATTTTGACATGGCCGCAAGGCCGAAGGAGGTATTTTGTATTTTGCAGGAAACACAGCATGATCACAACCATGAGGGGGATTGGGAACCAAACACAACAGGATGTCGGGTGGTTACAACATTTGGTCGTCAAGGCAACTAGTAAATTGTATTGTGTTACCTTTGTTCTTTTATGTGTTAAGAAAATTTCCATGAGGGGGAAATTTTCTAATGTGACCAAGGGGGTAAGAATTTTATTTACTTGTTTTAACTTACTTTAGTAGGTGTTTAGATTAATGTAATATCTTGTTTTAATTTTTAAGTTTTGGAGGGAAGTCAAGTGGGTGTAATTAATTTTGATGGTTGGCTCCTTGAGCCTTGTGTTTCGTCATGTATTGAATGTTTGGTTTTGAGTGTTGACCCCTCCAAATCCTTTGAATCTCGAATTTGAGATTTAGGGCAATTTTGGGGACTTGTGGGACAAGTTGAACTTGTCCCACACTTCCCAAAACCCCTTACCAACCATATCTATGGGTTGGGAATCCAAAAAGGGGATTATTTATTGTTTTGGGAAGGGAAATGTGACTTTGGAGTGCACTTGTCTTCTTTTGCATTTAATTGTGCCTTAAGGACACATGGGAAGGGATGGATGTGGAAAGAGATGTCATTCAACCCAACCACCCATTTATGGTGTTTTGGGATTTGAGTTGACTAAAGGGAGGTGGTCTTGAGGATGTGTGATGTGGCATCCTACAAGGAGCCACATCACCCTCACTCTTCCTCTTGTCTATTTATGGAAATTTCCTCTCTTGTTGAGGGGGTTGGAGTTTTGTTTTTGTTTTGTTGAAGAGTTCTCTTTTGTTATTTTTGGGAGAGAAAAGAATTGGGAGAAAGAGAAAAAGAGAGTGCTTGGACTTGCATGCTTGGATTGTTTTGGGAGGGAGCTTGGACAAATTTCTTGGTTTAGGCTTCTCCAATGGAGAGGTAGGAAACCTTCTCCTTTGTTTTGCTTTCATATTATTGTTGCTTCTATGCTAAATTTGTGAAAAATGCATGTTTACTTTGGTGTATTGTGAAAAATGGATAGAATGCTTATTGTGTAGTATAGGAGAGGTCTATGGGAATACTCATGAGGGAGGCATAAGAGTAGATTAGGATATTGTGGAGGGAGTTTGAGAGGGATGCCCATCTTGGGTAAGAATGTTTACATTCTTACCTTGTCTTTGAGGGAGCCATAAGAGGAGGGAGGCATAAGAGTATGGGAGGAAAAAGGGGTACTTGAGGGAGGCATAAGAGTCATAGGGGCTTGAGTTTTATTGTGGAGGGTTTTGGATGGGCATCTCATCTCAATTGGGAGGCATAAGGAAAACATTCCCATAGTTCCTTCTCTTGTTGGCTTGGATGAAAGCCTTGTTGTGAAATGTATTGTGTTATTTGTGTTCTCCTTTTGTTTCTTCTATTTTACCTTGAATGTTGTGAAGAAATTGTATTGTGGAAGCAAGTATTGTTGCCTTGAGTTGGAGACCACCCTTCATTGTGTTGTGTTTGGGGCTCGGGGGTCAATGGAGGAGATTGCTTCTCTTCTCCATTGAGTTTTGGTTGGGAGGAGAGTGTTGCCTCTCCCCCTATCTTGATTGTGATTTGAAATACTTGGAACTTGGAGCATGGATGAAGAACACCTTGGAGCACAAGAACCTTGTTGTTGACAATGTAAAAACATCATGTATTTACCCACCTTGAGTGGAGAAAAAATGTAATATTGCTTTGTTTTCTTTAGCTTCCATTATTGTAAATTTGTTTCATTGTACATGAAGTAGGATATGTTGTAAAAAGATTTGAAGGAAAAGTTGCATTGAAATGATAGTATTTCTTACTCTAAAAATTTATTGGAAATGTTGTTGAATTCTTTTGTGGAATGTTGGAAAGAAATTACAAAAATAATATACATGTTAGATTCATTTTGTTGCAACTTGGAAAGTATTAAAAGTGGAAAGATTGAAAAGTGTACTATTAGTTATATCTTCTTTTGTAAATTGAATGGAAGGAGTTAAGTTTTAAATGAATTTTTAATATGCCAATAGAAGATTCAAAACTCTATTATGTTCTCTTTCATTTATGAATTTCTTGTGAAATCCATTTGCAAATTGTAAAAAGGGAAATGAAATCAATTCTTTTGAAATTTCATGCTATGTCTATTGAATTGTGTAGAAATAAATTTTAAAATGCTCAAAATTATAAGCTCAAGCCCAATAATTTAATCTTTAATAAGGGAAGGTTTGAATATCTTTTTTAAAATTATTAAAAACAAAAAACTAATATCTAATATTCATATTAACAATAAATAAATATTTCTAATGAATTACAAGGTTAATTAAAATCAAAGCCAGTGATAACATTAAGTAAATATTATATACAAATGTGCATAGGATTTTATTTTAAAATTATTGTAAAAACTATGCTATGAATGTAGTTTTCTTGTTCAATAAATACAATTATTGCTGAATGCTTACCTTAGAAGGACTCCCCTTAGTAAATCTTTCAAATAATGCCTCTGTATGTAATAGGAACTGACTTGATAACAAATATTCTCACTTGTACTGTCATCCCAATTGATACAAAAATCAATTGTTGCAAGCCTGCTTTACTGGCTATTTTAAAAGTCATTTTCACTGTCTTCTAGGAAACAATGCAGTGGTCTTTTTGAATATTCACAAAATCAAGTTGCACAGCCTCTGCAACTTCCCAAGACAAATGTTTGGTATAGTTAATCTTGCCCACTCAAGACACATAATCAATGTCAAACCCTTAAATCGTTTTAAGACTCTGCTAAAAGCATGATACGTGTAAGCAGTAAAGCAAATCCTTATCCAATACAAAAAAGCTGACAGAGAACAGCTGAATTTTAAAGTTGTAAGAAAACTGTTTTTGCATAAGTTTTTTTTATGCAGAATTAGTTATGGAGTGCCCACTACGTTTGCTTTCGAATGTCCCTGAATATTTTTGTATGAAATCAGACTTACCTCTATGAGAGTTTCCTGTCTTCCCGCTTTCTCTGTCTTTAATCAAAGTCATTGATAAAAACATAGTTGGACTTGAAGGAGGAAATGACGTTTTGAGGATACCTTGGCACTGAACTGTAGATGCACAACACGCCATTGCTAGTTAAAGCTTGTCTTACCTCGCCTCCTTTACAGCTCCGAATCTCCTGCCCTGGGCCGTATACTGGATCTCGCCTTCTAGCATGAAAAGAAAAGTAACGACAACCTAAGGATCCCCCCCCTGAATCTTGACTTCTCATCAATACGCACTGCTGTGCAGCCCAGTCAAATTCGGAATTCTCGAGGATTCTGATGAATGGATAATTTCAAACAGTTAAGCAACCAGTTGACAATACTGTTTTTGGAACAGTATGCCTCCAGTCCTTTCATGCTCTGCCTGTAATCTCACATCCTTGAACGCGCCATCAACAATCAAATTGAATTCTGTCTTCTCTCTTTCTCCATGTGAATTCCATGCGATTTGGAAAGCCAGGCAGAGTGCAACAACCTGGTTCAATGCGCCGGATGGCGTTGAACACCACCAAATGGTACTGCGCCACTTCCCTACCTATGTTCTCATCCCAAAAACCCTTTCAATGAAATTGGGAAGTAGCTTGGTGACTCACCTGATGCAAGGAACCTCAACCCTCCAATTAACGGGTTATTTGGCGGCCCTGCTCAGGATGAGTTGTAATTAAGGCCGTACTGTTCGGTTTTGATTTGCCTCAACCACTTTCATGAGTACAGCTGGTTGAATTTCATAATTGTCCAATATCTAAATGAAAGCCATGTGATTTGGCTGTCATTATTATTTATCATGCTTTTGTCAGAATGATTGGAATGGGCGCAATTTAAAAATGTAAATTTAAACTAGCTTGAAATTTTTTCTTTGAAAGTTAAATCGAAGAAATTTAAATAAATGCCAAAATTGTAGCCTGTATAGGATTATATAATTTATGGCGAGTATAATTAGTAAAATAACTACACCTTCATATATATAAACATACTTAATATAAATAATTGAATAGTACTCCCTAATTAATATACATAAAAGCATACAAAAGTAATATAATGTAAAAGTATATATCTTATCACCATGATTTCCTTGATATATGTATTCATATACATATATATATTATACATATATATATACTTGCTTCATATATATAATTATATATATATATATATGTGGATATATTATTCATGATATATATATATTTTATAAATATATAAATAATGTATTAAATTCGTGAATTACGTAATATAAATGGATAATAAAATAAAAATTTAAAAAATCAGTGATAGTTTATTCATTTCATAAATCAAAATTATAATTACAATAAGGTTAGCATTGAAAACATAGCTATTGCGATATTTCCAGATATTAGACAAAGCTCGAAAGATGACCCTTCTTTCCTTTTGTGAAACGTCGATTGAAATTAAATTTAAAAGCTTAACTTTGAAATCGAAGCCTCAAGTTGTAAGATTAAATAAATTCGAACCTGTATGCAAACCATTACCTTTAAAAAAAAAAAAATTTGTCGCATTTTCGGGACGTTTGTTTGTGCGGCGCGTCGTCGTCGCGTCGTGAGCGTGGCGTCGTCTTTTCAGCGGCGTTACATTTTGGTATCAGAGCCAGGGGTTCGAAGCTGGGACCCTTGGGCACACGCAGAAAAACGAAACAGGAACACTTAACTTAGTACAGAACATTATTCTTTTAAAATATAAAACCATAATGTTGATAATTATAGTAAACAGCAAATTTTGAAAACTAGACACAAGACCTAGAACGATGAACTAACTCTCGCCTTGATCTGTGCAGGAGGCGCGGATTGGGCGAGGGGTCTCTTCACATAGACCTAGACATACCACCGCCAGAGCAGGCCGTAGCAGCCCTTCTGCCTCAGATTTTGCAGACACTCCAGGATGTCAATGCCGCTATACGCGGAGAGCCCTTGGGAGGACGACTTGCTAGACATAGTTTGGAGCCATCAGTAGATGCCCAGGCATCCCCTCGACACAGCGAGGAGCACAGAGCAGAGAATTTCCGTGCAGAGTCGGCTAGGGCAGAGTCACCACAGAGAGGACATGGGGACAGGATCTCAGGACATAGGGACAGGTCTCGGAGCCCTAGACAGAGGGAGGAGCATACAGAGAGATCTAGGATTCGTCATACGTCAGCTGCAGACCATATCAGGGAGATCCTGAAGCTACGACCATCTCACTATTCAGGTGATACAGGTGGTTTTCAGGCAGAGGCCTGGTTGGTGAGCTTGAGCGGATGCTTCAAGCTCTGTCCTTGTAGTAGCAACACGAAAGCTCGTGTTGCGATCCATCTTCTGAAGGATGGAGCAGGAGTCTGGTGGAGGACCGAGGAGCAGAAGCTCCATGTTGACTCAGAGACGATTACCTGGGAGCTGTTTGAGGAGCGTTTCAGGAGCAGGTATTTACCCAGGAGATTTATTCAGCAGCGCATAGACGAGTTTCATGACCTCCGTCAGGCATCGATGACAGTAGCTGAGTATGAGAGTCGATTTCTGGACCTACTCCAGTACGTCGACTATATGCAGGATGAGCAGGTACGGATTCACAGGTTCATCCGGGGCCTGAACTTGGATTTAGGTGGCGCAGTGCGCATTCACTGCCCACAGACATTAGCAGAGGCCGTGGAGAAGGCCTATATTGCAGAGGAGACACGGGGGAAGACACAGCAGGCTAGAGACAGAGTTCGGAGCCGTATCCAGCAGATGCAGGATAGTAGGTCGAAGGGGTCAGTTCCTCCTCCACGGGGTGGACAGAGTTCAGGGCAAGCTTCATTTAGGCCACCACAGCAGCAGCAGCAGCAGACCCGCCCACCTTACCGACCTCCTCAGAGAGCTGGAGATATTGCAGAGGAGACACGGGGGACACAGAGGAGAGACAGCCGTATCCAGCAGATGCAAGATAGTAGGTCGAAGGGGTCAGTTCCTCCTCTACGGGGTGGACAGAGTTCAGGGAAAGCTTCATTTAGCAGCAGCAGCAGACCCGCCCACCTTACCGACCTCCTCAGAGATTCGATGCACAGAGAGGACGTAGTATGGGGCCTCCTCCTAGGGGTCCCATCAGGACACAGGGTGCACCGAGAGCTCAGTCAGTAGGAGCTCGTCAGCAGAGACCTCAGCAGTCCATAGCCGGATCGTCAGGATCTGTATCTCAGTCATCTAGAGTACCAGCTGGAGCTGCTTCCCACTGGAGAGGACCAGGCAGCTGTTATGGTTGCGGAGTTGTTGGACATATTTGGAGAGATTGCCCACATAACCCTACCAAGGGTAAGACACAGAGCTCAGAGCCTACTGTTGGAGATATGGCACGGAGTCATCGGATCTACGCAGCGGTCGAGAACCGCCAGGCTGAGCATCAGAGTACTGTGATTGAGACGACAGGTAGTATTGGTGGTATTTCCACCTCTATATTATTTGATTCTGGTTCTTCTGATTCTTTCATTGCACCATCCTTAGTAGAGCGTTGTAGGCTGGTGGCAGTTAGGCAGGGCCGTAGTTGGGACGTTGAGATGGCTTCTGGAGCCAAGATTTCTGTAGACTCCTTAGTCAAGGAGTGTGTAGTGGATTTGGGACCCTTCACCACTACTTCTGATCTTCGGATCCTTCCATTAGGATCTTATGGCATCATTTTAGGCATGGATTGGTTGTCCGCTCACAGAGCTAGAGTGGATTTTTACCATAAGACTATTGCTTGCATAGATGATCTTGGAGTAGAGTTAGTGATATCAGGGGTTAAGAGACCCGTTTCTATTCGCACCATCTCCGCTATGCAGCTTAAGCGGTGTGTGCGAGGGGTTGCCAGTTGTATGCTGTTACAGTTAGTGACAGATCAGAGAATGAGTCAGGGAGGACCTTCCCTCGATGATCATCCCATCTTATCAGAGTTTGCCGATGTGTTTCCAGGGGAGCTACCGGGATTACCTCCCCCACGTGAGATCGACTTCCATATAGATCTAGTTCCAGGCGCAGAGCCTATCTCACGAGCACCCTATCGGATGACTACTCCTGAGTTATGTGAGCTCAAGTTGCAGCTTGAGGGCCTTCTGGAGAAAGGCCTAATCCGTCCTAGTGTATCCCCTTGGGGTGCACCAGTTATCTTCGTAAAGAAGAAGGATGGATCTCTTCGGTTGTGCATTGACTACCGTCAGCTGAATAAAGTAACGATCAAGAATCGTTACCCCCTTCCACGCATTGATGATTTATTTGATCAGATGAAGGGGGCTACAGTTTTCTCTAAGATAGATCTTAAGTCAGGATACCATCAGCTCAGGATTGCGGAGACAGATATTCACAAGACAGCTTTCCGCACGAGATATGGCCACTACGAGTTCACAGTGGTACCTTTCGGTTTGACGAATGCCCCCGCAGTGTTTATGAGTTTGATGAATGGGGTATTCAGGACCTTCCTTGATCGCTTCGTGCTCATCTTCCTTGATGACATTCTGATTTACTCACGCACACGTGAGGAGCACGAGGAGCACCTTCGCCAGGTTCTTCAGTGTCTTCGCGAGCAGCGCCTTTACGGGAACTTGGAGAAGTGTGCGTTCTTTCAGCCTGAGGTGCAGTATTTGGGCCACGTCATTTCTGGGGAAGGTATCGCAGTCGATCCTTCCAAGATTCGAGCCATCATGGATTGGCCAGCACCCACTAGTGTGACCGAGGTGCGTAGTTTCATGGGTCTAGCAGGGTACTACAGGAGGTTTGTTCAGGACTTCTCTCGGATTGCGCACCCTATCACTTCTCTTCAGCGGAAAGGGAAGAAGTTTTTATGGTCAGATAGATGTGAGCAGGCCTTCAGTACACTGAAGGAATGCCTTACGAGAGCACCTATCCTTGCAGTGCCAGATCCTCATGGAGAGTTTTTCGTATGCACAGATGCTTCCTTGGCAGGACTTGGAGGAGTGTTAATGCAGGAGGGTAGAGTAGTTGCCTTTGAGTCTCGCAAACTCAAAGATTATGAGCTCAATTATCCGACCCATGACCTTGAGCTTGCAGCAGTAGTACATGCCTTAGTGCGGTGGAGACATTTTCTTCTTGGCCGGAGATTTACACTCAGGACTGATCACTTGAGTCTTCGCCACCTCTTCACGCAGCCCAATCTCAACGCTCGTCAGCGGCGTTGGATGGAGTTACTCTGTGAGTATGACATGGAGATAGAGCATGTGAAAGGAAAGGAGAATGTGGTTGCAGATGCCTTGAGTAGGCGGAGACATGTGGCTATGGCCACCTCAGTGGGCACAGATTTGCGGAGTAGGATCTTGCAGCAGCTTCCTCAGGATAGTTTCTACCTTGCAGCCAGAGCAGAGATTGAGTCTCAGAGACCCCTTGAGGGGAGATTTGATGGATTTTCATTAGAGGCAGATGGTCTTCTCAGACACAGAGGTCGATTTATGTTCCTAGAGATGGAGGCTTGAGACATGACATTTTGACAGAGGCTCATCGTGCACCTTACTCAGCCCATCCCGGGGTGAAGAAGATGCACGCCACCTTGAGACAGTTGTACTTTTGGAGAGGACTTCGGAGAGACATAGCTTCTTTTGTATCCCGCTGTTTAGAGTGCCAGAGGGTGAAGGCCGAGCATCAGCATCCAGCTGGCCTTCTCTATCCTCACGCCATACCAGAGTGGAAGTGGGACACCATTTCTATGGATTTCATTGTTGGGTTGCCGACGTCGAGATACCACCATGACGCCATCATGGTCACGGTGGATAAATTGACGAAGGTAGCTCATTTTTCCCCAGTGAAGACTACCTATACAGCTAGTGTAGTGGCACGAGTATATCTTGATGAGATTGTCAGACTACATGGGATTCCGCGGAAGATCATATGCGACTGCGACCCTTTGTACACTTCCCATTTCTGGACAACCATGCAGTATGCCCTCGGGACGAGGATTAATTTCAGCACAGCTTATCACCCTGAGACAGATGGACAGACAGAGAGGGTGAATCAGATTTTGGAGGACATGCTCAGGATGTACGTGATGGATCATCAGTCGAGATGGGAGGAGTATCTGTATTTGGTGGAGTTTGCCTACAATAATAGTTTCCAGAGTTCTATAGGCATGGCTCCTTTTCAGGCATTATATGGTAGAGAGTGCAGGACACCTCTTAGTTGGGACAGGATTGAGGACAGGGTTTCCCTTGGGCCAGCATTATTACAGGACATGGAGCAGCAGGTTACCTTGATCAGACAGAGATTGCAGGAGGCACAGGATAGACAGAAGAAGTATGCAGACCAGCATAGGACAGATCGCAGTTTTGAGGTAGGCACGAAGGTGTTTCTTCGTGTCAGACCGCATAAGAGCCCTATCCGTTATGGAAAAGGTTCTAAGCTTGCTCCTAGATTTGTGGGTCCCTTTGAGATCTTGGAGCGCCTCGGCCCCTTAGCCTATCGTCTAGCACTGCCACCTAGCTTATCGCGCGTCCATGATGTATTTCACGTTTCTGTGCTTAGGAGATATGTTTCTGATCCTTCTCATGTGCTAGATTGGACTGCATTGCAGGTGCAGGATCAGGGGCAGGTGATGGTGGAGCCCGTGCGCATTTTAGATCGCAGGACCCTGGGCCTTCGCGGCAGAGAGATTGATCAGGTTCGGGTCCAATGGGACAGGTACGATGAGACTGCTGCTACTTGGGAGGATGCTACATCATTGCGAGCTCAGTTTCCACACTTATTTCAGTGACTTCCAGGAGGAAGTCTAGTCTAAGGGGAGGGGGATGTAATGCCCACTTCCCTACGACACTTAGTTGATTATCATTTTGAGTTATGCAGACTTTGGATATGGACATGACTTATACTTATGTTGATTAGCATGATGTTTTGTGACTAGATGCATTTGGATTATGATTGGATTTTGTTTTCAGTATGATCTACACTGACTCATGGACAGACTATTGGATACCGATATTATTTTTATATGGATATATTGCATGTGTTCTAACATTGGATTTCTTCGCCATGATGAGTAGAATGTAGTTGTTGAATTTACATTACTATAATTTTGGATAATGATGAAATGCATAATTAAGTTGTGATTTAGACCTAGAAATAATGATTGATTGAATTACGTATAGATGTTAATAAATTTCATGCATATGGTTATTTTGGATATTTTGACATGGCCGCAAGGCCGAAGGAGGTATTTTGTATTTTGCAGGAAACACAGCATGATCACAACCATGAGGGGGATTGGGAACCAAACACAACAGGATGTCGGGTGGTTACAACATTTGGTCGTCAAGGCAACTAGTAAATTGTATTGTGTTACCTTTGTTCTTTTATGTGTTAAGAAAATTTCCATGAGGGGGAAATTTTCTAATGTGACCAAGGGGGTAAGAATTTTATTACTTGTTTTAACTTACTTTAGTAGGTGATTTTATTTGTGATGTCTTTTTTTAAAAATTACTTTGCTAAGTGTGTTTAGATTAATGTAATATCTTGTTTTAATTTTTAAGTTTTGGAGGGAAGTCAAGTGGGTGTAATTAATTTTGATGGTTGGCTCCTTGAGCCTTGTGTTTCCTCATGTATTGAATGCTTGGTTTTGAGTGTTGACCACTCCAAATCCTTTGAATCTCGAATTTGAGATTTTGGGCAATTTTAGGGGACTTGTGGGACAAGTTGAACTTGTCCCACACTTCCCAAAACCCCTTACCAACCATATCTATGGGTTGGGAATCCAAAAAGGGGATTATTTATTGTTTTGGGAAGGGAAATGTGACTTTGGAGTGCACTTGTCTTCTTTTGCATTTAATTGTGCCTTAGGACACATGGGGAAGGGATGGATGTGGATTAAAGATGTCATTCAACCCAACCACCCATTTATGGTGTTTTGGGATTTGAGTTGACTAAAGGGAGGTGGTCTTGAGGATGTGTGATGTGGCATCCTACAAGGAGCCACATCACCCTCACTCTTCCTCTTGTCTATTTATGGAAATTTCCTCTCTTGTTGAGGGGGTTGGAGTTTTGTTTTTGTTTTGTTGAAGAGTTCTCTTTTGTTATTTTTGGGAGAGAAAAGAATTGGGAGAAAGAGAAAAAGAGAGTGCTTGGACTTGCATGCTTGGATTGTTTTGGGAGGGAGCTTGGACAAATTTCTTGGTTTAGGCTTCTCCAATGGAGAGGTAGGAAACCTTCTCCTTTGTTTTGCTTTCATATTATTGTTGCTTCTATGCTAAAATTGTGAATAATGCATGTTTACCTTGGTATATTGTGAAAAATGGATAGAATGCTTATTGTGTAGTATAGGAGAGGTCTATGGGAATACTCATGAGGGAGGCATAAGAGTAGATTAGGATATTGTGGAGGGAGTTTGAGAGGGATGCCCATCTTGGGTAAGAATGTTTACATTCTTACCTTGTCTTTGAGGGAGCCATAAGAGGAGGGAGGCATAAGAGTATGGGAGGAAAAAGGGGTACTTGAGGGAGGCATAAGAGTCATAGGGGCTTGAGTTTTATTGTGGAGGGTTTTGGATGGGCATCTCATCTCAATTGGGAGGCATAAGGAAAACTTTCCCATAGTTCCTTCTCTTGTTGGCTTGGATGAAAGCCTTGTTGTGCAAAGTATTGTGTTATTTGTGTTTCCTTGTTGTTTCCTCTTTTTACCTTGAATGTTGTGAAGAAATTGTATTGTGGAAGCAAGTATTGTTTCCTTGAGTTGGAGACCACCCTTCATTGTGTTGTGTTTGGGGCTCGGGGGTCAATGGAGGAGATTGCTTCTCTTCTCCATTGAGTTTTGGTTGGGAGGAGAGTGTTGCCTCTCCCCCTATCTTGGTTGTGATTTGAAATACTTGGAACTTGGAGCATGGATGAAGAACACCTTGGAGCACAAGAACCTTGTTGTTGACAATGTTAAAACATCATGTAATTACCCACCTTGAGTGGAGAAAGAAATGTAATATTGCCTTTGCTTTTTTAGCTTCCATTATTGTAAATTTTTTCCACATGAAGTAGGACATGTTGTAAAAGATTTGAAGGAAAAGTTGCATTGAAATGATAGTATTTCTTACTCTAAAAAGTATTGGAAATGTTGTTGAATTCTTGTGGAATGTTGGAAAGAAATTACAAAAGAATATACTTGACATTTAGATTCATTTTGTTGTTTTTACAGGAGTATGTATTGAAAAGTGGAATGTTAGTGTATTTCCCTCTTCTTGTACTATTGAAATGGAAAGGAATTAAGTTTTAAATTTCCTTATAACCATGAAGGATATATATCAAGGCTCTAGCTCTATTATGCTTCTTCATTTATGAAACCTTGTAAATATATTTGCAAATTGTAAAAGGAGATCAAATCACCTTGAAATTTCATACAAATGTCCCTATTAAAATATGTAGAAAGAGAAATGGGTGCATAACTCTAAATTTTTGCTGCTGCTTCTAAGCATCAAATTAGTTTCTTGGAGACCAAAAGCACTTATCTATGGAAAGGAGGACTAATACTTTCAATATTTTGATATTTAATAATACAAGAGCTAATGAATTTATTAATATCAAACTATAAGGGTATTAATGTACTATTGTTTTTTTTATCATGTAACTTATTTTGATATAAAAACTAGGACCACATAATTTGAAAGAAAATGAAATGCTATCACTAAATCTGGATATGCAATAACTAAAAAAGTAATAATGAAATACATGCTACTGTAATCTTACGTCTCAAGGCGTGCTTAAAAAATAAAAAGCAAATTATGCCTCTGTTTATTCGGATAAACAACTTGATACACAACTTGCACTGATGTCACAAAAAAAATTTAAATTGTTGCAATGCTTACCAATATTTTAAACTTTCCTCTTTTATTTTACAGATTAGGACACTGCGAGTGGTCTTAGCTTCACAAATATCAAGCTGCATGGCAGGCCTCTGAACTCCCAATACAAATGTGAAGTTTCTCAAAATCAACCAGTCAATCACCCTTAAATCGTGTCTAATGAATACTGCAGAATATAACAAAGAACCAAGATGGTCAGAAAATGATGATACGTTTCAGTGATATGCCTGATAGACCAGCTCAGTACAACTGCAGTTGCTATCGGTAATATGTTGTAACCTGCTTCGATGATTATAAAGGAGAAACCCAAATTGGGGGATGCATTCGATACTGAACAGATAACAACATAGTTGGTCTGACTCCTTTGGACGCCCTGAAGCCTATGGATCCTCGCCATGCCCACACCATACAGCACTCAAAAAAGTGAGGTAAAATGACTCTAATTCGGCCTGTAGCCACGCCTCTCTACTGGCCTATAATAATCCCTGTCCACTCACCGCGCGGCTCAGGAGAAAGCAAAAAATAATAAATCAGGTGCTTGACCATGATTTGAGGCTGATTTCAATATCTAGTAGGATGATAAGGCGAACATAGATTGGACAGTCGGCTCGCCAGGGGAGGTGTGGTAAATGTGGCAGGTAGCCCGAATACTTCCACTCGTCGACTTCTGGTGTATTATGGTGCCAAATTTTGTCCAGAAACAAAAATAATGTCATCATGGCCTCACTCTGTCAGCCTGAACACGTGCTCTTGTTAAGTAATAAACATATTTGAGAAGCACAAGTATACCGTATTATTATTAATATATGGTTGGCTCCGGGCCACTGTATTTACCCACTCCCAGTTCATGAGATGGCAGGACAGGCGTGGAAATCACGGGATGACTGTACAATTCGATGTGGTTAGGTGTAGTTTGGCAAAATAAAGTTTGGAGGAGGATTGAATGTTCTAAGTACTAGGGAGGCGTGACACGCCAAGGGGGGGAAAGATCTTAGGGTTGGCCAGGATAAGTGGCTTGAACCCACCGCCCAATACCGTAATGGTATTTATGGTATTAGTTTGAAATACACCATACTAAGCAAACAATTTATTGAAAATAGGGATCTAGCTTTCAGGTAGTTGAGCCAAACACTATCTAGGTAATAATGGTTGATATGTAATTAGCGTCAGATCCAAGTGCTATATAATTAATTACACTAGACATAAATGTGGGTTAGTGTGTATCCCTAAACATATGAAATTATAACCATGCAATTTCATAGATTTCCAAAGTATGCTTAGAATCGTATAGTGTGACTCCTTCCATTATATTTGTATTATATGTATTTGTATAATATATCTATATATATATATATACTATAAATTATAAAGTATTTAATCCTTCTGTAACTGAATAATATAACAAATATAAATAAGTAAAAAAACTAACCTAATTTGAATAAATAAACAAAAATAAAAACCTACCTTAAGGTGGATAATGTGATCATTTCATAATAAATTATATCATACTCTTGGTTACGTTTTAATGCATTGTTATCAAAATTTCACCAGACAATAGACAACTTCAACTCGCAATGACGACCCTACTTACTTCTTGTAACGTCAATGATGATTAAGTATAAATTAACATTCTTTTATTCATCTTCTCTTCCCGAACGCTTAGTACACTTATTTTGTATAAGAGGAGTGTAATTCTAATCATACATCCTTCAAAAATAATAATTGTCGCATTTTCGGGTTGCATGGTTGTGGCGCGTTGATATATATTCCTAACAATTTGAATCTGGAAGTCATATTCTGCATCCATAGATTTCTTCAACTTTGATTGATTGAGTTCCTATCAAACTCTATAAGGTTTGGTGTTGTAAACCACTAAACTCATGAGTGTGAGATTTACCTAATTTTTTTTGTTTATCATCTCTTTTTGACAATAGATGGAGTATTGGGAAAAATGTTCATGTAGGATTCCTTGATGGTTCTTTCGACCCATTTTGGACAGTACTACTATTGATGTGAAAAATAAGTTTCCAAAGGTCCAAGATAAATGAATAATTATATAAGCAACTCATTTTCCTTGTGTGAAGATTCTTATTTTTCGTAATCTGACTCCGAGAGAAATATGTAACATGAGGTTGGTACTTACTCTTCTTTGTGTGGAAATGAGTCAAATGATGAATCATCACAAACCACATCTCAAATCTTATATATATTTTTGTCTTAGGATCTATGAGACGATATGCCTTTGTGATAGAAATGTACCCCCAAATATACACTAGAGTGTCTTTAGATCAATCTTCTTCCCCTTTTATTCTAGAACATCTATGTATGTTATACAACTAAAAATTCTAAGATGGGAGATCAACGGCTTGTGATTACTCCATAAATATTTTGATGTTTTTTTCATGTGATATCTTTGTAGGTTCTCTATTCAAAAGATACACAACTATTTGGATTGTTTCTACCTAATCTATTCTCCAACTTGGTAGTGGAAATCATGTAATGATCCATCTCCATGAAAACCTGATTGTGATGTTATGTAAAGACATTCTATTGGGCCATGTAGGGGCAGTCAAGTATTGTGATGCCACACTCTTTCAAGAATTCAAAAATTATCTTTGATGTAAATTCTCCCCTCGATCTAAGTGGAGGGAAGGAAGGTGTTGATGAGTCTGCTGAACAACTGACATAGAAGGCCTAAAAATGACTATGTTATTGGGAAAAAAATCAAATGGCTCATGAATTCCATAGCAATAATTTGTAAGGAATCATCCGTGTTATAACATTTATACATAAACTTAATCTCAATTACGCTTCCTTCAATGGTCAAAATTACATTTCAATGCATGAATTACTTTCCACTCAAGATTTTGGTCCTTTTTTTCTTTTAATATTACCATAAACTCTTAGATTTTGATATACTTCATTTGTGTCCCTTACTATCCACTCTAATTTATGTTTTTTTATAAATTTTCATGAAAATGCAAAAATTGATCCTTTTGTTGTAATAATATATTTGGTGTTAAGTACATTAATCTTCTATTTTAAGAAGGAATCTACTTGAATATGAACATTGCATGATAATATTTTATGGTTTTATTAGTAAAATATCTATTTTGAACAATGGATAAACTCCCCATTTCAGTTATACAACCAATTATTAAAGGGACTCAATTATTAGCGAGTGTTTGTGCATCACCTATTGTATTATAATTACCTAAGATTAAAATTACAAAGCAGAATGTGCAAGAATTATTTATAAGTTTCAGACCTAGCACCTATTGGATTTTCCACATTTTTATTTTATTATGTTTAAGTGAAAATTGAATTCACATGAATAATGTGGGTGAGACAAGAGGATAATGTGGAGAACAAATAAAATATATTATTTGGGTATAAATAATTAAAGCCATGAAATATTTCTTTCCTTTGTATTTCCAACTTTCCATTATTTTCTTCATATTGTCTAAAAACTTTGACCACCATCCAATTGAAAACCTTGAGAGTTATTATAAACATAACCATCTCCTTCACATAACCATCTATCTAGTCAATCTAATTGCTTCTTGTAGCACAATAATTGACATTGTTGTTCTTCATGTTTTATATAATATTAGGCAATACTATTTATATACTCCTTTTTTATATAATTTGTAAAAGGAGGGTTTGGTCAGGGTCCCTACTCTGTTACAACAATGGATCTATCATCCACTAAAGATATAAGCAATTTAAAGAACAAAACAAGAATGAAGATCATAAACAACTGGAGTGACCAAAATCTAGGAGCAACCTAAAACTAGAAAGAAAACCAATATAGAACCTGGACTTGGTCATAAAGAAACCTCAACCAAAGAAGACTTCTATAATTTCATATTAGAGTCACGAATACTAGTCACTACATTTGGACTATGGGGAAGTAAAGTTTGACTTCAATCCTAAAGGCGTGATTAGTGAAGGTAAATAATTTTTTCAAGAGAAATAACTACAAATTAATTGTGGAAATTAATTGAGAGGGAAATGTTCCAATGCTATTATAGATATTGGTGATATAGAAAATTTTATTAGATAAAATTTCAGATTGAAAAAAAATTGAGCATTGAAAAAAGGGTCAAAGTAAAAAGGATAAATTTAAGGTCTACAAAATCATTTCTTTCCTTGGCATATATGATACGTTGCTTATTTTTTTAATCAGTAAGCATACACTCATGTATTTTTTGGATCTTTTCTACCACCCTAAAAGAACCCAATTTCTTAACTAAACTCAAACAAAAGAAGAGAAAATGTTTGGGTAGATCCGTGTTCTAATAGGCTAGATATGCATTTTTGCATTTTTTAAGGCATTTGTGAGGAGAGATTGTAGTAAGATAGGATTGATGTTTGTATTCAATCATACACATATCCTAATTGATAGAAGCCTTCTTGGTAAGCCTCTTTTCCCCTAATTAACCATCAGATTTATAATTTAGTTAAATTATTTGGTTCAAGATCTGGATTGATAAACCAAGGTTGGTAGCCAATAAAGCCACAAGCCAAAAAAATTGATATAGGGATGATGAATAAGTTTACAAGATGTTCTTGTTGGAGGCTATTAATTATATTTATACGTATTTACATATAAAATAGAATTACACATTTTTTCATGTTTCTCACCCTAAAATGCTTGTAGCATTTTCTTATTGAATTTCTTATATCCATGGACAATAAACTATACAGTTTTGCTGGTTTTATTTCTGAATAACCTTTATAGGAATAAAATAAACAATTACACTAAAAAGAACATAAAATCATATGGATTTCTCAATCTAAAATTTTTATTGATAGATAAAATCTACCGTTTGATCATATGGAGCCTCAGTCTTAATGTTTTAGTAATCACAGAGTACAACTAGGTTGTTGTTACATCGAACCCTATCCATGACATCTTGTAATTTATAGTTACCTTGGCCAAGTCAAGGTAAATTTTAAGAGCCCCCTAAAATACCTCATAGATATTACTAGGGAAAACTGTGAAAATGAGTTTTTTAAATGATGGTAAATCTAAAGGAAATGAGTTTTGAATAGTTTGGAAAAATAATTTGATAATTGCATTGGATGGTAGAAATTGACATTGATAGTATATGATGTTAGTGAACAATATATGTTGTCAACAAACAATATATGTAATTTTGAAAAAATAGTTTTTGAATATAGCAGTTAAAATTACCGCCTCGATGAGAAATCTATCCTTATAAATAACGGCTCAAGCAAAAAATTTAATAGAATGATTTTTTATGAGAAAAGTAGATTTCGTATGGGGAATAATAACAAAACTCCATATTTTATGATAAAATTTAGCAATAATATTTGAGTTTAGCACATGAAAATAGGAAAAAACCAGAGAAAAATAAAATATAGAAAATAATTAAGTAATTTCCATTGAATAGGAGGGCATTTTATACAATTGCTTGCTCCTATAATCATGGAGACAAGTCTTATATTTTTATCCCCAAATCTCTTCTCTATTCCATAATCTTACTCCCACACACCTATCTATGACTTGTGTGCAAGACAACTATTTGTGCACACTTATGATTTATTTTAAATATTTAATAATACAAATTATTCGAACCATATGTTCACACTATGAACACTTATTTCCTAACATCACCCCCTTAGTGCGAACATGGGTAAGCTCTGTCTAGTACCTGCTCATGTTCTACAATCCGATGGTTTTTAAAGAGTACCATCAACTCCAATAGTTTTTCTAGTGAAACCATTAACCACTCTGTATGTGATTTTCTAAGATATTCACAAATTCTCATATTCGTTTTCTAGTGGACCATGAACCACTTTCATAGCAACGTACACGTTTCCCATCCACATTTTACAAAAAAGAACAAAATATAGGAAAATATGTTCCTGACTATGAACAAGAATTATCCATCTGTTGTTTTTTTACTACCACACATGCTAAAATTAAACACACTGAACTTAACTAAAAAAACATGGCCACCAAAGCAATATTGTGGCCTCATCGATGGCTTGAAGAGAGGTCACTAAAATGCCTCCTTCCTCCATCACCTCCAACCTCCATTATTCGCTGCTTTAGTTATAAAATTTTATCATGAAGCTCAAAAATACCTCCCATAAAGCGGACGTCACGTACAAGTGAAAATGCATCCAATTAAAAAATTACATAAATATATTATGCACCACTTTTTTGTTTCAGATCCTTGTTTTTATTTCCACATTTTTCTTTAACTAAACACTCAATTTTTGTAAAATTTTAAAATAATTTTTCTAGATATTAACTAAACAAAACCCAATAAATTTTGTAATATTTTGAATCTGGGTTTTTTCAGATACAATCTATCTATCAAAAACGTTTGTTTTAAAAACAACAAAAGTTTTCACTCAACTTACACAGAATTTTATGCATATATATACAAGACGAATCTAAAGCTAATGTAAACTACAATATTTTGCATATTTTCTTATCTTTCAAGAAAAAATGAGACATCAATCAGATGTCATATGAGTAAACTATTTTCTTTTTACTGTGATGTGTTTGCTAAAAATTTTCTTACAGGATTCCTTCAACCAACAACTTCTTCTTCTTCTACACTTGTAGAAGGAAACCTACTCTGATACCAGATAATAACAAAACTCTAGATTTGATGATAAAATTTATGAACAACAATTTGAATTTAGCACATGAAAATAGGAAACATCTAGAGACAAATAAAATATAGAATATAATTGAGTAATTTCTATTGAATAGGAAGGGCATTTTATACAATTTTTTTTTCTCCTATAATCATGGAGAAGAGTCTTATATTTTTATCCCAAATCTTTCCTCTATTCCTTAGTCTTACTCCCACACCCCTATCTATGAGTTGTTCATGACAACTATTTGTGCACACTTATGATTTATTTAAATATTAAATAATACAATTATTTGAACCATATGTTCACACTATGAACACTTATTTCTTAACAGGGAAAAATAATGTTCTTTAAAATCATTTTAGAAGTTTAAAACGATCGTCTTAATGAGAAATATGTCCTCAAAAAATATGGCTTAAGAAAAAAATTATTATACCTTTTTTTTTTGACATCACTACAAAAATTATTGATCAGAAGCATTTTTTCATGCTAATGCCCAGTAGCATTTTTTACACACAACCATTCAATAGAATTTAATGGTACTGACCGGTAACATAGTTTATGCCACCAAATAATAGTGCCTCATACATTTATGCTACCAGGGTAGGAATCGTAGAAGATTGTATGGTACCATCTGGTAGCATAAACCACTAGTATACATTTATGCTACCATACGATAGTATACATGTATGTTATGGGTCAGTATCACATAGTATGCTACCAGACAGTAGCACATATTTATGTTATCGACAAGTTGCATACTATATGGTACTGGAAAGATAACATACATACTATCTGCTACCGACCAGTAACATACATTTATGTTACTGGTGGCGACCGTTTCTAACATTTTACATTATATGCAACATCAAAAGAATAAAATATTAACTGTCACATTACCTTTAATGTTGGAGGTTTGTAATATGTAGTCGATCACAATCATGAATGCCAATAGGACCATGAGCAAGTGTAAAGGAATTGTGAAGAAAATTTGATAATTAGTAGTTGATATATGAAATTGTAAATTTGTAATGATTATATATATGAAGGTGAAATTTTACAATTTTCAATTTCGTGCTAATGGTGATTTCTATTTTAAAATTTGGCTATTGGTTTAAATGTTGGGAAAACCAACCCCTAAAATTAACTTGTACCTAGAAACTGTAGGCGACTCGGTTCTAGTTCCTACCCTAAAAATTCACCAAATACAAAATTTAAAAAATGAAATATTCATGAATGAAGGGAATATTTTGCCACTAAAATTTACTCTGATTCAAGTATATAGTTTCATGAGATTGATGATGGAAAAAGTGGGGGTGTTATAAATAAGGGAAAGATACTAGGAGTTATTTTCTCCGATGTGCTCATAAATATCCCAGATATGTTGTTTGCAATACTACAACATCACTCCATGCTCACTTATCTCTAACATAATCAAATTGTATTGTTTGGGAACATTTTATTTCATATACTACGAAATTTGAAAAGAAAACTTTAATAGGGAATGTAGTTTTCTAATGAGGATAGATTATGACGTTAATGAGCCTCTCAATGTCACTTTTATTTTACTACTCCCACTCACACATTAGATGTCCACTCTAGTGTTTGAATTCTCATATCAATTTTGTGATGGATATGCTAACATAACATATCCCCCTCCCATATTTATTACCCATAACACTGTAACCAAACATATAAAATGTTAGACAAATATATAGGACCTTGATAAATAAATAAAGCTATAATCTTCATACCGATCAACCAAATTACAATCTTCAAATTTAAGTAATCCCTATTTATTATGTTAAATGAGATAGAAAACTGAACGACGACCAAGGAGCACACACATTTTTTTATTTTTTTTCTAATTTGTCAATGTTTCAAATCCTAATTGCGTCAAAGGAATTTCTATACACAAGCCTCAGTGGTTTTGTCTGATTGTGTTAGAGAAATTGATTGTGGAGGTTCTATTATGGTGGTTGTTGACAGATGAAATCATGAAAGTAACCTCCAATGCATAATATTTGTTTCTACCATATGAGAATTTTGGGATTCGAACATATGAAAATTTATTTTTTAATAGGAAATGATGCATGATATTTTAAGATGTGACTAGCCAGTCCACATATCTACAAAGTACACTAATTTAGGTGCCACCCAAATAAAAATTAATTAGTGTTATCCTCTCTTTATTGACCAAACTCTTAAGGTAATCACTATATAAGAACAATGTTGGGTATGTTTTGAACCTTAACAATAAGAATGTTTGCAATGGTGAAGTCCACGATAGGGTGGTGGGCCTAGAAAACCTTCCCTGATATTGATACACATGTCAAAGCTCAAATATAATGAGTATTGAGAACCACAAAATTTGAGAAGATAGTGTGAATACAATTAATACAATAGGAATATTACATCGAAATTGTTGTTGTCTAGGTAAGCATAAATAATGTCCTAAGATAATGGTCTATAAACATGGTGCAAAACCACCTTATCGACCATGTCTTACGGTTATCAAATTTAACTACTACATTGAATCAACATGGGAATCCAAGCCTAGTCCAAATGTCCTTATCTCTAAAGTGTTTTTTAATACATGTGTAAATGAATTCCCTTTATATAGATGTGAGCTTTAACTACAAATGAATCATAAGGGCTAATATCGTAAACAACAATTATTGACACTGGCATTATTGATTGACCACGCATTCCACTCCAAAAAACATTATCTTGATGATCTTCTTCACACCGCGTCCCATTTCTCCTTGAAATGATTGACAAAAATAGCACTTGGTTCATATGTCCCTACTTGTAAGTTGTAAAAAAAAATACTTTTGCATCAGTGACCCCAATATTTTCCCCACCCCTAGACTTCTCCTTCCTCAAGCCCATTCTCCATTGCCCCTCTTCCTATTCTAATCTTTTGGCGTCTCAAGTTTAATTTGTTCTACGCATCCCTTTTAGTGCCTCCATTACACCATTTGTGTGTGTGATTGCTAGTTTATTTCACTCATTAGATGTACAAACAATATTAGTCTACAAACAATGTTAACATGTTGATACTATCTAACATTTTAATTTTACAAGTAAATCAAGTCGCCTACGGTCAATTTGTTATCAATTGTCCGAAATGACAACACCTTGGAAGTTCGACTGCAATTCGTACATTACCATCTTTCAACAAAGACCTCTGTCAAAGACAACTTTTTTCCTCATTCTCATTGAAATAAAGGCAACCTCTGACTCAATGACGACGCATCTTTTCAGGAAAACGGACTATGTGCAGTTCTACCTAGACATTTTCTTTTGGCGTTCACGAAATTGGTTTACAACGTGTTTGACAAGTTCTACTGTCGTGATGTCCTTAATGACTTTGGAGCTCATAAGATCCATGGGAAAGTGGAAGAATACCACACATTTTGTTTTCGCATTCATGGAATTGACACGAACTCGGTACATACTTGTTGCCAGTAAACTCTGATTAAGATTGAAATAAAAGGCAATTTCTCCGTCAATGGTTAAAGGTAGTTCATTGTTCTACTTTTGTCAGCTCGTGATCGCCGTGCAGACATAGTATACCTAAACTCATTTTCTTTTGGAATTTATACGGTATAGGACTGGTCGTCGTGTCCTAAATGACTTTACAGGTCATATCACACAATTTCTTTTCGCGTTCCAAAACTGACTAGAACCACGTAACTGTAGCCCCTAATTTGTGTACAGCACTATTTATTTGCTATTGTTTTTATGTATATTGTACGTTTGTGGTCGATATTATGATCTTGTTATTACATGTTCCTTCCGTAGAATTTCAGTCAGGTTTTTTTTTTATTTCTTTGGGTCAAATTGGGACTATTTTTGTAATGTCATTGTACTGCTCTTTTTTTTGTTTCAGTGTACCTTCCTTCCTCTATTTTTGTTGAATTTTCTCTCTTCCCTATATTTGGCATCATTAAGAAAGAGCAATAGCAAAATAGTTTTTTGTTTGTTATATTACTACTAGCAATCGTACGTGAAGTGTGTGAGGGTAATGTCGAAAGCGAAATATGAAGAGAGGGAAAGGAAAAAGAAATGCATAACAAAAGTAAACGGAAGGTGATAGTCAGAAATTGAAATATAGAAGAAAGGAAAAACAATAGAAAATAAAGGGAATGATGAAGATGACACGTGGGAGTAGGACTAGTACTAAAGACTTAGATGCAGAAGAAGTAGAAATGCTTGATAGGGGAGGTGAGAAGGGGATCAAGAGGGGAGAGTAGAGGGTGGTGAACGTAGACATGACTCTTCCTTTTTGCGGGATATTAGAAGAGGTGTTGAGGCTCATAATGGTTGAACGAAAAAGGAGGGGAAATCTGAAGGGTGGATGAAGATGGAACTCTTGAAAAGGATGTGAATGTAAGACCCTACCTTTTCGCGTTGCCAATGTCAACATTAGCTCTATGCAAAGTAAGCCCTTGAGATTTTTGGATTGATAATGCCCAAGCCATTTTAAGTAGTAATTGTCTTCGGTTACCATTGAGAATTGGCAGAAATGAAACATGAGAAGGGTTGGTGGGATCCCAAAGAGGGCCTATATATCAATCAAATGTGATGACAACAAATATAGGAAAATCAGGTGGACCAATTGATTTTTCATAAATAATGTCAACGAAAGAGCCAATATCACCATTTACAAGACCTGTATCAACCCACAAATTTGCAGAAAGCATTACTTTTTGATTAATATAGAGAAGAACTTTGTGTTGTAGCTAATCATCATGAGCCTCTCCAGAGTCAGTAGGCATGGTTTTTTGAGAAATGGATTAAGAGATTGGAGAGTTCAGGGATTTCAACATTTGAAGGTTGAGGTTGTCCACATGGTCATTTTTAGATAAAAAGATGGGCGTCATGTTGGAATTCAGTGATGTCGTGTTCTAAAAGGCAAGTGTCTATTCTCGACATCAATAGCTCCCAATCATCAAATAGAGGGACAACATCACAAATGTTGAGAAGAAGGAGATAAAAGGAATCCTAAGAAGGATTTGATCTCTGTTATCAGAAGATAGAATTTAAGGAGATGGAAATATTTAAGTCTCTCCACATGTTAGTGCCATAGGACTTGGCGGCATACAGAGGAATGTCCATGAAAAGTGGAAGTTGGTCAAGGTCCCCAATTAAGATGATAGATCAGTTCTCGAATGTAGATATTTTGGAGTGGGGGAAGCTTCAGTAAGGAGGTAGTCAATTTTACCGAGCAACATAGGACCAACCAAACTCATTTCATCAATTAGAATATATTTAACATGTTTAAGGGAGTCTTGAATGGAGAGAAAAATCCTGACATTCAAAGGGCTTCAAATCTCTCATGGTAATGCAAAGGCTGGCATGTATATAAATGTAGAAATTTTGAATGATACAACTCCAGTTGGCATGAGTAGAAGGAGAGGTGAAGGAGTTTCGGGTAATGCAAAGGCAAATGAAGACTTGATAGTATTAATGAGGTATGATTTCCAGCTTCTATAGTCCCTTGAATAATCATCTTTAATGGAGGAAGGTGGGTTTTGCATGAGAAATGGTGAATAATATTGTCAAATTCCAATCGTTGGGATGAAGATAACTGAGGTGCAGGTGTGAAGGAATTTTCATGCATGGTAGCCAAGAAATGTGCTACCTTAGTATCCTTTATGAAATTCATACCTAGATCTTGTAAATTAGGGGGATCAACTTTAGCATTCCAATTTTACAGAGAGTGTTAACTTCATGCAAACCTAACATATAAAGTTTTCATAATGCCCTAAATTTTACCCCTAAGAAAACCAGAGTAAAATGATGGAAGGGAAGTCCAAATTTTGCAGGAATGTTTTTTTTGCTAAATTTAAAAACAATTTTTTCGCAACATTATTTATTTCCTTAGTTGTTCATCCAAAATGCATTTACGGTGAGAAAGGTCATGAGTATTAGTGATTTTTTAGAGTTTATGGAGTTTGCATGAGGAGGTGACCAAAAATTTGGCTGCAACGACAACAAGGTTCTTATTTCACTCCTATAAAAAGGTTTGCAATAAAAATTGGACCTAGCTCATGAAGTCATAATGGTAAACAATGGAGAAAGAAGGGTACACCTGCAAAGGTATTTTTAGCTAACACAACTTAATTGTTGTAACTTATTTATTCGGTATATTTACTGCATCTTTTAATTTTATTTACTTATTTAGTATTATTTATTATTATTATTATTATTATTTTAAACATAAAAGTGAAAAACAAAGGGGGGTCAAGGGATTGCATTTGTCCCAACCAAATGAATCCCATGCCAACCATTTCTCATCTTTGTGAAAATAACCAAAGCCCTAAATTTCTATAAAATCCCTAAAGTCGTAATTTTAATTAATTTCCTACACTTTTCTTACAACATTATCGCCAAAATCTAAATTTAGAGTATTCATTTGAATCCCTATGATCAAAAAAATCTTAGCCCTAGGATCTCTAGTGACATAAAAAAGCCCTAAATATGATATTGAAAACATTATTGTTTTCCAATTTTTTTCTTTGTTTCATTTATTCCCACCCTAGGTTGACTCCATGGGAAGAACATAGAAGGTTTTTGGAGTCCATGGTTTATGGTTTGGAGGAATGTGCTTAATAATGGGGCGTCCATGAATGAAAGCATGATATTATATATTAAATTTTATTGCATGGTTTCCATTATTATATGGGTAAAATGTGTCCACAATTTTGAGGGAAACAAGGAGTGTTATTCCCACATATGGAAGAGGGAAGTGGCCATGGTTCCCACATAGATTTGTGGGACTTGTTAAGAGTATTAGGAGAGGAGTGTACTACCAGGCCGTGGCCCCTCCACCCACATTGATGGCTATATAATTGAATGCATTTTTGTAATGCCCCGCTGGGCATTGGAGTCTTTTTTCTACCCGCCACCATGGCCAACCTGGCAAGTCTTATGGCACGTGGGTGCATTTGGCCACCTCCCAACCACCCTACCTGTCATCGGCATGGCTGTCTTGTCTGTCCTTGCGTGAGGAAAGGGGTGGAGTCCCGTTTTTCCTTGCCGTGATCTCTTTTGATCCTCTTTCAATGTGCGTTTAGGTGGAGTTTGGGGTGCATTCTTCTTGGGCTGCGTGTGGAGTGGGTGAGAGGCCAGTAAAACCTGCTCTGTCCAAGCGCCTTCCCTGCTGGCCGCGTGAGTTTGTATGGCTGTTTTAGATGAAGCTTCAAGCTAGCAAAGCAGACTTGTTGCCTTCATTTCCTTCCTCGACTGTTGCAAGGGGGGGGCGTGGGTTCTCATAAAATCATGCTGTACAGGCAGAAATCCGGGGGGGGGCGCAGAACAAAACTTCTCCTGGGAGTGCCGTGAGGAGGCATTTGGCCGTTTTCAGCAGCTACAGGGTAGAGAAGTAAGCTTATCTCAGAAAATCCGTGGCCCAAAGAGAGAGCTGGGTGCGACAGCTGCTACAGGGTGAGTCCAAGGAACCGTTGGTGTGGATCCTGATGTTCTGGTTGCACGCGAACACAGTCACGATCAGTTGTTGCAAGATCTTGCAGCCGTAGCGGAGAAAAAAAAAAAAAAAAACGAGGTAAAGTCTTAGTTGAGCTGCCTTGCCCTTTCATTTTGGGAAGTCGCTTCTGTCCAAGTGACAGATCTAGCGTGGAAGAAGCTCGGTCGAACCTTGAGGCAAGTTTTGCAGGCAAGGCTGAGAGAGTGTTGTGTCACTGCTGTTTCTAGTGCTGCTTCAATACTGTTCTTTTGCTGACCGGAAGTTTTCCAGCGTATAGCCATGAGTTAGATATGGCGGTTTTAGATGAAGCCGCAGCTGGGGAAGTAGACGTGTTACCTCCACGTTCTTTGGGTGCCACGAGGTGTGTCCTGGTCGGAAATCCACAAAACAGCCCGTAACAAGAGTAGCCAGGCGGCAGAAGGTTGCAGTTTGGTCAAAGTCTTTTGAGCGCCTCCACCAAGCAGGTTGTATAGCTTTGTTGTTTCTGTTCTATATCTCTGCACCCTCAAATTCGAGATTCTCCTACAAGATATTTTTATCAAATCCGATTAAGTGACAGTGTGACTGTTACCAGCAGACCTGATGAAATTTATTACAGAGTTTCTCTACTGAAACCTTGCTTGTTCTTCGATGTAACTCATGGAAGAGGAATCTCTCATAGAGGTGGATTTGTTTCATATCAGAATATTCATGAAGCACTGTTTGCCTTGCAAGAAAACTTTCAGGAGATCTATGCAATGTTGGAGAAAATGTCTTGGGAGATGAAGGTAGCAGGATATTGTCCAGATTCAGAACATGTACTGAGAAAACAGTAGTGTCATGGATTACAATGATTACAGGGTATGCACAGAGTGGACATTATGAGGAAAGTTTAGATCTCTTTCCAAAAAATGCATCTGGCTGACATGAAGCCCAACAATGTTACCTTTGCAATTGTTTCTTCCAGTAACTTCTCACCTGTCGAACTTGCATCAGGGGAAGGAGATCCACGTCTTCATACTAAGAAGTGGTTTTGATTTGTTTTTTATAGTAATGAATGCCCTTGTAGACATGTATTGCAAATGTGGGAATTTTAGAGTTGCACGTCGAGTATTTGAACAAATGCCTAAAAGTGATGTATTCTCATGGACAGCAGCTGATTGCAGGTTATGGGATGCAAGAAATAGTTGAGGATGCTAAGTCTAGGGACTGTTTTATGGATATGGAGTCTGTACCAAGAGATTGTTTTTGGTTATAAAGCCATCTTCTTTTGCTTTGTCTCAAACTAGGGCTGCTCCTAACATGAGAGCACCAAGGTTAGGAGGTCCAAATTAGAAGCAATCAGATGCATATGGAGATGGTGGAGGTGTTTGGATGAATGACGAAGGATTAAGTTCAATTGCCAAAAATGGGGCCTACAGAAGTTCTAGGGCTGATCTTGGAGCGGTGTTGGGAGGAATGATGGCAATATTTTAGACCACCCACCCTGCCTGTGAACTCCTACCTATGCCAACATGAAGATGTTCGATGTTTTGGGCGCCCAACGAGCTTGAAGAAAATGGAGTTAGGCTTCGGTTGCTGTTGCAGGCCCCGTCCATCTTGTTATCGACTGCGGGAGCTTAATCAGGCACGATATTCTCTATACCATTAATTCTTATGCTGTTATTTAATTGAATCATTAAATAACTCTTCTCTTCATATAAATGACTCGTGTGATGGTATGCTATTTGGTGTCCACTTTCCTGGCTCGTTTGTATTTGTTTTGGCATTAGAAATGATTGCGTTGGTTGAAGCCTTTATATTGTTTTCTGGATTTTAATAAATATTATTTGGGGGAACTTTGTTCTTAATACTAATAAAACAAAAGAGGTGGGGGTCCTGTAATGAGCACCCCCTAGTTCCTTATGTTGGTCTCATGATTTGAATGTTTTATCAAACATTGTTGTTGGACTCAACCTTATAGTTCCTGTTTTGTTCTTATTCTTGTTTCGATTCGAGATCTGTAGTCCTGGGTTATGTCGGGTATTTGTGAATTAGGGATTGAGTACTGCGAGTGCATTGTGTATAGGTGAATGATGCTATTCCTGTCTCTATCCTTTTCTTTCAATTGTTTTAGGTTCTAGTAACCCTTCCCAGTTGGCTTGGTGTGTGCTTAGCTTGACTGACTTTTGAATTGAGCCAAGTTGCTATTTACTTTCAACTAGGTTAGTTGCTTTTGTTTTTTGTTTGGAATCGCTCGAAGAAATAATTTTATTCTTCGAGTGTCATGTTTGATTTTCATAATCGATATCAATTCATGTTCACCGTTTGGAGATTGTTGTCTTTGGAATCACCTTCTCTCCCTTGGTGACTGATGTATGTTTTGAGGAATGTAGCTGAACCTATGGAATGTTTTCTTTGACGATACTCACATTTCTTTTGGATAGCTTAAAATGTCAGAGGAAATACTCTTTCTTACCTTGATTTTTGTTTCACACATGTTGGAGGATACGAGAGCTACTTGATCATTAGTGAGGAAGTTTTCAAATCTTAAAATTGGGATGTTGGTTTTATGCGTAAGAAATTACTCTACATTTTGCTCCGTAAAGATGCTTAAATATCATTCTCCTGTGACTTAGAGTTTGGTGTGTTTGGAAACTCATTGGTTGAATGGTTTTTGGGATGATCGTTGTGATACGACCTCCTTGCTGTCATTGTAGTAGAATGGTTATGTGTTGACCAAAAAGGTTAAAGTTGACTTGTTGTTGACGATAGATCCTTTGGAAGCTATGTATCCTGTGTTGTGTTCTTGTGAATGATTGAGTAACCTCCTGTAAGATTTTTAATGGTTATGTTTGGTCTTGTCAAAGTTTTTCCTTTTTCTTAAGACATTCTCTTGATTAGAAGAAAGTTTAATAGAAGGATTGTTAGAATAGGACGTGGCCCATACGGGGTCATTTGTGTGTCTCATCCCTTTTCTTTCCAATTTATTTATTCTGTGCTGACTTAAAATTAACTGTTATAGGCACATCATCTTAATATTAATAAGTCATGCTAGTTTAGATGTTCTCATGTCGATTGATTGTTTGGAATCTTCCAATGACATAGTGAGTCCTTGGCTTGGTGAACTAACTTAAACAAATAGGGACATATCACGTTTGAAATTAATTCTCTTCTTGTAATTGTTTTTGTTTCGAAATGTTATCTTGTTAAAATGACGGTCATTATTGTGATATGAGTGAAATTCACTATGATGTTTATTAACTGCTCCAATGAGAAAATGATAATTAAATAGAGTTGTGTCGTCCCCTTTTATTCAGACATTTTATGCTATTGGACAACTCTTTAATTGCTCTTGTTTAGACTCTTAGATTATTTTTCATAATCAACAGTGTTTTTCTCCTTCCTTGAAACAGTAGATAACAACATATTGTCTTAATGTTATAGCTTTTATCGTGATTAGTTTTTGTGAACTGACCTGTGCTAACAAATGTGCAGGAGGATTTCCTGAGTAGAAAAGGAAAAAAAAACAAAGAGAGAGAAAAAGAAACACATGTAGAAAGTGGATTCCATCCTTCTTCGGAACTGCTGTTGTACAAATTTTTTTCTTTTGCTTTACATCATTGGTATGGAAATTGTGGAGATTATCTAGAAGGCATTGTATTATAATTTTGTATTGTTCTCATGGAGGTTGTTGTTATCGTTTGAAAGTCAATTTGAGAAATATTATCGTCAATAAGATTAAATGAACTTCTTTGACATGCGTATCCTTTGTTGAATTTTCACTTTTCAGAATATGATTTATCCTTGAATTGTCAAACCTAATTCTAATTATCCAAACTTGAATCATCTTGCATTGCTCTAGTTACCTTGGTCTTGTGTTGTTTGGTAGAGGACTATGTTTTTGAACCTAGCAAAAAGAAAACAAGAGAAACAAATATACCTTGTGATCCCGCGTAAACTAATCAACAATCTCTTATTGTGGTAAACCGTCAGAACGGCCTTAAGCTGAAATCAATGATTGAATTCTTGGAAGATAATAAGATTATATTAAATAGAAGGAACTTTCCTAAGAAACTCTTCGATCTGTCTTACCCATTGAAAATGTAAACAATATACTTATTTCTATCTCTTCAAGTGAAGCCCAAGTGAAACCTTTAATTTTTTTGATTAGACTCTTGACCCCAATGAAATCTTATTAATAACTAATAAGATCTTAATGATGAATCCAAGAGTTAGACGGTCATGTACTGGAATAAAATAAAATAAAATAAAATTGACCGCTTGAAAAGGTAAAACATATATGTTCAAAAGCACAGCGTCGAAAACAGATTGATAAAGTTAAGAGCCTTGAGAAATTAACTGCCTCCTCACAAGTGAATAAGTTAATCAAGTAAATGAAGTAACCTCTTGCTATTCTATAATTGGTTTACACTGTATTTTAACATTATCAAGGTAGGGGAAAATTCTTCAAAGGAGACATGACTTTCAGATTCTCCTATCGTGATTCCTCTGCGAAAAGTAAAGAATGTAAAAACACTTACAACTAAAACAGGAATCTAAAGAAACCTTCTATGGAAAAACCTTGTTGTAAAATTGCATACTTTAGAGGAACCATTGTGTCCTAATTGTGTGCCTCATGTTTATCTGTAACCAATGTGGGTCAGTGTTGTGGAAAGAAGGTCTTTAGTTGATTGTATTCCCTAGAAAACTTGTGTAGTGTCGTATTATCTTCAAGTAAGTCAAAAAAAAAAATTATCCTGTATTCCACTATGTTGTCCTTGTGTTGGTAATTTTGGTGTGTTACATATTACTATCTTGCTCCTTTCTTTTCCATATAGAGCCATATAGCGTGTAGATTCATCTAGAGCCAGCAAATCGAACCCCCTCCTAAATGTATATATAGGACAACTCGTGTTATTCAAGTTGTAGCCGACCTTGGGACATCGGTATAGATACAGGCAAGAATCTTTGAAGTTGTGAATAAAAACCATTGAATCTGATCCTGCAGAAATTTATTGTTGGCCAGTTCTCGTAATACGCTTGTGCCAGAGTTACTTAGTGCAGTAATATTTTTGAGTATATATCTCTCTTTTATGTTGTGCCCAATCAAGAAATATGAACTGTGGAGACACAAAACAAGTTCAACTCTCTCAAGAGGACCCTCTCTTTAGCTTATAGGGATGAGGCACTCCACCCCTCAAAGAGATACAACAATGACAACTACAACAATAGTAACAATGTATCATCCTTTCTCAATTCAATGCAACCCAATCAAAATTTCCACCAGCAGCAGGAGAACTTTTTGGAGGCATTGAATGACTGCCCACCCAAATTTCAAGATGCCCTACATGTAACACAGTTAGCGGAGCGACTCTTAAGAAATTTCCAATCATCTATAGAAAATTTTCAATTCATTTCCAAGGGATCCATGATTATTGATGGTCATGGTATTCTGCAGGAAACTTGTTGCTATAATTTTTTTTGCAAGTATAGTGGCGTCCCTTATACATAGGAGATTGACATAGTTTTTGCATGGAAGGAACAATATCAAGTACCTATATGAACAGTGTTAGAGTAATACCCCATTAATATCATCTTTTCCTTTTAATGTTTTTGTCTGTAAAGTTTGTACATAAATATGTGCTACAGTATTGGGAGGGACAAGTTTGCATAGTTTTACATCTCTTCTCCAAATAGAGCTATAGTATTGGGAGGGACAAGTCTGTATAGAGCTATAGTATGATTAAAATTTCAGTTTTTATTAGTTACATTATTCTTTGTGTGTGTGAATGTATCATATTCACTTTATGGACTGTTGGTTGATCATAGCTAACAACATAAATTTCACTTCTGTTTATAGCACATAAGATTATGCAATGTGGATTAGAGATTGCCTCAATTATGTGGAACATACTAGAGGCATGTCAATGTGATGTAACAACATCCAGGTTCACAAACAATTCTTTATCATCCAAAAACATTTTGATCCACTTGAATACAGACTTGTAGAATGCCGCTCCACGTTTGAGCATGCCACTCAAACCTTAGTACCTTGACTCTTTTTTATAGAAGCCACAGTTGCCTACCCAATCTGTAAAGGCTTAACCTTGTTGCGCAAGCCTATACTTAGCTATGCATCACTATTTGTGTCGTATGAAACCTTGGGACCTTGTCTCTTGTTGTGCAACACTTCTATCTTGCATGTTGAAGCCACGAAGCCTTGTATATGCTACCCAAGCCTTTTTCAATGCCTTGATGTATTCTGGATGTTGCCTAACACTGGTGATGTATTCTGGATGTTGCCTAACTCTTTAGGCTTGATTAATGTTCCTCATTGTTAGTATAGTTTTAATGTTATAATACATTACAGCTGAGCACACTGTAACTTATTCTCGGGTTTGGAAAATTCTAAGATCAGAAATAAAAGCCATATTCGAAAAGATTAAGTGGAGTAACACAATAATAAAGTAGAATAATCTCTTGTCATTATAATATATAATCACAAGATACGTGCTTTGATAAGAGGCTTTTCTGCCCTCCTTTCATTTGAGAAAGGAATTAAAATATTTCATGACTTGTACATTTGGGCAGAGAAGCCTCTTATCAAGGCACATATTTGGTCATTAGATATTATAATGACGGAGCTTGTAGAGTATAAATTGTATTGATACTGGATACTAGACAATGAAAAGCAATCTAATTTATTTGTAATGAAAACAAAGACCTATGATAAGTTCCAAGATTCAAGTTTGCTTGCAAGTTAACCTTGTAACTTATCATAGGTCTTATTGCAGCATGGTTTTGAATATGTGGACCTTCTCATGCTATTTTGTTTTCATTTTTAATAAATTAGATTGCTTTTCCTTGTCTAAGTTCTTCGTCTTTTCTTTTTTTCTAGGTTTCATTGTCTTCTCTTGCTCTAGTCCTAGATATATTGGTAAATAATTAGAATGTGCAGATACTTTTATTCATTTTTTAAAAATATTTTTCTTTATTATTATGACGAGTGTTACTTTTTTTTGTAGGACACTATTACCTAATTAGCCACTATTTTTGGAAAAAATGGAAAGACAGGTACTTTCATTTTCTGCCACTTGTATTATTTCTTTAATGAATTTAATCTCAATAAAGATTAATATTATCATAGTCATGAGTTTTTTTAATAATACTCAGATCTTAAATAACACTCATAATGGACCCTATTTTAGCTTACAAAAAATGGATTATGAAACGTGGCTTATTTAACAAGCCACGTTAAACAAGCCACGTTAAATAAGCCACGTTTCAGACCCACAGTGAGCGTTTTAGGCATCTCATAGTTCAAACTAATGATGTTTTAGTTTACGAAAACATCATAATAGAATTACCCATTTCCAAACTATAAAAATAAAAGTCTCAAGTTGAGAGGTAGACGTTCATTATTTAAAGTATATGATTTATGCAGGAAAATAATATATCTTCATCTGAATGTTCAGATGAACATATACCAAGACCTACTCCAGGGACAAATGAATATTTTAATGAAATGAAATATTGTACTTGTGAAAAGTGCAAAAATAGAAAATTAAAGAAGCGTCAACTCGTTGGTATCCATAGGTTGAAGTATGGAGTTTATATAGAAGAGGTATACTATAACGAAATTTCAAAAATGCTTGTTATTAAAAAATATAAACTTTTCATATCGTATTGACTATTTTAAATGATATTGTAATGTTTAGCCAATGCAAGTTCATAACAATGTTGAGGAAAGGGCATATGACAATGATGATAGTGGCACTCACAATGAAGAAGAAGACACATATATGGGTGATACCACTTCTCAATTAAATGAAGATGGGGTGAACGAATTTTTACAAGACTTCTACACATATGATGAAGAAGTTGATAATTTGCCCCTAACTCAACTTGCTAGGACGCCTCTATACCCAAATGCAAATTTGTCTGTATTGGAAACACTTATGTTATTTTTGAACTTGAAAGTTATGCATGGAATGACGAATACATGCTTCACTGATATCTTGAGGTATATTTTAAACTCCTCTAAACTATATCTCTCCATGTCATTCAAGTTTTGAATATTGTGTATAGTGAATAATTTAAAGATCTTTTGTTGTTTTATGCAGACTTTTGGCAGATAAGATACTTCCAAAGGAAAATAAGATGTCTCGTTCACAAAAGGAAGTATCTTCAGCAATGAAAGACATTGGGATGGAGTACAAAACATATGATGCATGTCCAAATGACCATATCTTATACTATGGTGAAAATGAAAATTTACAGCAATGCCCAATATGTTTCACCAATAGATATCGTGAAGATCAAGTGTCCAAGAAAGTTCCTTATAAGGTTCTACGCCACATTCCAATAACACCGAGGTTTGAGAGGATGTTCAAATGTAAAGATTTGGCAAAATTTATGGACTATCATGCACTAAGAAGGAGCCAAGATGGTGTCATGTGTATGGTGGCTGATAACAAAGATTGGAAGGAGCTTGAAGAAAAATGGCCTGATTTAAGAAATGAGCCAAGGAATGCAAGACTTTCATTAGAAATGGATGGTGTCAATCCTTTCGGAGATCTTAGAACAACATATTTTGTTTGGCTGGTTTTCCTTGTTAACAATAATCTTCCCCCTTGGATGGCAATGAAAAAAGAGCATGCAATGCTAACTCTAATAATACCGGGTATATGAACTTCTTAGTGTGATGTTCTCTTGAAAATGATGTACATTTACATGAATATATTTAAATTTTAATTCACATTTTCTTCATAGGAAAACACCAGGTGAAAGATATGGACACATACATGGAGCCTCTCATTGATGAGTTATGCGAATTATGGAAGGGTGTCAACATGTATGATGTATCAAGACCTAGCAATGATAGGATCTTCCTTTTTCATGCAATACTTATGTGGACAATTCACGACGCTCCGGGGCTCTCTGTGTGTTGTGGTAATCTATTTATCATATTCATTTGTAATCATTCTATTTATGTTGCTGCCCATTAATTAAATATGGTTTCCATACTAATTTTTCAGGCCTACAAACTAAAGGGAAACATGGTTGTCCATCATGTGGGCCAAACACTGTATCTAGGCAATCAAAGGATCTTAAAAAAACCATGTACGATGAATATAGACACTTCTTACCTCAAAACCATCGTTATCGCATGCATGAGAAAAATAAGTTCAATGGAAAGGAAGAGGAAAGGAGGCGGCCAAAAAGGATGAACCCTTTGAGGTGGAAATCAGCATATGACAAAAAGGAAGGGAGAGCTTATCCATTGGGAATGAAAAGACTATCTAAGTTTTATAAGTTAGATTATTACGCGCATCTCCCAATAGCTCATTTATTTGATACAATGCATATTGGAAAAAATGTGGCAGAGTGCTTATGGAAACATCTAAAGGGAACCAACAATGAAGACCAAATAAAATTAAGGAAGGACCTCAAAACCGTCAATATGATGCCAAACATGTGGTTACATGAAAATAACACATATGATCCTGCGCCATGGGTTCTTACAGCAGAGGAGAAACAATATATGTTTGATACTATGCGTGCCATAAGATTTCCAACTGGTTTTGGTGCGACATTAAAAACCGTATTCACAAGAGATGGTTCAGAGTTTTCTGGAATGAAAACACATGATTGGCATAATTGGATAAAGGTAATTCGTGATATCTTATATTTCTTGATAGTATAATTGAAATTTTCAATATATTAGTAATGTAGAAGATAATATATATTTTAAACGCTATTTTTCAATGTTGGTGTAGTATGTGCTTCCTACAGCAATACAAAGCACTTTCAACCATGACATCGCACAAACAATTTACAAATTGTCCAAATATTTGAGGTATTATAAACCATCAATTGTTATTCAATAATTAATTTTTTTCCTTCTATAAATATCATTTTCAATGTCTTTATAATTGTTTTAACATATATTTTGCAAATATTATAACTGGTGATATGTTAATGCTTGTTAGTAAAATTTATAGGTGGGTATCTTCTAAAGAGATACATCCAGATGAGCTGAACTATTGGAAGAGGAATGTTGCTCTTTTGATGTGTGACATTCAAATGTGTTTCCCTCCAAGTTTCTTCAATTCTCAAGAGCACTACCTTATACACCTAGTAGAAGAGATTGAACAATGTGGGCCCATCCATCTCAGGACAATGTGGCTTGTAGAGAGATATATGAAGGTCCTAAAACATTTTGTGAGGCAAAGAGCTTGACCTGAAGGTTCTATGGTTGAAGGGTACATGGTTTTTCAAACCACGGTTCATTTATCTGAGTACTTGCCTCAATTGCATCTGGAGGCTCCAAGATTATGGGGTGATCAACAACCTCAATCCATTGGAGATAGAAAACTAGAGGGTCAAGGAATTTCAAAGAGGATAAAAGGTAATCTTAAATGTTAGTAGTAGTTTTTTAATCCTAAGTATTGTATGATGCATCCTTTAAAGAATGGTTAGATCAATGATTAGTTAAATAATTTTTGTTGTAGATGCTAAGGAGTGGGAGTCATTGCATTTGTATGTTGCATACAACTCTAAATTTATGTTACAATGGATGGAGAAGTATGCTGAACAAAAGAAAATAGAAGATGAAAAGGCATGGGCTGATATATATAATAGACATGGTCAAAACTCTAATAGAGGACTTCCTGCATGCCATAAAAGAAAATGGCCAGATAGATGCTCATGGCATTGGTTAAAGACAAATGTTGAACACGAGGCAACCAAGGGAATGAAAGCAGTGACAAAAAAACAAGTAGATTTCGTTAAAGGATCTATAAATGGGGAGGTAATATACAAATAAAGTATTATGATGAAAATTGTTTAATCTAAAGTTTTTTTTATCGTTGAAACTAGTTAGTTAACTTTGTGTCCTTGAATCTAATTGGATAATATGTACATATGCATTTAGGTAACATATTACAAAGCAATGTGGATTAGCGGTCATCATTTTCGAATCAGGAAGATCGATGAGAAGCGGAAAACTTATGATAGTGGAATTTCAGCACCATTTGAAGTGGAGTGTCGTTCACATGCATATGACACAAACACAATCACGAGTACACTTTGGTATTATGGAGTGTTGGAGGATATAATAGAGCTTGATTTCACATCTTTTAAAAAAGTTATTTTTCGTGTTGAATGGTATAGGCTCATTGAAGTGGGCCTTGACAAAACTATTTTGTTGCATGAGAATGGATTCAATATGATAAATACATCGAGGTTTGAATCTACTTCTGAACCTTATGTGTTTCCAAACCAATGTAGTCAAATATTTCTTGTTCCAAATTTAGAACACCCTGGCTGGTCCTTTGTGATAGATTATGATCCAAGAGGGCGAAGAGTCACCTTTTCCGAAGATGTAGAAGGCCATGATGTAATTGAAGAGGTAGAAGATCCACTTGAAGACATAGATGACCAAGTGGAGGATGATGATAACATGACTATTGATGATGAATATGAACAAGATGAAGTTCTAGTAGGACAAGAACAACATTTTGGTGATGAAATACATGAACATGATGAGTTTATTGATCATCATTTACCTATGGCTGAAGGGGATGAAGATCATGAGAACCATGGTATTAATTTATTTGTGGATCTGGGGCCCATTAATTATGGTGTATTCATGCCTCCAGATGAGGAAATTGTAATGTCAGATGAAGATGATTTTATTTAATCATAATGTAAACCTTAAATTCATTGTAAGGACATAACACAATTTGATATATTTTATGAGTGGATTGCTAATGTTTTTTTCTCTATGTCAATGCATACATTGCACATGTTTCCTTGTTTCATTAAATGTTTCCTTATTGAAGATTATATGAAGATGCACACCTTTTGGTCCTTTTGAATATATATATTTTTGGATACATGAAATGGCCAACAAAATGTCAAAGAAGTTCTGTTTTGCTGCTCTCAACATGCAATGGCCAACAAAATGTCAAAGCATACCTTACCAATTTAGTATTGCATATGTTATTATTCATTTGTTAGTGAAGTTGTTCAATGTTACATACAACTTTGAAGTTTTTTTTGACTATTAATAAATTTTTTTTATGATATTTTGAAGGATCGTGGTAGGCCCTCTACATATGCACTAGAAAATCCTAACATGAGAGTGCCGCCGACAAGTAAATCCCGTACCATACTTTCTACATCCAACATTGAAACATTTAGTATTCCAATTCCGTCAAGCATGCCAACACATAATATAGCACCAGAGTTAAGGAGTAACCCTTCATGTGTGGGTTCTCTCCGAATTCACCCTCCAACACCACAACATGCTTCCTTGACAAGTATCATAGAATCACAAGCCAAAATTTTAACGCTCCTACCAGATACTCCTGAATTTTATGAAGTTAGACAGGATGTAATTAAGCAAATTCATGCATTGGAGTCTACATTGCTTGAAAGTACAGGTCTTGTTGCACCTGAATATGTATGCTTATGATAATTAATTATGTATAAAATATTCCTAACAGTCCTAATTATCATTCATGTGCTATAAAACAGTCATAACAGCAATTTTTCATATTACATGGTTTACAACAGTCCTAACAAACATTCATGCTCTATACATACAGGAAGAAAATGGCATGCCCCCTGATGTACCTAATGGGGAAGCTACTGTGACCCCTACGACTGCAACAATCTACACAGTGAACACAAAAGGAAAGAAAGAGGTTACAATCTTGTTAACCTCGGATGGAAATGTCTTAAAAGATGAAATGGGGTCGAAATTTTTCCAATTTCTATTTCATCGCGCAGAATGCCTATTTGGAAATACCATACAAGTGGATTGGAGAAAGCAAGCCAATTCTAAGAAAGATGAACTCTTTGAAGATGTCATAAAAGAGTTTGGAAATCTCGGTTTTAACAAGGATTTCATAATGGATTATGCACGGAAATTCATTCATTCTAAAAGAGACAAAATAAGGTCAAAGCTAACAAATGACTTGAGATATCCCCGACCAGCTTGGATCACTAACCAAACAACATGGGATGAGCTTATCAAAGATGCCAAATTCAAGAGAAAGTCCTTCAAAAATCCAAACTACATGCCATCTACACGAGAAGGAGGTAAAAGACGCCTTCGAGATACAACAAAGGCTACCCAAGCTAGGTTGTCAAGTATTGGGTCCCATAAATTGGGGTCGGGTGGGTATAATAGTATTCGTGGGAGCTTGGTAAGTGAATAATTTCATTTAATTTTTTTATATTTTTTTGGTGACTTGAATGTATTGGATGACAAATGATACTTGATAAATTAAAATGTCTTTGTACACTTAGGTTCACCACTTTCGAAAGGAAGCTTCAGATGAAGATCTGAAATATGCACTAATGCATGGTTCCCAAGGGCTCCGGCAACATATGATAGATCGAGGGGAGAAATTGGTCATTGAGCATGAATCTGAGGTAAGTTTATTATAGTATTTGATGACATAATAAAACATTTAAGTATCAATGTTGTGATAATTTAATTAACTAAAGTATGTTGTTTAATAGGATGTGCAACAATCAAACTCCTTAAAGGGTGCAACTGATAGTGAACATGAAGATGCCACAGAAGGATGTGATGATTTTGTTGCTGGACAAAATGAATCGATTGACCTTCTTGGAACTCATCTGGAAAACAACCCAGAAATCCAACAGACAAGAGTTCAGGATGATTATCATGTTGCACCATCTATTATAGTTCCTCGTCAAAAGAGGACAAAAAAGAATAGACATTTTTCCTATCCGGCTAAATAGATTTAAATTGACTGTTATTTTATGAATTATTGGCTATTTCATTACCAGTGAACTTATTGGTTGTTTTATGATTTGAATTTTAACTATTTTAATTTCACAGATGTGTGATGCAAACTCATGCAGGCTTCTTCTAATCAGATTTGTATTATAAAATTTGTAGGCTTCTTCTAATCAGATTTGTATTATTAAATTTGTAGGCTTCTTCTAATCAGATTTGTATTATTAGCTATGTATTATTATTATTTCCCTGACTTTGGAATTAGTTTCTTACTTGAATTGGCTATGGGAGGGGAAGGAGGAACCCCAACAAAGTCTGGAAAACAATCTTCTACACCACAGGTAGGAGGGGAAGGAGGAACACATGCAAAGATGGAAAAGCCATCTTCTACAACCACAGGTACGGATTGCTATTTTATTTGGCTAAGATCCATGTCCACCTTATATTGCATTCAAAGAATAAAAAGAGAAATTTAGTATAATTTTTCTATATTTTCAGTGTTTATTCTGAATCTTTAGGAAGTATGCTGTTGAAGCATTCAACTAATATTATGGAGTGGTAAATGTACTGGTCTTAGCCATTATTGTCACCTTATGCGGTAGCCCCTCCATGTGCTATTGTGTATTTTCCTGGAGGAATTTATGGACATCCCTCTGTGCCTCCTGTAAGTTCTATTGCCTTGGATCATGTAATGCATGTCTTTTCTTTCATTGTGTTTTTCTTTCCTAGTAGGTTGATAGTGAAGGAAAGGACCACTCCCTGTGTTACCTATTGTTGAACGAGAATTTTTGGAAAATGCATGTAATCATCATTTTCTTGAGCTGGGAGCATTCCATAGGTATTGTTATCCAAAATTCACCCCTCAAGGTAATTTTGATAACATGCATTAAATTCTCAAGTCCCAGGCAAATAGATTGAGTCAGGGGAAAAAAGTCATGTTTTTTGGGTCCCCTAAGAATTTTCTAACTCCCATGTCCAAGAAGGAGGGAGCAAGTTCCGAGAAAATATAAGAAAAATTGCAAAAAACAGGCTCGGGCCAGGAAAAATCACGAAAAATGGCTAAGTCCTAGTCCTCGCAACAATCGGGACAGTTGGGACAAAAAGGTGCGGATCGGCCGAAATGAGCACAGGCGGCCCCATAAGCAATTGGGACATCTGGGACAAAAGTACGCGGCGGGCGCGAAAAGCCGATCTGGCCAAAAAATTGAGAAAGAATCAACTAACTGCTGAGAGGGACAGTCTGGGATGTTTGGGTCAAATGGACCCGAACCGGCTGGTTCGGCTGAAATCAGTCAAGGCAGTCCAAAACAAAGTGGGCCAAGTGGAACAAAAATACCCGAACCAGCCGAACCGGGCGAAATGGGAACAAACAGTCCAAAAGCAAATGGGACATCTGGGATAAATAGGCCCGAACCGGCCGGTTCGGCCGAAATCAGCACAAAGAGCACTGTACCAAATGGGACAAAGGGACGCGTGGGACGCGAAAACCCGAAGGAGCCAAGAGCCAATCAAATCTTGCCATGTGTCCAACGCAAAGAGGGACAAGGAAGCCCATTTCGGGCGAATCGGAGGTTTTTGTCCCAAACGGTTTGGGACATCCGGGACAAAAAGACGCGAAGGGCGTGAAAGAGCTGGCAGAACCCATCGACCAATCAAATCATGACACGTGTCACAGGAAGAAAAGTCAACGTTTGGTCCGGAAACTTCAAACGGCCATAACTTTTGACTCCGAGCTCCGATTTTCATAAAATTGGACTTTCTGTAACGAGCACGACGTCGTCTACGCCACAAAAACTAGATTTCTTATTTTTGATGAGGGTAGATATATTTAAATTAAGGAAACATGTTCGGTTCCAGTCAATGAATGCTCTTTCCCGTCAAATGACAGAAAACGCCTGCCAGACCCAAAATAGCTGCCCACACTCAGAAGGCCATAACTTTTGCATTTCTCAACGAAATCGCACAAAACTGGTACCGTTGGAATCGTGGTTCCGAGCCCGATGCACAGAAATCAAGAAATTCTAGATTTGATCAGAAATTGATTGATTTTTTTAAGGAAACGTGGCCGGGTTCAGAACAGTGTTTTATTTGGTAGTTGGGAGTGCAATTAAGAGGCATGGTCATCATTCCTTCTCTGCTGCAGCACATGGGATAGTATGGGGAGCCTTTTGCAAGTAATGTGTACCCATTCCACTCAATTTAATGTCTCTTACAGGTGGTTGAAGGACAGATTTCGGGATTTCCATTTTCCCTTCTCTTCTCCTTCTCATTTTTTCTATAAATTGGAGTGTTGGGCTCATTGTAAAGGGGGAGTTTTTTGGGTAACAAAGCTCTGTCAAAATTGCTTTGTGAAGCCAGTGTGTTGCAAGCCCTTGTAGTGGACTCCTTGCATGGTGATCCAGGCCCTTATCTTGTAATAGATTGAACTGTGCATATCATGAAGCAATAAAAATATCAGTTTGTGGATATATCTTCCCCTGCTGTGTTTCCTTGCATTCTTCTTGCCCCTTTAATCTTTCTATAAGTATATTGTGTCTATTTATTATGTTCTTGCAGGAATTCATTATCATTGTGTGTGCTTGGAATATTGCTGTGAATGCATTTTGCTGGAGTATGGTGAACTGTCATCACCTCTTCTAGTGTGCACTTTGCCTCTATATTCCACACATTTGGAGATTACTCTCACACCCTCTTTTTTTGGTGTATCACCGCTTTAGTGTAGGCTTTCATTTTATGCATTCTCTCTCTCTAGTCCCTTGGAATTTTAGGTTAGAATAGCTAGTTTCTCCTGCATTAGAGTAGATTGTGGCAGGTAGTTTAGGAGCAAGAACCAGCTTTCTCTGGAGGTCTGTCTCAAGTAGCAAGTCCCACAACTTGGAGATAGTACCCATGTTATCCAATCACACTGGATGCTTAGAGTGATCAAACTAGAAATCTGATCAACATCCAGGGGTGCTGTGATTCGGTGATAACAGATATTTGGTGAACGTATAGTTTCTTCCTACCCAGCTCCCTTCTATATAGTTTTGCTTTATCTTTTATGCTCGACAATTTTGTAGATGGTGTTTTATGGTAGCTATGTATATAGATGGTACAAGGGTACATATGCAGAATAAACCTGCACGGGATATGGGGGGCATACATTCTTTTTCAAAATAGATTGCATTCACGAGGAGACATGTCACAATCAACTTATAAACCTGGCCAGGTGGGGACCATGTTGCTTCTGTTTTTATTTGTCAACAACCCACATCCCAAATTCCTTGTCAACTGTCTTATGATTAACAACATCTCTCCTGTAGCAAGTGAATTTTTACTCTAAACAATCAGTAATTCAAAAGTCCACCAGCCAAGCATTTGGCCTTGAAACCACCTAAACATGCAAACTAAACCATACATTATGTCTGTCACAAAGCTGTTGTGCAGTCCTTGCAATGCACCTGTTCCTTTTGGCTTATTACCATTCGCATATATTCCTTGATAATCTACAAAACAATAGTTGCTATGTATGTTGTAGCAGGTGGTCACATGCAGGAGGAGCAACAGCAGCAGATGGAGGGCATGGCCAGTGATGAACTGTCCATGAAACGAAGCAGCGATTTCTTCAATGTTTTGTAGGTTTCATGGCCTGCTTTCTTCTGTTTTTTCAACTATTTTTTTTTTTAAGAACTTCTCAACCAATGTTTATGTTGTGTAATGCAATGTAGGAGCTGAAGAATTTAAGGCCACAATTTTACCATGCGGCTGATTATTGCGAGAAGTCATATTTGGTTGATCAATATAAAAGAAAGTAAGAATCCATAGACCTTTGTTTGGTGTCAAAAGAAACTGTAGTGTTTTCAAGTATGTTTCAGAGTTCTTTTGCGCTTTACATTATCTGATATATTTTACCCATTTTTATTTTCTGTTCACTTTTGATGGTAGGTGCCAGACCCTATGCTTTGGCTCATTTTTGGATGGTTTTTGATGAATGGCTCCATCCCTTTGGCTATATTTTGGTTTTTTGTTCAATTTGGATGTTAGCTGCCAGCTCCTCAATTTTTTGGCAAATTTTGATGAAATGCTACAACCCTTACTTTCCTTGTTTTAATGACATCTTTTATATTATCAGCCTAGTTATGGGGTTGTCATTTTGCTTGGTACACACCACCTTTTTCTCTGTGAGTATTCTCTATTAATGTTTTTGAAGCATATATTCATGTGCTACATAATTTCGCATACCAAGAATCCCAAAACAAGCAAGTCATAATGGAATGAAGATGGTTTTCTCAAGTTGAATTCTTTTTGTTGGGCAAGTTAGGATGCCACACTGTCATCAAAATAATAAAGCACAACAATCATCGTGGCGGGCATGAACGCTCCAATGATATATACCAATGGGACATCAAGCATTTCCTGTTCCGACAAGCACCTATCATTAACAGCCAAATGTTCCAGACCTCTGTATAGAATTAGTCAGTGACAAAAACTAATCAAATCATGGGACAGAGTACCTTAACCACAGTCCAGTTGGCATAAGCACCTGATGACCATGGATTAGGACTAAAAATGCGCCGGGGAATTCCACTTGGGACATGGCTGGTTGGACCATAAGACACTGCAGTCCACACAAGGACCATTAATGGCACACCATAATCAGCAATAAGCCCTCGGAACCATCCTGTTAATGCAAATTTATGTCAGTCTGTAGTCCTGCAACACAATAATTTATTCAAGCTAGTCTAATGGGTGACCAATGGAATTCATGGATTCATTTGATCACTCTAAAATAATGTTTGAATATGCACATGTGGCTGTAGATATGTATAACATCATCTTACATATTTTGAAGTGACTCTAGCATATCACAGATATTGATCAGCATAGTTTCTTGTTTAGCTCATGCTATCTTAAAAGTAGCTCAATTCATTGGATTGGCGTCGAAGCTTAAATGTTGCATGATGCATCTACCAGGGGTCTGAGCGTCTGCCATAATCTTTAGTCTGTAATATTATGTCTAGGCTTCTAGCACACCACTTGGCTTCTTATTGTTTGTTGACATACTATTTAAGTATCTAGTGTATTATTCTGGTCCTTCCATTTTGATTTGAGATCCATTGTTATTTCATTTTGTTTTACGCAGTGTAATCAAATTTCCTGTTTTCTTTATTTAAGTTTTTGAGATAATTTTTGGTTAGAAGATTGTTCTCCGTGCCCATTTGAATGTATCATTAATTTATAAACTATTACTACGATGCCATGCGATGCCTATCTTTGCTGGGATTTAAAGTTTTATCTACCACCATGCAAATATGTTGAACTGCTTCCTATAAACTCTCTTTCTCTACTCCTTGGATTGTTTCTTGTGCTATAGTTTTGAACATCATAGTGCCTTGTCATTGTTTGTTGGGATTTATCGGTGTGCTATATTTTTCTCGTAGTGCCCTGTACCAAGCTTATCCATTCTCATGTATTGCTGTGTTTTCTTGTTTCTTGAATCCCCACTTCCAATTTTCAGAGTAATGCAGACATGGGTGTATTTTTCTTTGAACTGTGCTCTAGTTGGTGTGTGTTTTTCATTTCTTACAACTTAATTTGCGATTGTTTCAAGATATTTTTTGGGGTCTATATTTCTCTGCGTACAGTGCCTTTAGGAGCTATGTATACTTTAGAATTAGATGATAGATAAGTCATGATTGGGTGTTAGGGCCTATTTGTGATTGATTGATTGATATTCTCAACCTAATCAAACCTGTTTTATTCATGTATCTTGATATGTACATTCAGGCTGCTCTTGTTTTTACAACTACAGTTTTAATGTGGATATTTAGTCAGATGTGTTTGGTGGGTGGTTTTTCAGTTTTTGTGGGAGAAGCCCTGCCCTGTACCATTTGGATTGTGGAAACAGACAAAACCCAAGTAGGGTCAGTCCATGGGAATTGCTGAAAATTCTTATCCACCGTGGGCTTCTGTACAAGGTGGCGGGTCAGGCATGAAAGCAATTTTTCCTGAATCTAATAGACTGGGCAGAGAATCTGGAGGCACAGGGGTTTTCCTACCTCGCAGAGTTGGCAATGTTTTCAATTCAAAGAAAAAGAAATCTGGTGGGTTGTTGATCTTGAACTATTTACTTATCATATGGTTTATTTGTATTTTACCGTAGTTCTTGCAAAACATGTGAGAGAACAATTATTCCTTTCCTGCAGGTTGCTCTACTGTACTCCTTCCTTATCGATTTGTGCAGGCATTGAACCTTACTATCCAAAATATGAATTCACAGCCATTTGTGCGCTGTAAGACCTGTGCCATATTAATTTTCTACCTTGAGATTGTTTCATATTTAAGCTATTTGACTATTCCTTTAAGACTCTATATATAGCTTGTACTGTTCACTTTAGGTTTTCCATGCACTGCATATATTCTAGTGAAAATTTCTGGTTTTTAGCATCATGGGGCAATCCTAGATGATTGTCCCTCATGATTCTTGTATGCAGTTGATATCACAAATCTGCTACATTTACTGTAATTGAATTTCTATTGTGAGCAAACAAGACTAGTCACTCTGGACTTTTTCTGGATTTAGGTTGGTCCCTCGTCCCTTTGCCATATTTCCATAGAAATGCATATGTTCTCTTATGGCAACAACGTATTGTTGCTTGACACTGTAGTTGTGCTCAGAGTCCAGACCTTAGCAAATACCAAATTTGGCTCTATTGAATGTTTTTTGTTTCCCTGGCATGAGATCTACTCCGATTTTGATCCTCTTTTGTTTCTGTACTTCTAGTTGTCATATCAGCTCTTTCAGAATTGGGATCAACTCAATTTCGGATCTGGCATTGCTTTATGGAGAGTACTGATTTTAGCTTTACTTTATGCCACATGCTTTATTTGAGCTGAATTATTTTTATTCATGCGTTGCAGGTTTAGAAAATTCGAAACACATATCCATCTGTGGCAGGATGATTGATAATAATAAACCTCTTCCTCAAGAAGGGTGGTCTCAACAACCAAAAAAATTATTTCTATCCCGTCAATTCAATTACTCAAGCTCTTCCCCCTGAAATTGGGAATTTGTTGGTGGACGACCTTTGGGTGTGGGCTCTTGGTCCTAATCAGGAGCTCATTGTGTGCGAACTTACCCAGGTAATTTATTTTCCATGTATGTAATTCTGTGTTATAAGTTCTAAGGGTCATCTACTTTCATAAATTTGATGTAAGTTTATATTGGAATCATTAGTTTGTTTTTGTTCAAAAGTTTTGGATTGAATACTATATTCTTAAAATGAACCGGTGTCAGGGTTTGCTGAATGTGACGAAAGATGATTTTTTCCCTCTGTATTTGAAATTTCCCTGCATTTGATGCTCTGAGGACGACTTTATTTGAGTTGCAGAGATTTTAGTGGTCATCATGAGTGGTTCATAAGGTTGTAATACTTACTGAAGGTTTTGCAGAATGGGGGTAGAGTAAAGTAAGCAGATTTTGATTGTGGGAGGAACTCCATGGTTAAGCACACATGAAGATAGAGTAATTTTGGTATGAGTGACCTCTGGGGAAAGCCCTTGTACTAATTCACCCCTATGATCTTCACCCAGATGTATTGAATGCCAATTGCGTCATTCATACTTGTGAGAGTGACTGCTACTCATGAAACATGGGTCAATGTGGGAATCATCTCACTTAATTTGATGGAGGCCAAGATGATCAAGTCAAGCCTTCTTACTTAAACAGAGGAATGAGTTATTGATAGGATTTTAGAGCCCAAAGTCAGAAGGTCACTATCACAGGGTAGAGTTATAGGGGTTTCAAAGTATTAAGCTCTCCAAACATACTCTTAGGCTTATATTACATTCCCTCTCAAAAGTTCTGATGGAGGCCTATATGATGACAGAAAGGTTTCAATGCTACAGTTTCCAAAATCACAATTTGTAACCCTAAGCACATGTTTACTAAGAACAGGACAGAGCATGAGAGATTTAAGAACTAGTGACTCTTCAAGAATATACAAAGGATCCTACAGTTACTGCCTCGTTCATTGCCATCTTCTTTTGGGTCAATGATGGAGGAGGAAACTTGAATATTTCTAAAATTTTAAGGTCATTGTAAAGAGTGGATAAATTGTCTATGTTCATCTAGGATAACATGTTCTTACTAATGTCGTGCAGAAGCACTTTAATATGTGCCAATCAGCTTCTTGTTTGACTGGAATAAATACACCATTACTTGTTTTGCATATTGCAGGTTTAGTAAATGCTGGAAATTGTGTTGAGTTGGCAGCACATCTTAATGTTGATGGATTTCTAGTCAGAGGGGCTTCTCTGAAGGTTGGTTGCAAACTGTTTTACCCTCTTTATACCTTTTCGCTGAAGTTTTTCAAGCTCTCCATATTGTTTACTTCAATACAAATTTTTCTCATCCTGGCCTATGAAAGCTCGTGGTCAAGTTATGCTTGGAGGTGACTATACTCTTTTTTATGTGAGCTCGTATCATCAAAATAACTTCAAGTATAAGAGCAATGTTATTATGTAGTGTATTTTCAAGTTACCTGTCACATTATGAAAAGGCTCAGCATAGACATGCCTTGTTATTAAAGATGGCCTTTTTTATGAAAGGTTGATGGTTTCTTGTTATATGTTTAATTCAACCTCAGTATTTTAATGAGATGTTTGTTATAAATTTTCAAGTGATAGTTGATAAACGCAACGAGTCATTATAATCTTTGTTTTCATGAAGACTAAAGATGAGTTGCTTGGTGCTATTGATAGTAGAGAATTGTATCAAAGTTGAGACAATCAAAGCGAAGAACATGAAATGACCACTGCCGACAGAGAGACATTGACTCAAAATTAAAGTTAAGAAAAAAAACCTCAAAGTAGCACTAGGGAAGCAGATAGATCGCTTGAAGCTGGGGGTGGAGAGGTGTTCATATTGTATGCAAAGGGTTAATGGAATTTAGACACCCTTTTGTATTTTATCATTGTATTTAAAGGGTTAACAGTATTTAGACACCCTTTTGTATTTTATCTTATTTAATATTAATAAAATGTTTGTGGACCCATTTGTTCGGCACAAGATTCAAATCAAATTGTTTTTAATTTATGATATTCCTTACCGGTCTACTCTAACATCATAGATGATATGTAGCCTTCGATTGCACTATATGATATTTGGTTATTATTTATTCTTGAAATTCAGATTTTTCATTCTTTAAATTCGTATTGTCTCCAGAGAGACAAAATCAGTATTTTGTATTGTCTCTAGCAAAACAATACAAATATTGTCTCTAGAGAGACAAAAACTATATTGTCTCTCAAGAGACAAAATATGTATCAACCTATATTGTCTCTGAAGAGACAATAATTAGAGACAATATTAGAGACACCCGCTTTAAGACAATAATAGAGACAATATACAACTTTTTTATTGTCTCTATTTGAGACAATTTGATCAAGTATTGTCTCTATTATTGTCTCAAAACACCCCCCCTTGTAGTAGTGAAAGAAAATGATAATGACAAATCTTCAATCATACAACTCCATTACAATTATGTACAAAAGTCATGAAACTTGCATGCCTCCAAACAAATTGGCTAAGTTATATAAAGAATTTCAAGGATTAAGACATGTACAATGTTAAATATCACTACAATAGAAATATGCAATACAAAATAAAATACCAAAATATCATATGTTCATATATGCAAAAATAATTCAGAAAATCGTATTGAGCTCATAGCTTATAAAAATTAGAGTTTCAATTAAATCTTTTATAGGATAGAAACTCTCAAGAGGAAGAATAATTTGGAGTTTTCGATACTCTCAATAGTGATTGTTAGAAATAAATTTATTGCAGAACTGTGGGTGGCACAGAGCTTGTTGTGAATTGGCTGTGTGATAAATCCAAGTGTGGCTATCAAGTAAAAGAAAGGGGTTATTGCAGAGCAGATTTCCAACAAGATTAAAAATTTTGTTACAAGTAGAGTAAACTATGGTTGTTCTGTTGTGTGTGAAAAAGAAAAAATACACTATAAAATAAACATGGGATAGAAAATACCGTGTAAGAATATTTTTTTATTTCTTATTAAGATGTGGATTTCCAATTTCCTTCTAAAAGCAACAAAAGATTTTCCTCAAACAACTACTCTATTCCTTTGGGACAACATTGACGCATTTTAATTATGATCATGTAAGTGTATTTATTATTCATGCCTCCCTTGCAATCCATGATAAAAGACTACCTTCACTGTAGAAGTTATTAGTAAAATTTCATTCAAACTTCTTCTTCTATAATATTATTCGAAAAATGCAAACTTGACATCCATTTAATAGAATTTCCAATTAGTTTGAGTTGTTATTGCTAAAATAGTTCTAGCAGTGTCTAGTCTAGCTATTCGTACAACAGTCTCATTATAGTAAATTTCGGGTTTTTGTGAGATACCATTTGCAACTAACATGGCTTTATGTTATTTAAATTTCCATATGCATTGAATTTAGTCTTTTAAACCCACTTTATGCTTGCACATCCATTCCATCTGTAAGGCTCACTAGATACCACGTATGATTTTTTTCAATAGAATCATTTTCTTCATCCATAGCTTTTACCCATTTCTCATCAATGAAAGCATCTACATTTATCTATGTTCATCATGAAAAAATAATGAAAAATTAGAACATAAATTAACTTTATAATCACCTTGATTTTTTTCATAAATCTCACTTAAGCTTCTTATCTTCCCAAGGGTGTACCTAAACTTAGACATTTGTGTTACCAATTTTGTATCTAATTTGTTGTTACTACAAGATCTTGAAGGTGAAAATTTTCTAAGGGCCCTAATGCTTCATCTGGGTGTAAATTTTCTAGGGGGGATGAAAATCCACTTGAGATATCTCTTGTGATGCTTTATGAAACTAGAGTTATGTTTGATGAAGATGTCACTGCAACATTCCCTTAAAGTGCTAGATGAACATTTTTTGCGTCTGTTTCAAAAACATAATTCACATCATGAGGTATTCCTTTAGTGGTAGTTTCTAACTTATCAATAATTCCATCGCATGCTTGTTCTTCAATGAACTCAACATCTTTACTAATAATAGCATTCTTTGTGATGGAGTTATATAATGTATAGCCTTTTGATTTCTTACTCTAAGCTATGGAATGCATCTTTCTCTTTTATCATATAATTTTTTCCTCCTCTCATTTACAATATGAGCATAAACTACACATCTGAAAACCTTTTTACTACAAGAGATTGTGTTGCTTTCCACTCCATGCTTCTTGAGGAAGTATTACATTCACAATTTTTATGGGACATTAGTATAAGATTTAAACCACACAAGTTACTACTTCATAGGAGCACTCATTTAGTAAATGTTTTAATTTTAACATATTTCTATCCATTTCTACAAAATTTGTATGTTTTTTTTCTACAAGACAATTTTGTTGAGGTTTATACCTTGTCGTAAATTGCTTGTTTATCCCATGAATCATACAAAAATTAAGGAACTCATTGGAAATTACTCTCCTCTATCTCATCTTAGAAAATTTATATAGTAACCACTCTACTCTTAAACCATGTCCTTAAAATCTTGGAATGTGCCAAATTTTTTTGAATTATGTTTCAAGAAATAAACAAATGTTTATCTATTGAAAACATCTATAAAAGTCACAAAATACACACTTCCTCCAATTTATGGTTTTTTCATAGGTCCACGTAGATTTGAATGGACAATCTCAAGAAGATATATAGCTCTAAATGACTTTCTAATAGGAACATTTTCTCTATGTTGCTTCCTTAGAATTCGACTTTCACAAAGTTTGTTTGGTTATTCTATCAAAGAAAAACCTTTCATCATATGTTTCCTTTGCAAAAAATATTAACCAATAAAAATTAATTTACCAAGTCTCAAATGTCACAACCAAGTATGATCTTTTAAATAAACTTCAAATTCCAGTGAAAATGTCTACATATGACAAATCGTGGTTGATTTTTAATGGAAAAATTTTATTTCTTGTCATCTCTACCTTTGTAATAAATTTTTACTTGGATGCCCATCTATTATTAAACATGCATCATCTTCAAAATATAATTTATATCTCTTCTGCACTAACTTCCCAATCCTCATTAGATTATGTTTCAAACTAAGAACATAATACAAATCTACAAACTTATGGTTTTAACATTTCTTAGTTTTAATATTGATTATTACTTTTCCCATGGCTGAAAATTTATTATCATTTCCTAAACTCAGTTCAAATGTATTTAACTCATCTATATTTACAAACATTTCCTTACTTCCAATCATGTGATTACTACATCCACTATCTAGAAACCAAATATCGTTTGTAATTTCTTGACAAACAATACATGTAATGAATGTTGAACCATTGTTACATATTTTAGACCAATTTTCATTTTAAAAAAAAATTACTCATATCAAAATGTCTCCTCCTAAATTCATTGATTTAGTGTCCATATATTTTATAGTAATTTCATTAGACACGTGACTTGCCATACCTCGAATCATAAGTTTGATTTTTTTGTTTCCTTGTCATCTTACACTCGTGGTGTAGAAATTTGAATTTTTCTTCCATCTTCATAAGATATGTTGGTCTTCCAAATCCATTTTAAAATTTCTTCCTCTACCTCTTTTGAAGCTCAAAATTCCACTTACTTTATTACTATAAATTGAAACTTTTTCTTTGAAGGATTTTTCAAGAGATAAGCTACTTAATCTATTCAAACTCTTCTTGTGGGATACAAAATAACCCTTTAACTTTTTAGAGAGAAGTGAATTAAATTATTTTAGTATCTTATTGCAAAAAAAATTACATCAATATTTTTTTTTATTAATGCTAAAGGTATTTTGACTAGGGAATTACCTAGGAGTTACAGAAACATGGTCAACAAACAGATAAACTTTTAAAAGAAGAAGATACTACAAGAAGAAAAATTTCCCAGCAGCAAAAGGACCAACATGAAGCCCAAAAACTACCCAGAAACAAATAAACAACAAAATAACAATTGGACAATAAGAAAATATAAGATTTTCAACACAGAGAAAGAGTAAGTCTTTTCAATTTCTGTTACTACAATTTCTTCAAACCCTCTTATTCAAGTTCATTTCCATAAGTTCATTATCATTCTTTAAAGAGAAATTATCAAAAACATATTCTTGATAATGTAAAACTTCCAAGAAATATATAATTTTAAGTCAGTGAGGGTAACAAAGAGCCTTCCTCTCATTAGTAACATGATGAATAATAGTCTTCATTGAAAAAACCCAAGATCCTAAATTTTTAGTACAATTTCTAAAGTAACCATGACCAGGCTATCAACACACCCCCCTCCTTTATCCACATAAGAAATATTAGGAAAAGTGTTGTGCTCAAGGTCAATATTAGAATTCAAAGGTAGATCAGAAAAATAAGGATCATTAATCCACTCCCTACTAGGACAAACCTGCACACAACGCATGTCATCAAGGTGCAACCCAGTATTGCAATCGGTAGGTGGTTGATTTGATCTTGATTTGTCATTGAGAATTGTGTTTGTGGCACAAAATAAAGGGACAAGTTGAGAGGAATGCCAAAGCCAATATTATTTAAACCTTTCAGAGAACTATTAAAATCATTAGGCTTTAATCCATCAAAAATAGGGTTGTTATACCTAACATTATTTAGCCACAACTTAGGCACATCTATTTTTTTTTGGCTTTCCACTTTGCGAGTGAAGGCTTCTAAGTATTGCAAACATTGCATCAAATATACTAGAAAGACTTTTAAGTATTTTCTTTACAAAGTTTTTATTTTCTAATGTCTCACCCTGAGAGCTGATTTGATTTACTACACCCATAACAATGGAAAATATTTAATAAGATTTTTGAAGTCTTTATCATTCATGTTTTTATCTACTTTCTACTGCAAGGTAAGGAAAGATGGATTTGTCTACTTCATGTTGAATAAGAAACAACACTTTTTCTTCCTTTTCCTTGATCTTCTTTAGTATATCATTATATATTGGTGTCAATGCTCAAATTTTTTGAGGATTCAAATGTTATAGAAACCCATTCTCAACTATCTCCCACACATCTAGTGAACAAAATAAATTCCTCCTTTTTATGCTCTAATAATCATAGTTCTTACCATTGAATACGGTGATTTTGGATTGGGTGAGACTAATGCTCATAACTGCCATTTTTTATTAGAAAAATATATTAAACTAAAACTTATCATGTAATCTCAACCTAGTTTTGATATCAATTTGTAGAAATTATTTCTATTTGCTAACCTAGAGGGTATGTACTAAGGTAATTAAAATAAGGACAATATTATGAACACACACAAACTCACAAGAAAATATATAAAAAAAATGTTTCTATTGAAAATAATCAAGAGAAATTCAATAACTTTATCTTTATACTAAATTATAAAGTTAAACCTCTTATTTATAGAGGATTTCAACCGTCTACCTAAAGAAAAATATCATAATATCTTATACTAGATATTATAAATCTTTTTTATCTTTCATAAATATTCTAAAGATATTTTCTAGATAATGTATATAATATGTTTTGATATTTTGGAGGATATAATATTGACAACAAATGTGAATATATTTTTCATAAAATACTATTATATAAATTTGTAATTTATCAATCAAGATTTGATATTTCCAAAAATCATAGTGCACAAGGTAACCAGCTGATGGAAAAGAAAAATATGCCCATATAAGTGCATAAATTGAGGAGATGAAATTTGTAGATAAATAAAGTAAAGTGTTGACCATAACATTTCACTAGTGAGTCAACATAAACTGCTAGACCAAAAAAATAGGGAATCAATGTTCTCAAAAACAAAAATAAGAGGAAATTAGAACTATAGTTTAATTCAAAAGGAGTAATCTAAAACAAATGGGGAGCAGGCGATATTTTTTCAAAAATTCCTTCCATCATAAATAAAAAGGTACAATTCTTCCATTATATTTACATTTGTTGCCAAGTAGAGTTGTCTAGTCAGCAAAATTGGTTTGTGGCTTCATGAAATTTCATCTAGCAAATAACAAATGTGTGTATACTGTTGGTCAATTTTTTTTAAAATAAATCATTGAGGAAAAGGAAAGTCTATTTGAATAACGTTTCAAAGAAAGAAACAGTCCACAAAATTTGGAGAATTTTTTTCAAACATTAGAAGTGAAGGAACGATACAAGATAGAACTACTAACATAATGATTTCAATGATGTCAATGAATAAAATATCACACAATAAAAAATTATGATATTAAAGGGAAATATCTATTATTTGTGGTCTATTAACATGAAAACACTATTATGTTATGAGGATTTTTGGGATCTAATAGAAAATTGATTTTTATAACATCCATTTTGTCACTAACTTATGCCGCGCATGCTCGGTTTAGGTGAAAACATCCCATATGACATTGTCAAGGAAGATAAATCACATGTTTTCTTCATAAATATCCCATTGATATGTTTAACACTTATCCTCCTAGTGACACATGTAATAAAAAACTTGGTGATGCTTTGAATGTTATTGTGAAGAACCTTCCTCTTTCTCTTGAATCCTAAATTTCCCATTCCTGTACCAGCCTCTTCCCTTGCAAACATTTTTGTAAGCTTGAGGAAAATGAAAATTCTCTTATAAATTCAAGGAAGAGGAACATGTTGGTGGGATAGGAGAAACCACCTATTACATATATGGGCTTAGGATAATATAGTGTTTTCTAGGCCACTTCTTGGGCAACGAGATGATTGGGCTCACCTAGAGATATTTACAGTGAGGTGGGTGGGGACCAAGAGTAGGAGGATGAAAATGACATAATATAGGTCTATGTTTGAATTGAGGGGCCCTGGAGTGGTTATCTTGAGGCCATATAGAGATTATGGAGAATGGATGTAGGATGACATTGAGTTATGGTGTATTCGGTGTCCTATGTGGTAGGAGGAATAGTTTCCAAGAGTGTCAAATCTATTCATGGGTGAGTGGGTATCTCGAAAATTTGGGATTTATTAGGATGTGCCCCAAAATCCATATGTACAGTTTCAATATAATATTTCTTAAAAATGACCAAGATAGAGGCCAAGCTCTATAGGAGCACATTTAGTACCCCCAGGTCCAAATGAGGCACAAAAGGAAATAGAGCCAATACAAGTGGATGACTCAGGGTATACTAATGCATAAAATTAGTTGTGGTGAACGCACTGATGGGTGTTTTTTTTTCTAGTGGTTAGAGACACATCAAGCGAGCCAGCAATTGGAGGAGTTGGGGGTAAGGAACCGTCTCTTGAAGTAGGTGATGTAGTAGTGGCATGAGTAAAGTGTAAGTATCACACATTTTTATTGGTTTACTTGTTAATTTGGTTCATGAATAGAATAATGTGCAGTTATTAATAAGAAGTTTTTATCATGTGGTTGTAGGTGATGTTTATTAGGCATTTATCATGGATACCACCATACTCACATTGACTTGGATCGGCCCCCTAGATTTCCTTGTTGGTGGATATATACTAGAGAGAGAAGATGTGATTACATGTGATCATGGCCATTTTTTTGAGCCTATGGTGATCCCAATGGCTGCATGTGTACAATGTGGTTTAATGAGTGTGAGGAGGATCTTGCAAAGATAAAACAAGAAAGATAGGATATGGGAGAAGGTGGCCTATCCGAGGATGTGTTTTCATGATATGTGGAGCTTGAGGGCCGATTTATAGCGCATGTGATAGATAACATTGTATTATGGAGCTAGATAGAGACATAGAAAGCCTGATATCAATGGTGTAGGGTTAACTGTGAAGCTATGAGTTCTATAGCTCTCTCGCATTGTAGATAGTGATAGTGAGGAGGCCATATGATGTATTTTATAGGATGCATTGAGGCATGGTGGATTTCCCTCTAATTTGAAAAAGAGTACATTTTAAGCTAAACCCTAACGGAAAAGTCACAAGTGAAAAATAAATGATACAAAACCATTGGAATGTAGATGACAAAAACAATAAGATAAATTTGAAACCCTAGGTGTAAGAGAGGAAAAAAATGACTTAGTTCACTCATAATAAACAAAAATTAGTTAGGTAAATTATTGAGATTTAAGATATTCCTTGATAAGGGTTCCTGGATAGGGTCATGGGTGATTCAGAACCGAAGTCTACTATTGAGTGCTAATGACTCAGAAAATGTTTTGAACCTAATTTTTCTCATGTCGTAAGATTTTCATTTATAGTCATTTTTGGTCACCTGTATGTATCACTATGATCATAAAATTATCCTATGAACATGTTGGTGCTCAATTTGATCTCGCCGCATTTACTCTAAAAATTCTTCAATCTGTGAGCTTTGTCGTATTTTCTATTTCCATGAATGGATGCGTGAAAGGTTTTATTCATTTGTATGCTGTTGAAGATCCTTGTATCATTTCCAATTTATTCATGCTTAAACAAAAATTTAATTCATGGTGCAAATGGAAAAGTTCCCCTCCATCTTACTGATCGACAGACATGTTTTCCTTGCCAAATTATATCTCAGCATCTTTGGAAATGTGGTCCTTTCTTATTGGATGTGGCTCAGCAAGGTATTTTGAAACTCTAAGGCCCACTTCAACTCATGTCTTTTCAACATGTAGGGCATGCGCTCATCTAAAAAATTTCCTCTTCATTTGAGCTTTGGAGTTACACGAAGGAGACACGTGGAGGTTTCCACTGGCCCTGCCAAGACTTAGACATTTTTTCATGCGACTAGTTAAGATTTGTCAGACCATGGACACGTGGAGGGTTGACGCTCATTTGAGGATCCGCCTCTGAGTCCTACCTTAGTAGTTACACCAAGGATACATGTGGAGGCTTCTGCTGACTCCTCTTTATACTTACACTTTTCAAGCAACTTTCTAAGGCCTGGGACACAAGGAGTGCCTGCACCTATTTGGGGACCTTCACGAGAATTTTAATTTTTAAAGAGTGCCATGGAGACACATGAAATTTTCCACTCACTCTTCCCTTTATTGTACTTTTTAATGGCCGTGGAAAATTTCTCGAACCGTAGGCATGTGGTTCCTTCCACTTGTCCTAAAAAAATTTCAACAACTCTATCAGACTGAGAGACGTGGCGAGTCCACACTTGTTTAGGGTCTCTACTTTTTGGTACCATATCAAATGTGCGCTAAAGAGACATGTGGAGGATTCCACTAGCTCCTTTTTATACTGAGACTTTTCAAAGGCCAAAAGGCAATTTTCTTTGGCCCAAGGAACATCGAATGCCCGTGCTTGTTTGGAAACTTGCCTCTATACTTCACCTTTGCATTTGCACCAAGGAAAAATGTGGATGGCTCTAATCTAAACTTGAGAAAGGGGATAATTGACATTTTCTTTGCATTGCATCTGATTTTGCTGCCACTTTTCCTCCAAGACTCCTAGAGATGCATATATGCATTATTTTTCATCATTTTTTGATGAAATTTCTTTACATTTTTTTTGCAAAGTGTAATTTAATGGATTTAGAGATTAATTTTTGAGTCCAAGGATTGTAAAGTTTGACATTTTGAAGTTTTAATTACTCAGGTAGTTGCAAAAACATGAATTATCATAGAAGTTGGATGTAGAGCAGAGTTGTAGAGGAAAGATTGGGAAAAGGATGAAATGATGGAGGTTTTAGGCACAAATAATGAAAAAGGTGTTACCTCGAGGGTGAAAAGGATTTCCTGTCAGATCCATCTATAGAGAGCCACCAAAAAATGATTAAAATGGGGATTTCTCACATGAAAAAATAAAATAAGGATTAGAAGGACTGTCAAAACATTGTGGCATGGCATCCCAGTCATTAGTCGATGGTATGAGAAATGTGATCAATTCATTATTTGTCAACTTGGCAGTTATGGGTGTAAATTTTGTAAACGTCACTTTCTTAGACAAATTGGTAACAAGCAAAAGATTCCTCAAATATTCTTCTTTTTCGGGGGAAAATTTGGGATGAGTGAGTGAGTAAATTGAATAAATGCAATGAGGATACTCTTTCACAAGGTTGGGGGTTGAATTTTTAAGAGAAAATTTGAGAAATCCCATATTTCTAAGAGACCTTCTAAGAAACCTGTTAATCTCCTATGTTTTGGATTTGATCATGTCAAGTTGGTTGCAATTGTATAGCCATTGACAAGCTATAAGACTGTTCAAATAAACTATCCCCTGATGTTGAATCGAATCAACTTTGAATTAATTTTTCTTAATCTCTGGCCAATTTGTGTCTACTTTATTTTAGAATGTGTGCAACTAGTTTTTCTTACTCCTATTTAAATCTTGTGCTAAAATCCCTCTGAATCACACAAATTCTCATCCATGTGATAGTTTAGTGGCATTTACAATATCATTATGAGAAGAGGCTTCATGTTCTAATGAGATAAACAATTGAAAATCACTTTACTATCATTTTTTTGATAAAGCTTGTCTATAAACCTTTGAGTGTATCTTAGGCATGAGAAACCAGGGGCCTTTAACATTTAATTGAGTCTTTAGTTGGAGCCTTTGTGTTAAATTATTTGATATTGTGTGAAAACGTGGATGTTTGAGCCTCTATTAATGCACACCTTCTGGTTGAAGGAATATTTTATCTATTCTGAAGCATTCTATCATTTATTTTTCCAATTTTTGTGAAGGTTCTCAAATATTTGGCAAAATCAAGTTTATCGTCTTTAATCTCCCACCAAAAATTATTCAAAAATAATGAATCCTACCTGAACTACCCCTGTTTTCCCTATATGTCCACAAATGAATAAATTCTATTGCCAAATTATGTAGAAGCAATCAAGATTCCATAATTTCTTTAGGAACCTTAACCTTGTTTAGAAAATATCACCATTCTTTAGAAGTGACAACTCGTGAGAGTTAAATGGTGGTGCATTGATCATATTTTCTTAAGGTTTCCTTTCAAGTTTGTGCAAAGAAGTATATCTTCATTCTCCTTCATCAAAAAAGGTTACAAAATGGGTCCTCTTACACTGGTTGATAGGCACAACCTAAAATAGTGAGGATAGAAAAAATCCTTAATGAAGGTGTTATCCATTTCTCCAATACCCGAGTGACAAAGAATCAGACGAATCCCCTCCTCGACTAAAAAATGACTCATAGAATGATCTATTTGTCTCTCAGTGTCTTGCTAAATTTTTGATGATGCTCAGTTTCCAAGGGAGACTCAATTTGGATACTAACACCAGATTGGTGCCGTTGCCGGGGATTATTTGTGCTTCGAGACTTATTTGTACAGAAACTACACCAAATTGGCATTGTTTCCAAGGATTATTTGATCTCCAAGACCTATTTGTGTAGAAACAACACCAGATTGGTGCCATTTCCGTAGATTATTTGAGCTATAGGAATTACTTGTGCGGTAGCAACACTAGATTGGCACCGTTACCGGGGATTATTTGAGCTCCAGGACTTATTTGTGCTGAAACAACACCAGATTGGAGCTTCTTCCAGGGATATTCAAAGGAATTCTTATATTTGGCCTTGGTAATGTTTCTTACATTCTCTATGTGCAAATATGTTGTTGAAACATTATCATGTGTCCCAATTTGTAAGAATTGAGCAAAGTTACAAGTTTTTCTTGTAATATTTCTAGTTTACGTTGGTTTTTACACTAAGTTTACATCATCAATGTTACATATGGGTAAAGGAAGGTTAGATCTGTGAATATTTGCATGAATTTAGTGTTGACAGACATTTTACAAACCAATTTTAGTGCATTGGCATGACTAAGGTGAAAATCCTTAGTGGCGAATCTGTGTTGAATTAATTTTTGATAAATGTAAGTTTCTTAACCTTTGTCAATTAAAATTTATCACTAATATTTGAAAATATAGAAGGAATAAGATCTTTCTTCACTAAAGACCCTACCAGAACGTTGTTTACAAAAATGGGAAAGAAAAATTATGAAGGAAGAAGAATATGGAAAGTTATTGGAGATCAAAAATCAAGAAAAGAGTTATCAATTGTGGAAACTAATCATCTTGTCATTGAATATTTCTATACTTCCTCAAGTGCTTTTGAATTAGGTAGCCTTTTTATAGATCTGAATTCTCCAACTAGAGATGATCCTTCTTTTGTATTTGAAAAATTTACATCTCATTATGTCCCTGTTGTTATGAAATAAGGGATAAAATATGTGGAATAATCCCTCACAGAATCACAACAGTAGAAACTAATATGCATAAATTATTACAGATCTCAAATAAAATTGCATAATAAAATAACGCAACACAAAGACACAGTACTTATGGTTCACCCAATTTGGGCTACGTCCACCAAGAATCACTTGCTCATATTTTATTACAAGCCACCTCTCTCTCAATACAATACCCATATCCATTTGGAGATATGCTCAACAAACTCTACAGAATTCACAGCCGAATTCAAAGCACATATGCAATGTTTTTCATTATTCCCTACCATATGCATAAAACCATATAAGTAAGCAATTGCTTAAGTAGTTTCACAATATTTTGGTATCAAAACCATGGGCCAAAACTATCCCAAAAATCTATGGGTCAAAAATCTCACCCATATGAGAAGAGCACGTTTTCCGATATGTCAGGTTCATTTTTTCGAGGCAAAAAAAAACAATTTACGCCCAAAAAAATTTACCCCAGCGAGGATACATGAAAATTTTACAGTACTCTTAGTGTACAATCTTCAACACTTTCGTACATGAAAACGGGCTCCACAACCTAACACCTATGTTTTCTAAAGCTGATAGGATATTCCAAGAAATAGATTTTTTAGAGAACATTCATTCTGAGAATTGCATTTCTGTGCCCCACAGACCCCTCACTCCCCATCATTTTGTTTCTCCTGTAAGATCACCTCCCCATAACAATATGGCCTAGGCCCCACCTAGACCTTCATTTTTTGTGAACACTTTTGGTCCCATAGATTTCAGAGGTATGGCTGGATATCCAAATGTTGTTCCCTAAGATGTTAGAAATAGATTGCTTAAATTTGAAGGAAATAATGCTATTACTGAGGATCAACACTTAAATATTTTTGTCAATATGATGGAGAACTTTGAGATTTAATTTGAGGATGTGTAAATAGTTTTTTTATTTATACTCTAGTGGAGGATGCACGGGACTGGTATAAATATTTACAAGACAACTCCATTGATTCATGGACAAAAATGAATAATTCTTTTAGATTACAATATGGAGATAAACACAGACCCTATATTTCTTTTATCAGAAATTGAAAATATTAAAAATAACCCTAATGAATCTATTTAATAAGATCCTGAATACGCTACCTATGATCCTGAGTCCAAGTTATGTTTCTTGTTTAATAAAATACTCTGACATTTTTGATAAAAAAGGTTTCCTATTATTTAATGGATAAGAACCCAACAAAATTGAGGTAGGCCTTCACCATGGCTTTACATATTGAAAACAATATCAAATAATTTGGTAAGCCTCCTAAGAGGGAAGGTATCACGCTAATGAATCCATAGAAGCCTCAGTGAAGCAAGTATGTGGATCTAGAAGAGGTTGTGAAAATATTGGCACAAGCTGTCAAGGAAATATCCTATAAACTGGCCAGGGAAGAGAAGGGGATTGGGTAAGGTTCCTAGGGTTAGCACAAGCCACAAGATGAAGAAATATTTTCCAATCATCCTAGAGGTGATCATAGATTAGATGACAGGGGTAAACGACTTGTGGGATCAGGGAATAGACAACCCCAACCATGGGAAAACAAATTGGTGCCTTATCCTTTAGATACCAGAGTTACTATTATGGAAGAAGCCAATAAAATTGAGTCATGTGAAATAATTTTCTTGTCACATGCCCCATGTGATGAAGAAAAATAAGTTAAGGAAGATGATGATGTGTGCATGATGGGATGCTCTACAAGCTCACGACAAGGAGCAACTTTGACTGAATTAATCAGTGCCAGAACTACAAAATATTTATGGGATTCCATCCACTAGGTATTACCCCTTCCTTCCTCTCATGCTTTTGAAATATGTATGGTATAAGCTTTTGAATTGCATAATAATAATTTTTAATACTTAATGGCACTAATGAGTAATAAGTATGATGGAGGAATCCCTTCTGAGGAGGGTAGACAATTGTTAATGAATGATGTGGTTTCCCAAGAAAAAAAATATAACTGTAGGAGTAAAGTTTTCAAAGGGGCAGAGTCTCAAGCCAAACCAAAAAATCTACTTCACACCAATATCTCAAAATAAACTCCTAAGAAAGATATGTCTTGCAAAGGCCTTGTTTCCACAAATAGAACTGGTATCCCTGCCCATGCTCAAACGGTGAAAAATCCTTTGCTATTAGATGAGTTTTTCAGTCTTCCTCAGAATGTTACCTTTCCCAAATAAGTTCCTTATGACATTTCCCAAGTCTTGAGTCAGATCAATATTTTTGTTGCAATTGTTGAGATGATTAGGATTCCTGAGCACAAAAAATGGGCCTTTAAGTATTTGAGATTAAAGGAAGAACATAATACCAAAGGCAGAAATGTAAACAATGTTGAGACTCCTCCTAGCATTGTAGATTTGGAAAAACCCCAAGTGCTGGGAGAACTAGGTGAGCCACCTAAAGTATATTTGGGAACATACTTGGTTGAGTCCTAGCTGAATGGAGATCCATTTTTCACTACTCTGATTATTAAGGACATGTTGTTACGCAATTGTATGTTTGATTCTAGATGATCATACAATGTTATACCTCTTCCGGTAATGAATGAATTAGATATCAAAGTGACAACAGCTTATGGGAAGTGCACCGCCATGGATTCTAGAGAGGTTCCAATGGTTGGATGTGTCAAGGGTTTGATAGTGCAACTTGTAGCTTTCGCAGGAAATAACTTAAAACTCGATGTTGTTATTATTGATTGACCTACCAAATGGGGAATGTTGTTATCAAGAGAATGGGCTACTAGTGTGGGTGGGAGTGTGCAAATGGATGTCTTTTTCCAGTAAACCTATTGAGGGCATCCTTGTAAAATTGTATGGTGAAAAGAAGATGCTACATCTCATTGAGGATCTCATTAATGCTTCCTATGAAGTGTTATACACTGGCATTGATGCTGATAACTTTGTTGGATTTGCTAATGCTAAAGAGCACAAAATTGATCAATGCAAGTCTCTTAATCAAGTAGGTTCTTCTTGGATGTTCTAGATTGATGGGACTTCCTCTAAATTTGGAAATGGTGTTGATATTGTTCTGATATCTCTAGGTCAGGAAGAGTTTGTTTTTTATTTTAAAATCAACTTTGAGTGCACTAATAATATTACAGAATATGAAGCACTATTATTGGGTTTAAGAATTTCTTGGAAATATGCTATTAGAGACATCATTGTTAAAGGATATTCAGAGCTAATTGTCAAGAAGGTTAGAAAACTAAATGCAAAAAAAAATCGGAGAATGAAGCAGTATAAGCATGTAGTATGGGATTTCATTGAGATTTTTTACTCCTTCAACATAATACATCATGATAGGAAGTACAATACTCTAGCAGACAAATTGGCCATATTTGGCTCCAGATTTGAAAATTGTACTATATCCCCCTATTTTGAGTATAATATTGAGTTGTTAACTAGGCCATCTATTCCTGACAATGTTAAAAAAATTTAAGTGTTCGAAGAGGATGCCCAAGTGTGAAGGTTTTTGCAAAACCAAGGAGAATTTTCTGATCAAAATATAGATTGGGAACTAATGTTTTGTGTGGCTGATGGAAAGGAAACTTTATTTGGCACATATATCATTTAGTTGAAGACTAATACTATTCACAGAGGTTTGGTAGCACTTGAATACAAATTTGATAATGTTGATTACATTTTCAGGAGACACATGTTAGCATCAAGGGATGTTGAAGAGCACGACTTGGGCACGAAGGATAAACCATGTAAGATCTGGCTAGGTAGCAATCTGAGAAAGGAATAAAAATTGTTGTATGTCCAATTATTGAAGAAATACCAGGACTACTTAGCATGGTCTTATTCTGAACTGAAAGCATACATAGAGGATATTTTCCAACACAAAAATCCCTTGGAAGCTTCTACCAAGCCATTTAGGTAGAAACAGAGGCCAATTAATCCACTCCTTTCCCTGAAGATGCAAGAAGAATTGAAAAATTTGAGTGATGGAGGAATCATACAACCCATAAGAAACTCATCATGGGTTGCAAACTTGGTACCTGTCAGAAAGAAGAACAAAGATATAAGGTTGTGTGTGGACTTTAGAAACTTGAATAGAGCATCAATGAAGGATAACTACCCTCTACCAAATATAGACAATATGTTACAATTGGTTACTGGTTTTGAATTTTTATCCACCTTGGAAGGTTTTTATTGATATAACCAGGTAGTTGTGAAGGAATCATAGTGAATCAAGACTGCCTTTACGACTCCTTGGGGAACAAATGTATATGTCAGAATGCCTTTTGGTCTAGTGAATGTTGGACCCACTTTATAAAGAGAAATGGATGTAGCTTTATCTTGTTATATTAATGATTTCATTTTTGTATATCAAGATGATCTAGAAAAAGGAATGACCACCTATAACACTTAGAAAAAATGTTGTTAAGATGCAGGGAGTATTGTATTTCACCAAATCCCAAGAAGTTCCATTTTGGAGTTTAGAAAGAAAAGTTGCTTGGACATATTGTGTCAAAGTTAGGGGTCTTGATTGATCCTGAAAGGGTAGAAGCCATCAGCAAAGTCCCTATTCCAAGAACCAAGAAAGGAATTCAATCCTTTTTTAGATAGATTAATTTTATTAAGAGATTTATCTCCAACTTTGTTGAACTAACTATCCCAATCATTTGCATGATGAAGAAAGACGAAAGTATCAAATGGGAAGAAGTAGCTATTCAAGATTTTGTTGGGATCAAAGAAGCATTAAATAATTCCCCTATTTTAGCAGCTCCGGATTATAAGAAGGCTTTCCAAATGTTTTCTTTTTCTTAATAAAGTGTTATTGCATCTGTGTTGTTACAGACGGATGATGAGGGAGCTGAAAGACCAATTTCCTTTTTTAGTAAGGCATTAATAGGAGTTGAGGTAAAGTATACTATCATGGAGAAGAAAACATTTTCTTTGGTAAAAGTAACAAAGGTATTTAGGCCATATATTCTGAGTTCCAGAGTCATTTCTTATGTTCCGCACACCATGGTGAAAGATATCCTATCAGAAATGGAGGTTTCAAGTAAAATATGTCAATGGGTAAACAAATTACAAGAGTATGATATGGATATTTAAACAACAGAATTGGTCAGAGGTTTGGGCCTAGAAAAACTTATGGCAGAGAGCGATCTCCAGACAATTGAGGTAAATGAAGGTGAAGAAAAATGTTTTAATGTCCTTGAAAAACTAATAAATTCTAAATGGTACAAGGACATCATTTTTTATCCCAAACATCTAAAGTTACCAGAACGGTTAACACCTAATCTCATTTATCGTTTGGCTTTATGCTGCAATACTAAGAGTTAATTTTGTAGATTGAGCAAAAATTTAATGTATGATTAGGTGGTTAAAATTTAAGAATAAGATTATGTTCTTTGAGAAATGTGAAATTTAGGTCATTCTCTTATCATTTATAAACCATCTTGTGATGAGAAATGAGACCCACATTGTGTAAACTCGAATGTGAACCTTAACCCTTTTAACAATGGACTACTCCATCTTGATCTCCCACTTGTCCTAGTATGTAATGGGTGTATGATGTAAAACTAATATCATGATCTTAGAGAAAAATCCCCTAAGATAGGGACTTGTAGTCTCACGAGGTTACAAATTTCCCTATTGAAAAATAGGTCACACAATTCATTACAAAAGGCATATGAACCTATTTAGGTAAAAACCTCCTGAGTTGGATGAAAACAATACTTGGGAAACCTTCTCAATATGGATAAAGAACATATTTATTATAATACTTATTGTGTACTAAATATATTTTAAATTTATAAATGAGTGAAGGAAATAGGACCCTAAATCCTAAAATGAAAAAAACTGAACTTCTCATCCTTTGGACATACACTTGTTCTAATGTGTAACATAGGTATGATATAAGATCAAGATGCATGCCCTTAGGCGTGAATTTTAGGGACAAGACCTAGTACATAGTGTGTATTTAAATAGCCTTATGTGTAACTAAATACCCTATTAACAAGTGAGTGAATTTAAAAAAATAATTGAAATAATGTGGATGATCCTCATTCGACGAGTTACACCATAAGTTAAATGTTAAAGAATATAGAGGAAATCTAGGAAAAAGGAAAAGGGAATCTATTATTCACATATAATGAACCTATTTAGGAATTAAATTAAATATTGAAACATGATTGTAATGAATGTGTAATCCTAAAATATCCTACCATGGGAAGACCGTATCTGTAATTGTATACTGTAGTGAATCGTTATGTTGTGCATGTTATCCAAATAACTCTCTTAGCTATTTTGGATTACTTGTATCTTCATTCTGAGTCTGATGCTTTAAATTTTAGGTTTTCTGCATGCAGGCTTACTCATTTGGAAATTTTCATATTCTTTAATCCTTCTGTAAAGTGCCTGTTCCTTGCAATTCTTTCACACACCCCTCGACAGACACCTTCCAAATCGGTTATGTTCCGGCTCTTCCAATCACGCACCCTCTTTAATTTTTTCCACCGTGCCCTTGACTTCCTTTCTATAACTAGATAGAGCACCATCATGCACCTTCTTACTTCTCCCTTCACATTCTTCCCCCTTCCATTTCCCCTTTTCACACCTTCCTCATACGTGCTTGTTTTCTTCCCATCTTCCTACACGCACACCTTCTTTTTTGTCCCCCTGCACCCTCCTCGCAAGTCCTTCTGCAAATATGGCTTAAAATTGGCTGCCCCTACTCTTCCTATTGCACACCCAAACACTCGGTTTCCATGCCTTCTATAGGTATAACTTCATTATGTGCGCACACCTATGTGCGCACTTGCCCTCTGTTTCCCTTCTGCGCCTCACGCCCGAATCCTAAACTTCAAAAGGTCATAACTTTCAATCCAGAGCTCCGATTTTAAAAAAATTAGAATTTAATTTTGATGAGGGTAGATATATGAAAATTAAAGAAACATATCCAGCTCCAATCAAATAAATGCCTAGTCCCATCAAATGACATAAATTCCTGGCAAATCCAAAATAGCTGCCTCCACTCAGAGTGTCACATCTTTTGTATTTCTCAACGAAATCGCACAAAATTTGTACCGTTGGAATTTTGGGTCCAAGAAAAATGTATAGAAATAGAGAAATTGATTATTTTACAAGGAATTGATGGTGATTTTGTAGAAAATTCACTTGTTAAAAATAATGTTTTATTTGGTAGTTATGGGTACATTAAATGAAGCATGTGCTGACATTTCTCACTGCTGCAAGTCAAGGGACAACATGGTGAGCCTTTTCCAAGTAACAGAACATAATTTTATTTCATCTAATACCTCTTTGAAGTGGTGAGAAGACATATTTTAGGATTTCCTATTTTCCCTTTTCTCTCTCTCTATTCAGATTTCTATAAATTAGAGTGTTGGGATCATTGTAAAGAAAGGTGGTTTTGAGTACAAAAAATCTATAAGAATTGTTTTGTGAAGCCAATGTGTTGCATGCCCTTGTATTGGACTCCTTGCATGGTGTTCCAGGCGCGTATTTTGTAAAGGGTTGAATTGTGTATTTCAATGTAACATTAGATGCAAGTTTGTTGATATTATCTTCCCTTACTGTGTTTGGTTTGCATTCTCCTTACCCTTAAATCTCATTACTTATATATTGTGTCTATTCTATTCTATTGGAGGGACTCATTATTACTGTGCATGTATGATCTATGGTTGTCAATGTATTTTCTAGATTGTGGAGGACTGTTATCACCCCTTCTAGTATGCATTCTCCCTTTGTTTTTCACACATTGGAAAAATATCCTCATTCTCTCCTTTTCTAGTGTATCACCACTTTGGTGTAGGATTTTGTTTTCAAGCACTCTGTCTCACTTGTCCCTTCGAAATTTAGATTAGGATCAGACGATTTTTGCTGCATTTGAGTAGATTGTGGTAGGTAGTTTAGGAGTAAGAACCAACTTTCTCTAGAGGTCTATCTTAAGTAGCAAGTCCCAAAACATGGAGATTGTACCCATGTTATCCAATCACACTTTGAGCTCAAACACACACACACACACTTGTGAAAATTGAAGGGTGTTGTGATTTAGAGATAACAGTGCCTCTTCAAAAAAAAATGTTGCCTTGAATTACATCATGTGTTTTCATGTTATCTTTGTGGGTTAATGTTTTACAAACATGTCATGTGTTGTGTGTAGTCCTAAGTAATATCCTATAGTGTCATGTGTACTACATTTTAATTCAAATATATATATATATATATATATATTCTTGTCTACTTAGTGTTGTATTATGTGTGTAAAATGTCGGCATTACAACATGCATTGCCAAAGCTCATGTATGTTTAACATGGAACTTGTTACTGTATATTATGAGATAAGAAAATTATTTTCCATAATATTTTAATGGCATCCATATGCATCTCAAAACCTCTTGATTTGAACATATTGGGGTTCATTTATCTCCCACATATGGGTTTTTTCATAACAAAGGTGGTTGGGTTGGACTAGACACCTACAAGCTATATTTACTTAATAAATTTCAAAGGTGCCTTCAAAATTATGCCAAAGACATCAAATTCCATTTGAAACCTTTAGACTAACAAATGATTCCATGGAAAGGAAGAGTGAAAAGACAAAATTTTGCAGAGGCATACGTGAGATAGAAAGAAAGGAACTTCCAATAGTTTAATCAATAAAACAGTTACTCGAATAAAATGAAAAGAGTAGGAGAAAAAAGTGGTATTTGTTAGAGAATCATGTTACCAAGTTACATTACACGTAGCACAAGTTATCATAAGTAGAGAAATAAAAATCAATACAACAAAATACTACACCCATAAATATGACTTCTACTCCTCATCTTATTCTTTTTCTTTTTCATCCAACAAACAAAACAAAGGAATCTAGTAGTTCTTCTAAAAAAAAATCAAACCCACTTTAGATGCAGATAACAATCCATGATCAAAACATTTGTATATTTTTAAACAAGGAGGTATTGGGGTATTGATTTATCTCCGTCCAGAGTTGTTTTGACCCAAATATGTGTTGATTTCTAACGGCTATTTGTGAGAGCCCCGTTAGTAAAATTTTCCCCACAACATTCTGCACACTGGAACTATCCACTTAATGTAAAAATTTACAATGTTAACTTGGGTTCTAATGTGGTTATCCTCTGAATCTTGGATAAAGAGCTTGTATCATTATGAAAAGAAAAGACAGGTTTGAAAGGCTACAAGGATGTGTCGCTCTCCTTACTGTTTGATGGGTGGATTTACCCTACGACACTGACAATCCATTTACTTCACTCACACGCCTCCCTCAACCTCAACATTTAATTCACCCACACATTTCCCTTTTTATTTTTTTGAAATATTTATTTATTTTTATTTAGTTGGGCACTACAACTAGTTTTTCCCATGGCATGATCACATTACAAATACATTATTGTGAATACTTTTACTGAGATGTTTACTAATATTAAAAATAATTTAATCTATAAAATAAATTATTTTCATTATATTGATTGATTGAATATTAATTTTTATTTGAAAAAACATCTATATATTTTTTTTAGTCCCACAGCTCTAGATGTTGCTTGCCACCATGCTAGCACTCTTGTCCTCGTCTTTATCTTGGGACATGGGGCTCATTACTTCCAGGACATCATATTTAATCTCTCCCATTTCCAATAGAAAATTTTCCTTGGTCAGCCTTTTGCATCTCGTCACTCCAAGTCCTAGAAAATGAAAACAAAGAAAAACTTGAAGAAACTAAATTAATCCCAAATTGATGGGAGCTCATTCTTGATGAGAAATACCTTTTATATGGTTGGATAATGACATATACCCTTCGTATTTTGTTCTATATGACATATATTGAAAATATAATCAGTTTTAAAGGTTGACGGCTCATGTGATTTTTGAAACGGTTGTAACACCTTTGGGCTAGTTTGTCTCTCATAGAGTAATCACATTACAACTCCATTATTGTTAATAGTTGTACTGCTATTTTAATAATATATCAATTATCTAATACATTTTTCATTATCTTGGTTGATTGAATATAAATTTTTATTTAGACAAACATCTATATGAGTTCACCTACAAATTTTGGGGTTTATACTTCTGGTGGATGTTTTAATTTTTTTTTCACAAAACTTATGTTGCTGACAGAACTATAGAGGTAGAAACAATATATACCAATTATAATTTTTTTTTTTTTATGGATTAAAATTTAGAATAAAATAGCAAATGATTACATCTATGACATGTACGCAGTGTTACAGTAATATTTATTCTAACGGATAATTAAAAAAATCTAACACTATTTTTATCTAAGTGTGTGTACCCAACATTTGTTGAATTATATAAAATACTTACAAATCTCTTCTGTAATAATTTTGATAAGATCATGTAAAAGGTTTAACTATTTTTTATTTATTTCTAATGAGTTTATTACCTCTTAAAAAAATTTAGAGTGGAAACATCGTAAAAATGAACTAATCATGTGTACACACCTAAAAATTTGAGAAAAATAATAGAAAAAAAAAGATTTTTTTTCATGTTTGTATAATGGAGTGTCCATTTTTTTAATGTATTTTTTTAAAAAAAATTAGATGAGTGGATAATAATTATGTAGATAAAATAATATATATATGTTTAGGAACAAATAAAGACACTATTAAAAGAAATTAAAGATTAAAGTCTTAAGCTATTGAAATTTTTGAAATAAATACATCAACACAAATATAAGATAAAGATTAATATTATAGCCATGATTTTTATGGTAAATTATTTTGAAAACATAAGAAAAAAAGGCCTAGACTTGATATTATTAACTTTTTTTTATAAAATGGATTCAGTCAAATAATAGACAGTTTAACCCTTAGGAATAGATATGAAAGAAAAGGGTGGGTTTTATAAGACAAAGAAAATAAAATTTGATTTCATTATAATGCACTAGCACTATAATATGCTCAAATCATTTTTTGGGAAAAAAAGTTTTACATCATACAAATGTAGTCATATTCTAACACAAGCACGTTATAACATAATCGTGCCATAGATTGTGAGAACACTATTTTTTTTTTTGATGAAATAGTCTATATTAATTTATAAAATATTACATCTTATCCATAAAAAATATGGGTGGTAAAGGGCACACCCCACAAACAAACTAGCCGATGGCTAGGAGACTAAAGTATCAGGCCCAAGGGGTAACAACAAACATAGCAACAATACTGGAAAGGAAAAAACTAGGCCGCCACAGCAAACATAGAGGTAGGAAGCGGTGGAGGCCTCTTATCCTCCACGTTACTATGAGGAAGATCATTCCCATCTGGAAGGGGTGGCCATCTTGGAGAAAATTCTTCATCTTTGTCATCTTCCTGGTTAGGATAAATGGGAAGAGAAAACCTGGGAAATTTTCTAGAATCCCACCCATCCCTCTGCATAGGCGGCGGGTAGTGGTGGTGGCCATTGTGCTTTGCGGAATTGTGAGGGGACCCTGACCACCGTGGTTGACAAGGATACACCAATGCTCGGATTTCCTCTTGATAGAGTGATGATGGTGAGCACGGTCAACCGACCATCCACAACCATGACATCGTCTTAAACAAACAGTCCTAGAAGGGAGGTAGGGGGTTCCCATGCCACAATGCAAGGAGTGTTGGCGTAATGATGCAAAAGGGTCTGAAGGTGCCATAGTTCTATCTCCTTGTGGGCCTGGTCCTGGATCTGTAAGAACAAATTGGAGATAAGCATGGATTTTTCATAATGTGAAAGAATGTAAGAAACTGCAGAATTATGATCTTATAAAAAAGGATATCCACTCTGAAAGTATGCCACACTTGCAAAATCATGAGGAATGGAAATAGAATCACCCAAAAAAGCATGTTTCCAAAGAAATGGATTTGTTCTAAATGGCTGAAAGAAATTGTGGAGTTACTCATAATCATATGGAAACCTTGGGAGTTACTCAAACCCTTTAACCTAGGAAGGGGATGGATTCAAAAATGGGCTATCAATTAATACCACAACATTTGGTGGTCTCCTCTCATTAATTTTCATGATGTGCTATTTTCCCAAGTGCCCTTGGTTCATGCTCTTAACCTGTATCGACGAGGCTTGCATACTTTTAAAGACATCTTTTACAGTTAGACCAGATTACTTCTCACATGGCCTCAAGCTAAAGCCAATTTTTGGCTTGCTTCGGCTGATAGAGAGTTTTATTAGGAATTTCTTGATTCAATTCCTTCTGATATGCTTCACAAAGTTGGTTTCATCTCTCTCAGGTCTCGGTGGAAGGAGTGGAAATGGTTTCTAGATACCCCTTTCTTAAATTACTCCCCAGGAAAAGGTTATGCTTTGCTCACCCCCAGGCTAATGATGGTGGCCTTTCTTAACTCTAGATGGTCCATTAACTCTTCATGGTCATCCTAGGAAGCTACATTTCATAGCATTTGGAAAGCCATCAATCAGCCCAAGTGATTCTATTTTTCTTGGTGAGAACACTAAGTTCAAAAGGCATATAAAACATCTTTTTGGTAACTTTTACATCCTCCCTTTCTATGCACATGATTCCATATACATAATCACTTTTTTAATCAAAACCACATGAGAATACTATAACGACCATTAAAACAACCCACTTGAAACCCAAGAAAAACCTAGGATTAGTTAGGAAAATTATGGAATAATTGTTTTTCTATTAAAAGAATCTACAACCATGTTACAAGACAACAGTTGTGACTATTAGGTTCTGGAACATTTATAATCCACTAGAATATAATTTTATTTTATTAACAATTATTAGAAGTCATAAGGTCCAAAAATTTATGATTAGAATTTTTAATTAGGTTTAGAGGGTAATTCCACACCACACCCATTCTCTAACAGGCTTAAATTTTCAACTTGATTTTTATCACGCTTTGCGTATTCAAAAATTTCCTAAATTATTTCCATTTGATAGGAATTTTTCTCACCTTTCCATTGATAAAAATAAGTCCTCCTAAATCCTCATATTTTTCAAGTTATGAGCCGGAAGGCCTTGGGGTGAAAAATTTCCCCAAGGATGGGTTGGTAGGCCATGGGGGGACATTTGGAAATTTTCCTACACGGGGGAAAAAAACCACATTTGTGCCTGCACTCCTGTGGTTCCACAAGTCCACAAGGGACACGTGGCACTCCCTAAGGCAGCGCATGGAAAAGATGGGAAAGTAGGGTGGCGGGGGAAATTTTACAAATTCTCCTACGTGGGGTGAAAAGTTGGCTTTGTGCCCATTCTCCCGTGAGTCCATAAAGGAAATGTGGTGTCTCCTAAAACAAAATTGGGGAAGGTGGGGTAGCGTGGATAAAATTGACTTGACACCCCCAAGGGCTAAGAGGGTACATAGACCCGCGCCTCTGCCGGCACCTCATGATGCCATGTGGCAGCCCCTGATTAGCTACGGGCCAACGGGACAGTGAGGGAAACTTGAAAAAAATTCCACAAATTTTCTGAGACATAAAAGGACAAAAAGTGACCCTTTCCTCCATCGATGCCTCGTGACACATCGTGGTATCACCTGATTGGTTGCGGGTGGGCAAGGAAAATTTGGAAAATTTTCCCAAAATTTTCCGAAAGCGCTAAGTTAAAAAAGAGATTCACCCATCCACTGACAGCTCATGGTGCCATGTGCTAGCCTATAATTAGCTATTGGGTGGTGGGGAAAATTTGGAAAAAATTTCCCAAAAATTTTCGAAGCTCCAATGAAAAAATTTGGGCCGCGGGTCTGCTAAGGAATTTTTTCCCAAAATTTTGACGTCATGTGGAAAAAAATTCAGAAGGCCATAAATTTTGATAGGGAGCTCAATTTTGGATGAACAAGGACTTTATGGATATTTCTTGACGTCCTCTTTACTCACAGATCATTAATTTTAGATTCTGAAAAAATTTAAGTTGTCAATTTTAAGAAAATGGCCTGCAGGATTTTACAATGCGAACTGGTGAATTTTAACTTGTTAGATCTATTCAATTTGATCTTCTTCCTCTCTTAACATGTCAAAAAGACACGAAGGATTGTTCCTAAATGGATTTAAGAAGTATTTCAAGATTCAATTTTTTTGATTAACTTGTAATTTGAACATTTACATTTCTTGATAGCAAAATGACTGTAAAATGGTTTGAGCGTGATTTTGCTAAATTTTAAAATATTTCCTTTAAGTTTTTTTGTCTAATTGAACTCATTTATACCTTGGCATCCTCAATTTAAATTTTTCATTGTTATTTCTTGCTTGTAACTTCAAACTGTGCATTTTTGGTTTAGATAATTGCCAATTTGAAATTACAAAAAACAGGGATCAAATTTTAAAGGGTCTAATTTCCATTTTCTTCTTCCAAGTATTTAGTATATGTTCCAATTCTAATCTAACATATTTGGTTGATTCAAAACAAACTATTCAAGACAAAAATGCAATTTCTGATTTCCAATTTTTCATATTCCAAAGAGATAAAATACGGTACATTTTCTCACACGCATTTCTTCCTTTCAAAAAGAGATTTCAATACATTGAAATGATCAGATTCAATACAACAATGAAATTTAAGAAAACCATTACATTAATTTATTGATTCCAAAAGAAAACTTTACAACTCCTTTATTTTATCCCTTCCAAAATCATTTATTGTACACAGGACAGAATAATACATTTTCTTTTCACACATTGCACTTTACCAATTTTCAAATAGGGATTTCATAGTGCATGCTAAACATATATTTCTAATGGAATAACATCATATGGACAAGAAAAAATGACTTCCATTAATTCAAATGAACTCTTACAACTTCCTTTCCATTTTATTACAAAATACAGTATACAAAACATGTATCATTCTTTTACATTCTTTCCAAAACATAATATAGAGTATAACTATTTTACATTTCAATATATAACTTATAATAAATATAACATCTCTCCATTACAAACATTTACAAATTCATCCAATTCAAGTGGGAAAGGTTACAATGAGATTTCATATCATAAGGGACTGTCAAACTATCTTTTCTCAGCTCCAGAATAACAACATGCATACTCCTCATTCTTCCAATTTGCTCACAAAAGGAGTAATGGAAAGGAAACACTCTCCACCCAACCAAGACATCCAATTAAGAGGCAAAAACATCCTTCTTCATTGGCCCCCGAGCCCCAACCACAATGCAATAAAAGATGTGATCCAACTCATTGCAACAATAGGCTTCCACAAACACACAAGAAACATTTTTACAATAATAACAGAGTCCAAAATAGAAAGTAGTTTTACAACTACATTCACACATGAAAAACAATACTAAGGCTTCATCAAGCAAGCCAAAGGAGAAAGAATCTATGGGGGATGCTGTTTATGCCTCCAAAAAGGGGAAATAGGTATCACCACCTAAGTTATAAACCACCAAAAAAATAGTATATCAAAACCCTGACATTGCTTATGCCTCCCTCAATTACCAATTATTTCTCACATTTCCTTATGCCTCCCCAATCTCTTATGGCACCCCATGATGAGTAAATAAATGCAAGCTATTTCTTTGTAATGTTGAACCCAAATCCAAACTCCATCCACCCTTATACCTCCCTAAAACACACTTTTTCCTCCAACAAAATAACCCCATAGTCATCTCCTACACCATTCCTAGGCCGTCTACCAAACAAGCCACAAATATGCCAAAAAATTCACACATTAACATTTTCATAAGTAAAGAGAAGAATTCTAAGAGCCAAGATCTTACCTCTCTATGATGGAGTTGTTCTAAGTTCCAAAACAACAAGCTTTATCCCAATGCAAGCAATCCAAAACATCTAAGCACAAGTATGCAAAAATCTTCCAAAAACTCCTTCAAGAAAGAGCTCCCTAAACAGAAAGAAACTTCACGTAAAATTGAAGTCTCCAAAGTGAACCAACCTAAAAAAAGGCAAGGAATTTGAATTTTATAGAAGAAGGAAGAGAAGAGGATGAGGTGGATCCATGTAGGATGCCACATCACACATCCTCAATCCCAACCCCAAAATTCAACTTCATTCTCCAATTCATAATAAAAAGGTGGGTGAATAATATGACAATTTACTTACACACTCAAATCCAAACCACACCCCAAGGACATAAATTAAATTATGTAAGAAAAGTGCAATTACAAAATTCAACTTGACTTGTAAAAATACATAAAAAGGTCTAAATTTAACCCTCCAATAATATTCAAGGTTGGTATGTAAATTTAAGAGGTATGGGACAAGTTTGACTTGTCCCACAAGCCTTTAAAATCAACCTCCAAGCAAAAATTCGAATTTCCAAGAAGGTGGAGTGTTTCACGCTGAAAAGTTAACTTACACATCACTTACATATTACTTACACATTACTTACTCATTCTTACAACACTTTAAATCATAACCAACAACCATATTAATTACATTCTCATGATATCTTTTAATTAATTAACTTAACAACATGATTAATCACAATATTAACACCACATTAAATAAATAATGAAAGGGTAAGTGCACCACATAAAATACATGCAAAAATTAAACAAAGGAACTAAATAAAAGAAACAAATAAAACCGCCTGGTCAGAATTAAAGGTGATCCCCCCATGGGAATCCCTAACACACACAAACATGCACAAACAAAACTAGTTGCCATGATGACCTTGTTGAATTCATCTCATCTAGAATTCCAATGTGGTTGGTCTCCAATCCCCCGATGTTTGTTGTGATAGTTTAACCTGTAAAACACAAATACCTCCTTTAGCCTCGTGGCCATATCTGAACATCTAAAATAATATGAATATAATGTCCTAAATCATTTAGATATATGAATAATAACAACATCAAAGCAATTTAACAAAATCATTTATGTTTTATCAACAACTATATCATCATCCAATAATTTTCCATTTCTAGGTCTATTGACAATATCCAAACAACATCCATAATATAACCATGTCAAACAGTATATCATCATCAACATATAAAATGTCTCTAATAATCATCATGCATCACAACTGAATCCAGTCAACAATAATCCTTGATCTAACATCTAACATCATACTATAATAAAGTCCATAATCGTGTCCATAATATAATTAGAAGTATCATGATTAGTATCAAAAAGGTGTCAAAGGGAAGTGGTCACTACATCCCCCTCCCCTTAGAATCGACTTCCTTCTAGAAGTCACTGGAACATATGTGGAAATTGAACTCGTAACAAGGTAGCATCCTCCCATGTAGCTACACTCTCATCATATTTGTCCCACTGCACCTGAACCTAATAAAAATATCTACCTCAAAGGCCAAAGGTCCTACAATCTAGGAAGAAAACGGGCTCCACCATCACCTGTCCCTGATCCTACACCTGTAATGATGTCTAATCTAACACACGAGAAGGACCTACAACATATTTCCTAAGAATTGAAACATGAAACACATCATGTATGAGAGACAAGCTGGGTAGCAATGATAGATACTAGGCCAAAGGGCCGATACACTCCAAGATCTCAAAAGGACCCATGAATCTAGGAGTCAACTTACAACCTTTTCCATAATGGATAGGCTCTTATGTGGCATGACACGAAGGAACACCTTCATGCCCTCATCAAAACTATGGTTGGTCCTATGCTGGTCTACATACTTATTCTATCTGTTATGTGCCTCCTCTAGTATTTGTCTGATGAAAACCACCTACTGCTCCATGTCTTGCAACAAAGATGGTCCAAGAGAAACCAAGTCCTCTAGCCTGTCCCAGCTAAGAGGTGTCCTAAATTCTCTACCATATAAATCCTAAAAAGGATCCATACCTATAGAACTCTGAAAATTATTATTGTAGTCAAAATCCATTAAGTATAGTTACTACTCCCATCTAGACTATTGATCCATCACATACATCTTGAGCATGTCCTCTAAAATTTTATTCACCCTGTCAGTCTATCTATCTATCTCAGGGTGATATGTTGTGATAAAATTGATCTTCGTCCTAAGGGCATGCTGCATGGTAGTCCAAAAATGGGAAGTATACAAAGGATTGCGGTCACTAATGATCTTCCATGGAATCCCATGCAACCTCACAATCTCATCCAAGTATACCCATGCCACTACACTAGCTGTATAAGTGGTCTTCAATAAAGAATAGTGAGCCACTTTTATCAATTTATCAACTAAGACTATGATGGCTTCATGGTGATATCTTGACATCAGTATCCCAACAATGAAGTCCATGGAAATGATGTCTCATTTCCACTCCAGTATAGCATGAGGGAAAATAAGGCCAGTTAGATGTTGATGCTTGGCCTTAACTTTCTGGAACTCTAAACATCATGACACAAACTGAGCCATGTCTCTACGAAGTCCTCTCCAATGATACAACTGTCTCAAGATGGCATACATCTTCTTCACCATGGGATGGGTTGAATAGGGTGCATGATGTGCCTCTGCCAAGATGTCCTACCTCAAGCCTCCATATCTTGAAATATAAATCCGGCCTCTGCGCCTGAGAAGACCATCTGCCTCTAAGGAAAATCCATCAAACTTCCCCTCAAGGAACTTGATCTCTTCTCGAACTGCAATGTAGAAGCTATAAAATGGAAGCTGGTGAAGAATCTTGATCTGTAAATCTATGCTCACTGAGGTGGACATAGCCACATGTCTCTGTCTACTAAGAGCATCTGCCACCACATTCTCTTTCCCTTTCACAATCTCTATCTCCATATCATACTCACAAAGAAACTGCATCCAACGCTGTTGAAGATCGTTGATATTGAGCTGCGTGAAGAGGTGACAAAGAATTAGCTGATCTGTCTTGAGTGTGAATCTCTGACCAAGCAGAAAATTTCTCCATCAAACTAGGCATGTACAAATACTGCAAGCTCAAGATCACGAATCTACCCTCCTTCATCAATATACCTACAATCCCTACTAAAGAATCGTCAGTGAAGATGAAAAACTCTCACTGTGGATCCAGAACTGCAAGAATAGGTTTTGTGGTGAGACATTCCTTCAGTGTAATGAAGGCCTGCTTGCACCTATCCAACCAAAAAAACTTCTTCCCTTTCCCTTAAAGGGAAGTGATGGGGTGTGTAATTCGAGAGAAGTCCTGAGCAAATCTCTGGTAGTAACCTGGTAATCCCATGAAGTTGTGCACCTCAGTCATGATAGTGGGTGTTGGCTAATCGATAATGGCTCTAATCTTGGAAGGAATGATGGCGAAGCCTTCCCCATAAATGATATGACCCAAATATCGCACCTCTATCTGAAAGAATGCACACTTCTCTATGTTCCCGTAAATTTGTTGCTCATGAAAAAGCTCAAGAACCTGAAGAAGGTGCCCCTCATGCTCCTCATGCGTACATGAGTAAATCAAAATGTTATCAAAGAAGATGAGCATGAAGCCATCTAAGAAGGTCCTAAATGCCCCATTCATCAAACTCATAAACACTGTGGGGGAATTAGTCAAACCAATAGGCACCACTTTGAACTCATAATGGCCATATCTCATATGGAATGTGGTCTTATGAATATCCATATCCAAAATCCTCAGTTGATGGTAACCTAACTTAAAATCAATCTTAGAGAAAACCATGGCTCCCTTCATCTAATCAAACAAATCATCAATGTGTGGAAGGGGATAATGATTCTTGATCGTTACCTTATTTAGATGGTGGTAATCAATACATAACCACAATGATCAATCCTTCTTCTTCACACTGATTACCGGTGCACCCCAAGGGGATACACTAGGATAGATAAGGCCTTTCTACAAAAGGCCCTCAAGCTACAACTTGAGCTCATAGAGCTCTAGGGTGGTCATCCGATAAGGTGCTCGTGAGATAGGCTCTACTCCCTGAACAAGATATATATGAAAATCAATCTCACATGGGGGTGGTAACCCTGGTATCTCCCTTGGAAACACACCTACAAACTCTCTCAAAATGGGGTGATCATCTAGTGATGGTCCACTAGACCCATCCTCTGATCGGTCACTTATTGTAATAGCATACATTTAACAACCCCGTCACACACATAGCTTAAGCTACATAGCAGAGATGGTGACAATAGAAACTGGTCTTTTGACCCCTGAAATAACTGAATCAACTTCTAAATCATCTACATAAGATATAATATTGTGGCAACAATCCACTCTAGCCTTGTGTGCAAACAACTAGTCCATACCCAAGATGAATCCATATGAGCCCAAAGGAAGGATACATAGATCCGAGGTAGTGGTGAAAGGTCCCAAATCCACTACACACTCCTGGAAAAGGGAGTCCAAAGAGATCTTATCTCTAGATGCCATCTCAAAATGCCAACTATGACCTTGCCTAACTGCCACCAGCCTACATCGCTCTACTTAATATGGTGCATTGAAACAATCAGAAGATCTGGAATCAAACAAAATGGAGGTAATAAAACAACCAATGCTACCTGTAATCTCAATAACTGTACTTTGATAATCTTCTTGGTGGTTCTCGACCACTACATACACCTTATGACTATGCCCCATGTCACCAACAGTAGGCTCTGATATCTATGTCTTACCCTTGTTATTAGGCTTCTATGGACAATATCTCAAAAAATGTCAAGTAAAACCACAACCAAAACATCTGCCTGATCCTCTCCCTTGCGTAGTAGGTCCATTAGGTACTTTGGAGGTCTGTGGTGTGGATACTGATGATCTAGTTGTGGTCTACTGAGATCTCTATTGGCAAGCTCATGTTAAGTGGGCTCTCTGGGCACCCTGTGTCCTAATAGGACACCTAGGAGGAGGACCCATAATCCGACCTCTCTGTGCATCAAACCTTTGTTGAGGTCTATAAGGTGGGAGAGATTGTTGCTGCTACTGCTAGGGTCTAAAAGATGATTGTGTTGAACCTTGTCGAACATGAGGAAGAGGTACTGACCCCCTCAATCTATTGTCTGCATCTACTATATGCAGCTCCGAACTTGGTCTCTATCATGTTGGGTCTTTCCCAAGTCTCCTCTACTATATAGGCCTTCTCGATGGCCTCAACTAATGTCTGTGGGAAATGGATCCACACTGCACCTCCAATGTCTAGATTCAGGCCCCGGATGAACCTATGGCTCCACACCTGCTCATCGTACGTGTAATCAACAGACTAGAGTAGATCCAAAAATCTACTCTCATACTCAGTTACTGTAAGTGATGCCTATCAGAGGTCATGAAACTCATCTATCCGTTGTTGTGTGACACTCTATAAAAAGTATTAGTTTCGAAAACACTCCTCAAAGGGCTCCCAGGTAACTATCTTAGATTCAACATGGAGCTTATGCTCCTCTGTCCTCCACCAGACACAAGCTCCATCCCTCAGTAGATGGATCGTAACATGAGATTTCATGTTGCTAGAACAAGGACAGAGCTTGAAGCATCCGCTTAAGCTCACCAATCAAGACTTTTCCTAAAATCCACCTATGTAACTAGAATAATGTGATGGCTGAAGCTTCAAGATCTCTCTGATGTGATCTTCAGCTATGGTCTAACGGCCTCTAGGTCTCTCTGTATGCTCATCCGTAAGCCTAGGGCTTTGAGACCTATCTTTGTGTCCCGAAACTCGGTCATCCTATCCCCTCTGTGGTGACTTAGCTCTGGCTGACTGTCCATGGAAATTCTCTCCTTCATGCTCTTTGCTATGTCGAGGAGATACCTGACCCTCAATGGAAGTGTCCCTATCATGTCTAGCTGCATGTCCTCCTACTGATCCTCCACATAGAGCGGCATTAACATCCTGAAGAGTCTACAAATTTGGGGTAGGATGGCTACTACAACATGATTTGGTGGTGGTAAGTCTAGGTCTATGTGAAAATACTCCTCATCCCATCTACGCCTCCTTCACAAACCAAGGCAAGAGTTAGTTCATTTTTCTAAGTCTTATTCAATTTCCATGTTTACTAAAATATGTAATTTCTAAACTAAGTTGTTTTCTAGATTTAGAAGTGTGCTAGGTTTAAGGTTCATGTATCAAGTTTTTTAGTGTGCCCAATGGTCCAATATTTTGAACCATTGCTCTGATATCAAGTGTAACACCCATTAAAACAACCCACTTTAGACCCAAGATCAACCTAGGATTAGTTAGGAAAATTATGGAATAAGTTTTTTTTTAATTAAGAGAATCTACAACCAGGTTACAAGACAAAAATTTTAACTAACAGGTTCCAAAAAATTTCTAATCTACTAGAATATAGTTTATTTTATTAACAATTATTAGAGGTTATAAGGTCCAAAAATTTAGGGTTAGAAGTTTTAATTAGGTTCAGAAGGTAATTCAACACCACACCCATTCTCTAACAGGCTTAACATTTCAACTTTATTTTTCTCACACTTAACGAATTTGAAAATTCCCTAAATCATTTCCATTAAATAGGAAATTTTCTCACCTTTCCATTTATATAAATAATTCCTCCTAACTCCTCATATTTTTGAACTTATGGGTCGGTGGGCGTTGGGGTGAAACTTTTCCCCAAGAGTTGGCCTGCGGGCCCAGGGGTGAAAATTTTCCCAAAGGGCGAGTTGGTGAGATGCGAGGAGACCTTTGGAAATTTTCCCACATGGGAAAAAAACCATATACACGCCCACCCTCCCACGAGTCTTCAAGTCCACAAGGGACAAGTGGCACTCCCTAAGGCAGCGCAGGGAAATGATGGAAAAGTTAGGCGACGAGGAACAATTTACAAATTCTCCCACACTCTTGTGACTCCATAAAGGACACGTGGTATCTATTAAGTCAACACATCAAAGGCGGGGCAGTGGGGAGAAAATTGACTTGACGCCCCAAAGGGCTAAGAGGGTACATAAACCAGCGCCTCTACCGAGACCTTGCAATGCCACGTGGAAGCCCCTGATTAGCTTCGGGCCAGTGGGACAGAGGGGGAAAATTGGAAAAAATTTCACAAATTTTTTGAGACATAAAAGGAAAAAAAGGGATCCATTCCTCCGCCAATGCCTCATCATGCCATGTGGCATCACCTGATTGATTACGGGCCGGTGGGGAAAATTTAGAAAATATTCCCAAATTTTTCCGAAAGCGCTATGTTAAAAAGTGGATCCACCGCTCCGCTGACACCTCATGGTGCAAAGTGGCATCCTCTGATTGGCTGCAGGATGGCAGGGGTAGTGGAAAAAAATTGGAAAATTTTCCCAAAATTTTTTTGAAGTTCCAAGGGAAAAATTCGGGCCATGGGCCCGCCAAGGAAATTTTTCCCAAAATTTTGACGCCAAGTGAAGAAAAATTTATAATGCCTTAACTGTTGATAGAGAGCTCAGTTTTGGACAAATGATGACTTTCTGGAAAGCTCACAAAGTCTTATTTACTCAAAGATCATAAATTTTACATTTTTTTAAAGTTTAAGTGGTCGATTTCAAGAAACGCTCCTGCAGGATTTTACAGTGCGAACTGGTGAATTTTAACTTGTTAGATCTATTCAATTTTAATTTCTTCCTCTCTTAACATGTGAAAAATACATGGATTATTGTTTCTATATGGATTTAAGAAGGATTTCAAGATTCAATTTTTCTAATTGACTTGTAATTTGAACATTTACAAAACGACTGTAAACGGTTTGACCCTGATTTTACTAATTTTTTAAATATTTCCTTTAAGTGTCTTTGTCTAATTGAACTCATTTATACCATGGCATGTTAAATTTTAATGTTTCATTGTTCTTTCTTGCTTGCAGTTTCGAACTGTGCATTTTTGGTTTGGATAATTGCCATTTTGAAATTACAAAAAATAGGGATCAAATTTTAAAGGGTCTAATTGCCATTTTCTTCTTCAAAGTCTTTAGTATAAATTCCAATTCCAATCTAATATATTTTGTTGATTCAAAAGAAACTATTCAAGACCAAAATGCAATTTCTGATTTCAATTTTTTCGCATTCTAAAGAGATAAAATACTGTATATTTTCTCACATGCAATTCTTCCTTTCAAATAGAGATTTCAATACATTGAAATGATTAGATACAATACAACAATACAATTTGAAAAAAGCATTACATTAATTTATTTATTCCGAAAGACAAATTTACAAATCCTTTCTTTTATCGCTTCCAAAATAATTTATTGTACACAGGGCAGAATAATCCATTTTTTTTTCATGCATTCAACTTTACTACTTTTCAAACAAGGATTTTATAGTGCATGATAAACACATATTTCTAACGGAATAACATCATATGGACAAGACAAAATGAATTCCATTAATCGAAATGAACTCTTACAAATTCCTTTCCATTTGATTAAAAAATACAATATACAAAACACGTATCTTTCTTTCACATTCTTTCCAAAACATAATACAAATTATAACTCTTTTACATTTAAATATATAACTTGTAATCAATACAAAATTTCTCCATTAAAAATATTTACAAGTTCATACACTTCAAGTGAAAAAGGTTACAATGAGATTTCATATCACAAGGGACTATCAAACTGTCTTTTCTCAGCTCTAGAACAACAACATGCATGCTACTCATTCTTCCAATTTGATCACAACAGGAGTAGGGGAAAGGAAATTCTCTCCACCCAACAAAGAAATCCAACTAAGATTAGAATTTATCCTTCTTCATTGACCCCTGAGCCCCAACCACAATGCAATAAAATATGTGATCCAACTCATGGAAACAATAGGCTTCCACAAACACACAAGCAACATTTTTACAATAATAACATAGTCCAAAATAGAATCTAGTTTTACAACTACATTCACACATGAAAAACAATACTAAGGCTTCATGAAACAAGCCAAAGGAGCAAGAAGCTATGGGGAATGGTGCTTATGCCTCTCAAAAGGGGAAATGGGTATCACCACTTGAGTTACAAACCACCAAAAAAATAGTATATAAAAACCCTGACATTTCTTATGCCTCCCTCAAGTACCCCTTATTGTTCATGTTTCCTTATGCCTCCCCAATCTCTAATGGCACTCCATAATGAGTAAAGAAATGCAAGTTATTTCTTTGGAAGGTGAAACCCAAAGCCCAACTCCCTCCACCCTTATACCTTCCTAAAACACACTTGTGCCTCCCAGAAAATAAGCCCATAGTCTTCTCCTACACAATTCCTACACCATCTACCCAACAGCTCACAAACATGCCAAAACATTCACACATTAACATTTGTATAAGAAAAGAGAAGCATTCCAAGAGCCAAGCTCTTACCTCTCCATGATGGATTTGTTCCATGTTCTAAAACAAAAATCTTTATCCCAATGTAAGCAATCCAAAACAGCAAAGCACGAGTATGCAAAAATCTTCCAAAAACTCCTTCAAGAAGGAGCTCCAAAAATAATAAGAAAATTCACCTAAAAGTGAAGTCTCTAAAGTGAAGCAACCCAAAACAAGGCATGGAATTCAAATTTTATAGAAGAAGGAAGAGAAGAGGATGAGGTGGATCCATTTAGGATGCCACATCACACATCCTCAACCTCAACCCCAAAAGTTAACTTCATTATCTAATGCATAATAAATAGTTGGGTGAATAATATGATAATTTACTTACACACTCAAATGCAACCCAGACCCCGAAGTACTGAAATTAAATTATGTAAGAAAAGTGCAATTGCAACATTCAAGTTGACTTGTAAAAATGCATAAAAAGCTCCAAATTTAACCCTTCAACCATAGGCAAGGTTGGTATGTAAATTTAAAAGGATTGGGACAAGATTAACTTATCCCACAAGCCTCCAAAATAAGCGTCCAATGAAAAATTCGAATTTCCAAGAAGATGGAGTGTTTTACCCTCAAAAGTTAACTTACACATCACTTACATATTACTTACACATTACTTACTCATTGTTACAACACTTTAAATCATAACCAAAAACCATATTAATTACATTCTCGTGATATATTTTAATTAATTAACTTTATAACGTGATTCCTCATAATATTAACACAAAATTAAATAAATAATGAAAGGGTATGTGCACCACTTAAAACGCATGCAAAAATTAAAAAAAAGGAACTAAATAAAAGAAACACATAAAACCCCTTGGTCAAAATTAAAGGTGATTCCCCCATGGGAATCCCTAACACACACAATTATGCACAAAAAAGTTAGTTGCCATGGTGACCTTGTTGAATTCATCTAGAATTCCAATGTGGTTGGTCTCCAATCCCCCAATGTTTGTTGTGATAGTTTAACCTACAAAACACAAATACCTCCTTCGGCCTCGTGGCCATATCAGAACATTCAAAATAATATCAATATAATTTCATAAATAATTTACATATATGAATCACAACAACATCAAAGCAATTTAACAAAATCATTTATAGTTTTATCAACAACTATATCATCATCCAATAATTTTCCATTTCTAGGTGTACTTACAATACCCAAACATCACAAGTCCAAACAACATCCATAATATAACCGTGTGAAATAGTATATCATCATCAACATATAAAATGTCTCTAATAATCGTCATGCATCACAACTTAATCTAGTTAACAATAATCCCTGATCTAACATCTAACATCATACTATAATAAAGTCTATAATCATGTCCATAATATAATCAACAGTATCATGATTAGTATCAAAAAGGTGTTAAAGGGAACTGGGCACTACAAATAGTATTTCAATTAGTTAACAACTAGAATATAAATAATATTGGTCTATTGAGACACAATATGAGGAAATTATGTAGGAAGTTCTACATATTACACCATCACCGTTAAGGCATGTACAAATACCATAAAATACTATAAGAACTTATAACGAATATTCCAATGTAAAGATCCTATTAAGAAGAACCATTACAAAAAAAGGTTCACAATAACTTTATTCATAAATAATGTACACTATATGAAGTCAATGTATACATGTGTATTCATGCAATGTATGTGTATCTATATAAAAATATACATAAAAACATACTCCAATTGTGTGCTTATGGGTAGTAACATTGTATAATCGTTTGTTTTATTATAAAAGGTTAAAAAATATTTCTAAAATAATTAAAATAAATATTGTTAACATGTTTTAAACAAACCCATATTCAATAAAGCATATATAATTTAACAATGTATTTTTCACATGGTTAAATTTTTCATTTTACAAGATTGGTCACCTTCACATTCGCATGATGGATAGAAAAATATTAGGTTTGGTGCACATGTGCCTTAAATTTAGGTTTTATGACCCAGATTCTAGCGATCAATCATACTCAATCATATGACATATAACATGGGACCTAGTTTTAAAAAAGTATATTAGAGATTTTTTTAATTGTTGTATCACATGTCATTTTGATATCTAAACCTTTTTTTCGTTTGCCATTATTTATCAATTACCAGTGGAAATGTTGTCCCAAATGTTTTTGTCCCCTTTTCAATAGTCTTTGAGATAGTATGTACTGTGTGGAAAAAAATATTTATTCCACCTATTTTTATAAATATAATCCCAAGCATAGACGGTAAGACTTGACATTTCTCACTTCCATACTCTTTCAAATCACAAGAACATTACCCCTTACAACATTCCTCAAATCTTACTTACCCTTGCCTCTCAGTTCTATTCACAAAGAAGAAAAGCATTGTTGTCACATTCTGTCGTGCGACAACTTTGGATCCTGGCTTGCCACCTTGCTAACACTCCTAACCTCATCTTTATCTTGGGACATGGGACTCGGTGCCTCCACAACATCATAGTTAATCTTTCTCATTTCCTTTGGTCGGTTTTTTGCATCTCGTCACCCAAGTCCTGGAAAATGAAAAGAGAGAAAAACTTGAAGAAACTAGATCCATCCCAAATGGATGGGAGCTCATTCTTGATGGGAAATACCTTTTAGATTGTTGGCTAACGACATATAAACTTTGCCTTTTGTTCTGTATGTGATTGTTGTCTAACTTTCTGGTTAATATATTGACAATCTAATCAGTTTTAAAGGTTAACGACTCCTGTGATTTTGTGTAACGACCCAAAAACCACACACAAACAACACGGTGAAATACAGGATTTTTTTTTTTCGACTTGCTTGACACATAACACGACGCAACATGTCGTCACCAAGGATACAACTAACACTGTGAACATCTTGATACAAGGATGGCCATAAATGCAGCATGGAGACATTCACACCTATAAAGGACAATACATTTTTTTTTCTTTTTGAAAAGACAACATGGAAGTCCAACCACATGACAACTTACATTTTGGGCATCCCATGAGGAAATTCTTGTTAAATTTTCTTGTTTGCTAAAATTTCTCTTAATTCTTAACTTACGTTCTTATAAAATTTCATGTAATGATTCACACAATTCCTTTCACAAGGGAGAACTTCTTTCTTTTCAACTATTTACTAAATAGCTTAAGGCCAAGCTTTCTAAACTAGGATCATCAATTTTATGTCCAAAGTTTTTTTTTTTTTTTTTTATTCATTTGATTTTAGAACATTTTCCATTTCTTACAAGGTTAATAAAACTTACTCAAGCCACTAACACATGTTCCACACCTCTATTGCACAGGTGAAGGCATAAGCTCCGATTGAGTGGAAAGTACCGCTTAGGGTTCATAACAATAACCTTCTTGTTTAAGGATCAAACTTTGACCTTGCTTAAGAAATATCACCATGAATCAAGGCAAGGGTTAATAGAACAGGACAACAGAATTTACCTTCAGGGTCACATTGTATACTATCAGTCTTTCATTGAGGTTAAGAGTTTATCAAGATTGGTTAAATGTTCCATCTAGACTTTACTTAATTAAGTTTGACAAAGGAGTACATTTCAAACGATAGAGAGATATTTAAGGTTTTATTAATCAATTTCCCTCCTACTTATTAAATCCTATCATCTTCTAAAATATAACCATTGATTTCACCATGAGATCATTTAAGGTTTCACCGTAAAAGGATAATGTTTATTAGTTTAACTTTTATAAGGACTATCCAGATCACTTCATATTACTTACAAACTCATTGCTACTATGCCTTAGACTCAACATTTTAACTCAAGAGCAAAGTTTAATAGTACTCGTTTGCGAAAACAAAACAAGGTTACTGTTATCCAAAATTTTCCCCTCAAGGTAATTTTGATAACATGCATCAAATTCTTTAGTCCCAAGCAATTATATTGAGTCCAGGCAAAAAGTCATGTTTCTAGTGTCCCCTCAGATTTTTCTAACTCCCCTGTCTAAGAAGAAGAGAGCAAGTTCTGAGAAAATGTGAAAAAATTGCAAAAACAAGCTCAGGCCAAAAAATTTTGCAAAAAATGGCTAAGTCCTAGTCCTCACAATATTCGGGACATGAGGGACATCTGGACGCGAACCAGCCGAAAGGATGCTAGGCGGTCTGCGCAGCATTTGGGACATTTGGGACAAAGGGACGCGTGGGACATGGAAATCCAAACTGGCTGAAAAGTTGAAAATTTGACTAACTGTTGAAACAGGCAGTCTGGGACATGTGGGACAAAAGTACGCGAACCGGCCGGATCGGCCAAAATGAGTCAAGACGGTCCGAAAGCAAATGGGACATCTGGGCCGCAAGTACGCGAACCAGCCGATCAGGGCGAATTGGGAAAAATTGTCCCAAACGGTCCGAAAGCAAATGGGACATCTGGGCCATGAGTACGCGAACTGGCCGGTTCGGCCGAAACAGGGAACTTCAGCACTGGGACAAATGGGACAAAGGGACGAGCAGGACGCGGATAGCCGAAGGAGCCGAAAGCCAATCAGATCACGCCACGTGTCACCGACAGAAAAGGGACATGGAAGCCCATTTTGGGTGGTTTAGAAGAATTTGTCCCATGCAGCATCTGGGACATTTGGGAAAAAGGGACGCGTGGGACGCGAAAAGCTGAAGCGGCCGAAGGCAGAGAAGAAAAGTCAACATTTGACCCGTGGAACTTCAAACGGCCATAACTTTTGACTCCAAGCTCCGATTTTCACAAAATTGGACTTTCTGGAACGAGCACGATGTCCTCTATGCCACAAATAAGATAAATATATTCGGCTCCAGTCATTTAATTCCCATTCCCATCAAATGACAGAAAATGCCTGCCAGGCGCAAAATAGCTGCCCGCACTTAGAAGGCCATAAATTATGCATTTCTGAATGAAATGACACAAAATTGGTACTATTGGAATCGTGGTTCTAAGCCCGATGCAAAAAAATCAAGAAATTCTAGATTTGATCAGAAATTGATTGAGTTTTTTAAGAAAACGTGTCTGGGTTCAGAACAGTGTTTTATTTGGTAGTTGGGAGTGCAATTAAGAGGCATGGTCATCCTTCTTTCTCTGTTGTAGCACATGGGACAGTATGGGGAGCCTTTTGCAAGAAATATACAATCATTTCACTCAATTTAATGCCTCTTACAGGTGGTTGAAGGACAGATTTCGGGATTTCCATTTTCCCTTGTCTTTTCCTTCTCTTTTTTCTATAAATTGGAGTGTTGGGATCATTGTAAAAGAGAAAGTTTTTAGGTAACAAAGCTTTGCCAAAATTGCTTTATGAAGCCAGTGTGTTGCAGGCCCTTGTAGTGGACTCCTTGCATGGTGATCCAGGCCCTTATCTTGTAATAGATTGAACTGTGCATAGCATGAAGCAATAAAATACCAGTTTGTGGATGTACCTTCCCCTGCTATGTTTTCTTGCATTCTTCTTGCCCCTTTGATCTTTCCATAAGAATATTGTGTCTATTTATTATGTTCTTGCAGGGATTCATTATCATTGTGTATGCTTGGAATATTATTGTGAATGCATTTTTGCTAGATTATGGAGAACTGTCATCACCTCTTCTAGTGTGCACTTTGCCTCTGTATTTCACACATTTGGAGATTACTCTCACACCCTCCTTTTCTGGTGTATCACCGCTTTAGTGTAGGATTTCATTTTATGTATTCTCTCTCCCTAGTCCCTTGGAAATTTAGATTAGAATAGTTAGCTTATCCTGCATTAGAGTAGATTGTGGCAGGTAGTTTAGGAGCAAGAACCAGCTTTCTCTGGAGGTCTATCTCAAGTAGCAAGTCCCACAACTTGGAGATAGTACCCATGTTATCCAATCACACTATAAGTTCAAGTATATCTCAAGGGCTGCTATGATTTGGTGATAACAGTTACATCAATTCATTCTAACATGATGCACAAACCAAAGGGACATACCATCTCTATTGAACCATGACTAGGGAGCAAGAGAGTAATAACATGGGACATGCCCTGCTACCATTCTAAGGATTAAAATACACTAGAATATCCCGTAACGAAGCGGTAATCAAATTTCATCTTTCACGTGATAACCAAACAAACCAAAGTTTCAACAGTTACCACAACAGTACTCTACAATACATTTACTAAGGCACTGACCCTTCTTCTAAAATGTCCAAAGGCCCTTTCCAAATTTTTATAACATAATAATCATTCGTACAAGGAACATCATAACCAAGATTGATGCAATAATCTACAAGTCTTTCCATCATCTAACCATGTAAGCCATCTGTAACAATTATTAACCTGAGTCAGTTCACGAGAACTGAGCAAGATAAGACTATACATAGCAACAATAAGCTACTAACTAACAATACCATGAAAGGAAACATTCTATTTCAAGAAATGGATCAAGGTTCTAACCTCTAACAACCTTTTGAAACAAGATATAATTTTCACCATACCAATTAAGAAGAGAGCCCTATGTTTTAATTATGAACAATATCTCGAAAACCACAAAAGGTTGACAACCAAAATATGCAATACTATGGAATTTATAATGTTAGAACAAAGAGTTGAAAGTATTAGGATTTCAATCATGTAATCCAGTAGAATACATGGTCGGAATCTAATATGCTGCCCATCAATCAACATTCTCTAGGTGAAGTCGAAAGATGAAAACCAGTCACGATCTTAATCACCAAAAACAAACAATAGTTCAACAATCATTCTAGAAGGCCATAGGCTAAATAGGTTAGAGGTAAACCACGAGGGTAAGGAGAGAGTTCCATCATGTAAACAAAAGGTTAAATGGCTGAAAATATTATATTCAAACTCAAACCATTATTTCTTATCTAACAAGTGACTTCATAGCTTAATAAGGATGAGTGGAAAGGATGATAAACAAAGAAAATCAATGTCTGGAATAGGTATTGCCTAGCAGCCTACCTACTAGACATAACCAAGACCGGAATAGAGACAAGCCCCGTGACTAACCAAATCCATTAAGCAAGCTAGAATTCTAAACACATCCATTCAATTTTCATAACACTATAAGGCCATAATATTATCAAATTTTACTCTTAAGGAGAGTAGGGTCAAGTGGGGATTCTATCAATAATCATGCCCTCTTAAAACAATAATAATAGTCTAAGCTTCCATCCCATTCAGGACCTAACAACATAATCGAAAACACAGAGGTCTAAACCCCAAAATATATATATATAATTGACCCCAAAGTTCTCAGTTTGGGTTTATACAAAAGTGCCAATTTCTAAACTCATAACAAAATCAAACTTGCACTTCTACTCGGCTTAGCCCACCAAGACAACGAAAAGATACACATATACCCGTTTAAGGGTGATTAAAACATTAAGGCTCAACTGAGTGAAAGTCGGCCTACCAAATACAATAAATATGAAGCCATACAACCCAGGAGGTTTAAAAATATTTAAAGCAAGATCAAAGATATGCCTTCTATCAACCCAGGACATATTTTTAGTCCAAAACTTCCTTCTTAACAAGCATATATATATTGATCTTCTAATTTCCAATACCCTAATAATTTGCACAATACACGAAGTGCATAATCAGTCTTATCATAAAAAAATAATAATTTAACTGTATATTTTCCTCTAGGGCAATAACATAATAGGAACCCAATACTAGTCAAAGCTGCAACTTTCCAGGGGCGATTACATACCCAGGTTCTCAAAAGAACAGCGACATTTTGTAGAAGGAAGTAACTTTAAGATTATATATATATATATATAAGCCGACAAGTTGTTGAAACCAGCGTACCCAGAAGAATCAATTTCTAGCATAGGGTATTTTTATCCTTACAGTACCATTATATATATATATTTCCATATAATTAATCGAATCATAAACATCGAGAACGTTTGTTTTATATATATATATATATATATATATATATATATATATATATATATATATATAATGGGTTTGATCACTTCAACAAGAACAACCAACAGAGGCAAATCAAGAAATAACAAACTATTACCCATATACAGAACACAAATCCACAAAATCACAAATTTAAACCAATTTCTAGAAAGAAAAAGTTTCATTTCAAGAGGTTTATTATATACTAGCATATTATGTATATGGTTAGTCTATCTTGCCTGTTTTAACACATCCACCAGTCATGTACATCCAGCAGGGACTGCTACAGCCACACGCCCTCTGCTTTATCCTCTGCTTCACTGGTCTTTTCTTGCAATATACCACACCAGGATTCCCTTTTGAAGGCACGACTAGAAAAATGCAATAGGTGGTTGTCCAAACACTAGATTGTTTCAATGCAACTACTTTGGGGGTGAGAGTCGAACTGCTTACCACTTAGTCCGAGAGCACTTGCGCTAGAAAGCTAAACACCAACCATGGTTTGAAGCTCAGACACAAGACATAATGATTACATCGCTCCTGGCACTGAAAGGCATCTACTGTATTGATACATAAACCTTTTCCTTCATCAGATTTGGGGACAACATCAAACTCTCGGTGCAAACATTTCAGCTATAGCTTGTAAGGTATGATAATTCCAACAGAGACCTTTATGCCTGCGAACTTAGTGACTCATTGAAGAAGCTCATAATATTGCCTCTCATCTTGTAGTGATTGATAATCATGGCAGATAGAGATGGAGTTGGATTAAACAAGCTGCATTTCACCACAAGAATCCCAATATCCTTGGGCCTCACTCTACTTTTTCTCAAACAGTTCATCCAAGGCACCAAACATCACCATCTCTGCTTCTGCACGGGCTTCTTTCAAGAACTCCATAAATTATTTCTCCCCAACGTTTCAACCTCTGCACTGAATAACACTAGCAGAAGAGGGAAAACAAAGAAATACAGAGCATTTCTAATCAAATAATGGTAGCCCAACCTGACATGCCTGAGATTGACAGAGTGTAAGAAATCAGGTAATCTTCTCCAAACTCTAACAGAGAATGTTTTGAATCCTGCATTGGGACCAGATCTCTCCCAAGACATTTTCTCCAACATTGCATAGATCTCCTGACAAGTTCATACCTGCAAAGCAAATTGTGCTTCATGAATACACTGAAATGGAACAGATCCGCCTCAATGAGATCCTCTTCCACGGGTTGCATCGTGAAACAAACAGAAAGGTTTCCATAGAAAATCTTTGCAATAAATCTCATCAGGTCTACTGGTAACACCCTCAGTGTCACAAAGTCGATTTAGATAAAAAAAAAATACCTTGAAGGAGAATCCTGAATTGAGGATGTAGTCGATACTGAACAGATAACAATATAGTTGGGCAACCTGCTTGTTGGAGCGCTCAAAAAGGCTTCTACTATAGTATTCCACGCAGGTGCATTGGCCACAAGCACCATTCCAACGTCACAGTAACCTTCTGCCTGCAAAGCCTTCACTATTGGACAGCTTCTACCATGTTAAATTCACCACCTGGACAGAAGCGACTTTTCCAAAATGAAAAGGCAAGACAACTCAACTAAAACTGTATCTCGTTCTTCTACTACAGCTGCAAGATTTTGCAACAACTGATCTCGATTGTGGTTGCGTGCCACCAGAACATCAGGTTCAACACCAACGGTTCCTTGGGAACGCCCTGCAGCAATTGTCGCACTTAACTCTCTCTGGAGGCCACTGATTTTCTGAGATAAGTTTACTTCTCTACCCTATAGCTACTGCATATATCCAAATACTTCCTCACGGCACTCCTAGGAGAATTTCAGTTCTACGCTCCACTGAAACTGCCTGTACAGCACGATTTTGAGAATCCACACCCACCCACGCAACATCAGGGCGACAAACCTTCATTTCACCATCAATGAATCCACTATCAAGAACACGCCAATGCAAGCTACGCGGCCACCAAAGTTTCTTTGCGTGAGCAGGTCAAAATGAGGTGTCAGGGTTATAAATCATGATAGATTGGTGAGCAAGTAGGCCTGTCAAACAATGAAGATAGTTGGTGGAGGCGCCCAAACACACACCACTTGCCAAAAGGACAAAACAACAACTACTCGTGGAACAGCTTCTCCCTCACGCCAGGCAGGTCGCATAGATGGCCATAAAGGATGTCACGTTGGGTGGTTGGGAGGAGGCCAAGGTGGCAGTGGGGGGGGCAGGTAGCAGAAAAGGAAACCCATGCCCAGCGGGGCATTACATTTTGTAAACGGTTGCAATGCCTTTGGGCTAGTTTTTAACTCATGGAGTGATCACATTACAACTCCATTATTGTGAATAGTTGTACTGTTATTTTAGTAATATAACATTTATTTAATCTATTTTTCATTATCTCGATTGATTGAATTTAAATTTTTATTTGGACAAACATCTATAGCAATTCGCCCACAAATTATGCGGTTTAAAATTTTGGTGGATTTTTTATTGTTTATTTCACAAAACTGATGCTGCTGACAGAACGATAGAGCTAGCAGCAATATATACAGCTAATAACAATACAGTTTATACGGAGTCAAATTTAGAAGCAAATAGCAAGTGATTACATATATGACATGCACGCAGTGTTACAATAATATTTTAGTTTACGACGAGGCTTCGTCGTGGGCTTTCAGAGAGGAATATAAGATGACGCTTCATCGTGGGCTTACAAAGAAGAATATAACACTCTGTCTACACTCCATTTCACGTGTAGAAACACTGTTTTCTACAATAACTGCCGTGATTACATAGTCGACTTCTATGGTTTGTAGCCCCCCTAATCCTATAAAATCCTTTTAACTCACTCATCGATTACATCCCTAAACTCGCAGCTTATTTGCTCCTGATTTTCGTCTTAATAAATCAAGATGACAATGAGGAAGGCTGCAGCGTTGTTGGTGATGCTTATGATTTCTATTTGTACAACCATTCACCCAGTAGTTGCACACAGCAAGCCTTACTATAGTCCCCCTTCACACAGCAAGTGTCCTTTAAATGCGTTGAAGCTAGGAGCCTGCGTTGATGTGCTTGGTGGGCTGGTTCATGTGGGCCTCGGAGATCCCGTTGTGAACCAGTGCTGTCCCCTGTTGGAAGGACTTTTGGAGGTAGAAGCAGCACTCTGTCTGTGTACAACTATTCGGATCAAGCTTCTCAATGTCAACATTATCCTTCCACTCGCTCTCGATCTTTTAGTTAAGTGTGGCATGACCCCTCCAGATGGCTTCAAATGCCCACCTCTCCAGTAAATGATGGTAATCTACTTTTTGTAGGCACTCTTCTAATTGTTTGATATAGATCAGGTTATCATCCGTTCTACTGCATAACACATATAATTGTTTTACATCTTGGATTTCAGGCGGAGTTTTGCTTTGTCGTCGAGAATTATGTCAGTCACCCTGAATGTAACTGGACGAAAAATGTGGTTCTTGGTGTTGTAGAAAAAGACTGCGTTCGCTGTCATGGATAATCATAGAGAACTCCATCCACTTTGTAAGCGTTAATCATTTATTCCGACTAGGACTGTTTGTCATTTTTTCCAAGATACGGTGATTTGGTGTTTGGGGCAAATCTGCCACTGCGTGGGGAAGTTACTTGTTGAATCCGACAATAAGAGGAATTGAAAGTGATCATTCTCAATTAATGTTTGTTACAATTTTCCTAGCTAATTTAGGACTACTCGAACGATTCAAAGAATTTATAAATGTCTGCAATTCTATATCATTAATTGGATACTTCTTTAAGAAAACCAAATTTATTAATAATAGGGAATTGAAATAATTTTTTAAAAAAAGCAATTGCCAAAAAGAATACAGAAGAAGGCGGTCCTTTCTAATCTAATTTCCTGGATTGTTTTTGTTTGTATGATTCCATGCTGCAGGGAACTTTTAGTTTTTCTTTTTCGGTTAAAAGTGTTTTTTAGGTGGAAAAAGGTTATTTTTATCTATATTATTTTAGGTGTAGTTAATGTTTAAGAGGGTATTCATTTTTTAAATTTGTATCATTCTAGTTTTATCACTTTATATGTCATTAAAAGAGCAATTCTGTCAAAATAATCATTATATAGATTTTAGAATCCTGAGAATTTGACAAGAGATGACTAAATTATGTAAAGAAATGTATAAAATTTGATTATGAATTAAATGGAAAACAATTACAGATATGTACATGTTGCATAAAATATAGCAACTTTATAAACAAATAGTAAGAACGCAGGTTGAATGCAGTTCCCAAAAGTTAAGTTGGTCATTAAAATATAGATTAAAATATTAAAATTGTTATCCAAAGAAAATGATAATGACAAATCTTCAACCATACAACTCCTTTACAATGATGTACAAAAGTCATAAAGCTTGCATACCTCCAAAAAAATTGGCTAAGTTATATTAACAATTTCAAGGATTAAGACACGTACAATGTTAAATATCATTGCAAGAGAAATATGCAATACAACATAAAATACCAAAATATCATATGTTCATATATGCAAAAAATACTTCAGACAATCTTATTGAGCTCATAGCTTATAAAAATTAGAGTTTCACATAAGTCTTTTATAGGTTAGAAACTCTCGAGAGGAAGAATAATTTGGAGTTTTAGATACTCTCAAAAGTGATTGTTAGAAATAAATTTATTGCAGAAATGTGGTCGGCATAGAGCTTGTTGTGAATTGGCTATGCAAGAAATCCAAGTGTGGCTGTCAAGGAAAAGAAAGGGGTCATTGCAGAGCAGTTTTCCAACAAGATTAAAAAGTTTGTTACGAGTAGAGTAAATTGTGGTTGTTCTGTTGTGTGTGAAACAGAAGAAATAAACTATAAAATAAACATGGGATAGAAAATACCATGTAAGAATATTTTTTATTTCTTATTAAGATGTGGATTTCCATTTTCCTTCTAAAAGCCACAAGTGATTTTCCTCAAACAACTACTCTATTCTTTTGGGACAACATTGACGCATTCTAATTATGCTAATGTAAGTGTATTTATTAGTCATGTCTCCATTGCAATCTGTGATAAAATACTACCTTCACTGTAGAATTTATTGGTAAATTTTCATTCAAACTTCTTCTTCTATAATGTCATTCGAAAAACGCAAACTTGACATCAATTTAATAGAATTTCCAATTAGTTTGAGTTTTTATTGCTAAAATAGTTCGAGCAGTGTCTAGTCTAGCTATTTGAGCAATAGTCTCGTTGTAATAAATTTCAGGTTGTTGTGAGAAAGCATTTGCAACTAACATGGCTTTATGTTTTTTAAATTTCCATATGCATTGAATTTAGCCTTTTAAACCCACTTTATGCTAACACATCCATTCCATCTGTAAGGCTCACAAGATACCATGTATGATTATTTTCAAAACAATCATTTTCTTCATCCATAGCTTTTACCTATTTCTCATCAATGAAAGCATCTAAAATTATCTCTGGTCGTCATGAGAAAAGAATGATTAACTTTATCATCACCTTGATTTTTTTCATAAATTTCACTTAAGCTTCTTATCTTCCTTAGGGTGTACCTGAACATATACAATTGTGTTACCAATTCTGTATATAATTTTTCATTACTGCAAGATCTTGAAGGTGAAAAATTCCTAAGTACCCTAATGCTTCATCCGAGTGTAAATTGTCTAGGGAGGATGAAAATCCACTTGAGATATCTCTTGTGATGCTTTATGAAACTAGAGTTATGTTTGATGAAGATGTCATTGCACCATTCCCTTAAAGTGCTAGATGAACATTTTGTGTGTTTGTTTCAAAAACATAATTCACGTCATGAGGTATTCCTGTAGTGATAGTTTCTAACTTATCAATACTTTGATCCCATGCTTTTTCTTCAATGAACTCAACATCTTTACTAATAATAGCATTCTTTGTGACGGGGTTATATAATTTATAGCCTTTTGATTTCTTACTCTAACCTATAGAATGCATCTTTCTATTTTATCATATAATTTCATCCTCCTTTCATTTAGAATATGTGCATAAAGTACACATTTGAAAACCTTTTTACTAGAAGACATTGTGTTGCTTTCCACTCCATGCTTCTTGAGGAATTTTTTCATTCACAATTTTTATGGGACATTAGTATAAGATGTAAACCACACAAGTTATTGCTTCATACGAGCACTTATTTAGTAAATGTTTTAATTTTAACATATTTCTATCCATTTTTATAAATTTTATATGTTTTATTTTCTACAAGTCAATTTTGTTGAGGTTTATACCTTGTCATAAATTGCTTGTTTATCCCATGAATCATACAAAAATTAAGAAACTCATTTTAAATTACTCTCCTCTATCTCATCTTAGAAAATTTATATAGTAAGCACTCTACTCTTAAACCATGTCCTTAAAATCTTGGAATACACCAAAAAAATTTGAATTATGTCTCCCAAAAATGAAGTGATAAAAGAGAAGGAAACCAAAACCAAGATAAAGAATTCCAATTTATAGAAGAGGGAAGGGAAGGGGATGAGGTTGATCCATGTAGTATGCCACTTAACACATCCTCAACACCAACACCCAAGTCAACTTCATTCTCTAATGCATAATCAATTGGTGGGTGAATACTATGACAGTCTTACTTACATACTCCAATCAAACCCACTCCCCAAACGACTGAAATTAAAACATGTAAGAAAAGTGCAATTACAAAATTCAACTTGAATTACAAAAATGCATAAAGAAGGGCTAAATTTTACTCTCCAACCATAGGAAAGGTTGGTATATAAATTTAAAAGGTGTGGGACAAGTTTAACTTGTCCCAAAAGTCTTCAAAATCAACTTCCAAGGACAAATTCGAATTTCAAAGAAGATGAAGTGTTTCTTACTCCAAGATCAACTTACATATCTCTTACACATTACTTACACATTTCTTACAACATTTTAATTCAAGGCCAACAACTCTATTAATTACTTTATTATGACATATATTAATTAATTAACTTAACAACATGATTACTCACAATATTAACACATCATTTAATAAATAATGAAAGGGGCCAATGAACCAAAAAATAAACACATGCAAATAGTAACAAAGGGAGCAAATAAAGGAAAATACATAAAATCCCTTGGTCACATTTGAAGGTGATCCCCCCATGGGAATCCCTAATACAAAAAAACACCCACAAACAAATGCAGTTGCCATGATGACCTTGTTCAATTCATCTAGAATTCCAAAGTGGTTGGTCTCCAATCCCTCGATGTTTGTTGTGATATTTTAAACTTGCAAAATACAAATACCTTATTTGGCCTCGTGGCCATATCAAAACATCGAAATGAATATAATATACGTCCAAAGTCATCAATATATATATATGAATCACAACAATGTTCAAGACAATCAACAATATCACTTACAATTTCATTAAAAACTATATCATCATCAATCTTTAATTCAATTTTCATTTTCTAGGTCTACTCAAAATATCTAATTATCGCAAGTCCAAAAAACATCTATAATATAACCATGTAAAACAATATATCAACAATAATATATAAAATGTATAAAATGTCCCCAATAACACAATGTATCAGATATGAACGAAGTCAACAATAATCCATGCTCTAACATCTAACATCATACTACATCATAACTATAATAATGTCCATAATATAGTCAACAGTGTCATGATCAGTATCAAAAGGTGTCAAAGGGAAGTGGGCACTACATCCCCCTCCCCTTAGACTCAACTTCCTCCTAGAAGTCACTGGTATAGATGGTGAAACATAACTGGTAACAATGTAGCATCCTCCCAAGTAGCTGCAGTCTCATCCTATCTGTCCCAGTGCACTGACACCTGATCAATATCTTTCCCTCAAAGGCCTAGGGTCCTATGATCTATTGTGTGAATGGGCTCCATGATTACCTGCCCCTGATTCTACACCCATGATGAGGTCCAATCCAACACATGAGAAGGATTTGCAATATATCTCCTAAGGATAGAAACATGAAACATATCATGTACGTAAGACAAGCTAGGTAGCAATGCTAGATGGTAGGCTAAACGGACAATACGCTCTAAGATCTCTAAAGTACCAATGAATATACGAGCTAACTTAGAACCTTTTCCATAATGGATAAGGATCTTATGTGGTCTGACATGAAGGAACACCTTCATGCCCACATCACAACTATAATCAATCCTATGCTGATCTACATACTTATCCTATCTTTCCTTTTCCTCCTGCAGTCTTTGTCTGATCAAAACCACCTACTACTCCATGTGGTGTAACAAAACTGGTCCAAAATAAACCCTGCCATCTAACATGTCCTAGCTAAGGGGTGTAGTGCACTCTCTACCACACAAGGCATGAACATGAGCCATGCCTATAGAAATCTAAAAAACATTATTGTAGGAAAACTCCACCAAGTACAGGTACTCCTCCCGTCTCGACCGAGGATTCATAACATACATCCTAAGCATATCCTCTTAGATCTAATTCACCCGCTAAGTATTTCCATCTGTATTACGTGATATGATGTGCTGAATTTGATATTCATCCTAAGGGCATGCTGCATGGTAGTACAAAAATGGGAAGTGTACAAAGGATCACAGTAAAAAATTATCTTCTGTGGAATCTCATGTAACCTGACGATCTCATCCAGATTAACCCGTGCCACTACACTAGTTGTATAAGTGGTCTTCACCGGTGAAAAGTGAGACACTTATTTCAATCTATCCACTATGACCATAATGACATCATGGTGATATCTCGACATTGGTAGCCCAATAATGAAGTCCATGGAAATGGTGTTCTACTTCCATTCTGGTATAGCATGAGGAAAGAGAAGGCTAGCTGGATGCTGATGCTCGACCTTCACTTTCTGGCACTCTATACAGCATGACACAAACTAAGCCATGTCTCTAAGAAGTCCTCTCTAAAGGTATAACTGTTTCAATGTAGCATGCATCATATTCAACCCAGGATGCGCTGAATAGGGTGCACACTATGCCTCTTTCTGAATATCCTGTCTCAAGCCTCCATCTCTGGGAACATAAATCTAACCTCTGTGCCTAATAATTTCATGTTCTTCTAATGAGAAACCATCAAAATTCCCCTCAAGGCCTCTCTGAGACTCAATCTCTACTCTCGTTGCAATGTAAAAGTTGTAAAAACGAAGCTACTGTAGAGTCCTACTCCATAAATTTGTGCCCACTAAAGTGGCCATAACCACATGTTTTATTTTGCTGAAAGCATCTGCAACCACATTCTCCTTCCCTTTGACATGTTCTATCTCCATCTCATACTCAAAAAGTAACTCCATCCAACGCCACTGAAGAGCGTTGAGATTGGGCTGTGTGAAGAGGTGGTGAAGACTCAAGTGATCAGTCTTGGATGTGAATCTCCTGCCAAGAAGAAAGTGTCTCCATCAAATCAAGGAGTGTACCATTACCATAAGCTCGATATCATGAATCAGATAATTGAGCTCATAATCCTTGAGTTTGCGAGACTCAAAAGCCACAAATCTTCCATCCTACATCAACACACCTCCAAGTCCTTCAAAATAAGCATCCGTGCATACAAAAAACACACCATGTGGATCCTGAAGGCTGCTCGCATCTATCAGAGTAATCAAACTTCTTCCCTTTCTGCTGAAGGGAAGTGATGGGGTGAGCAATCCGCAAGAAGTCCAAAAAAAACCTCCTATAATAACTAACTAACCCCATGAAGCTACGCACCTCAATCACAAAAGTGGTGTCGGACAATCCATAATGGCTCTAATCTTAGAAGCATCGATTGCCATACTTTCCTAAGAAATGATGTGACCGAAACACTGCACCTCTATCTAAAAGAAGGCACACTTCTCCAAGTTTTCGTAAAGTTGTTTCTCACGAAGACACTGAAGAACCTGACATAGGTTCCCCTCATGCTCCTCACACATACGTGAGTAAATCAAAATATCATCAAGGAAGATGAGCACAAAGTGATCTAAGAAAGTCCTGAATACCCCATTCATCAAACTCATAAATACTGGGGGTGAATTCATCAAACCAAAAGGCACCAGTGTGAACTCATAGTCATATCTCATACAAAAAGAGGTCTTATGAATATCCTCCTTTGTAATCCTCAGCTGATGATAGCCTAACTTAAAATTAATCTTACAGAAAATTGTGCCTCCCTTCATCTAATCAAACAAAGTATCTATTTGAGGAAGGGGATAACAATTCTTGATCTTTACCTTGTTTAGATGGTGGTAATCAATAGACAACCGCAAGGATCCATCCTTCTTCTTCACAAAAATCACTATTGCACCCCAAGGGGATACACAAGGATAGATTAGGCCTTTATCCAAAAGGCCCTCTAGCTATAACTTGAGCTCATAGAGCTCTGGTGCGGTCATCCGATAAGGTGCTCATGAGATAGGCTCTACTCTCAGAACTAGATCTATATGGAAATCAATCTCATGTGGGGGTGGTAACCCCAGTAGCTCCCACGGAAAGACATTAGAAAACTATCTCAAAATAGGATGGTCACTTAGCAATGGTCCAGTAGACCCATCCTCAAATCTCTCACTGACTATGCAAGCATAAATATAACCCCATTGTAGAAACCACTTAAGCTGCATAGCGGAGATGGTGTGAATGGAAACAAGTCTCTTGACCCCTAAGATAATTGATGCAACTCCTAGATCATCTACACAAGATATAGTCTTATGGTAACAATCCATCATGGCCCTATGTGCAGACAACCAATCCATACCCAATATGACTCCATACGAGCCCAAAAGAAGGATACGAAGATCTGAGGTAGTGGTGAAAGGTCCCAAATCCACTAGACTCTCCTTAACTAAGCAGTCTACTTAGAACTCGGCTCCCAAATCCATCTCAACATCCTAACTAAGACCATACCTAACTACCACCAGCCTGTACTGCTCTACTAAAGATGGTGCAATAAAATAATCTGAAGAACAAGAATCAAACAAAATAGAGGTAGGAATACTACCAATGCTACATGTGGTCTCAATAACTATACTTTGATTCTCAGTCTAGTGGTTCTCAACCACTACATAGATCCAATGACTGCGTCTGATGTCACCAATGGTAGGCTCTGAGATCTATGTCTTACCCTTGTTAAGAGGGTTCTAAGGGTAATCTCTCCAAAAATCTCCATCAACACCACAACCAAAAAGACCACCTAATTCTCTCCCATGTGTAGCAAGTCTTACTGGTACTCTGGAGGACTATGGTGTTAATCCTGATGATCTGGTTGTGGTCTACTGAGGTCTCTGCTAGTGAGATCCTGTTGACTGAGCCCTCTAGGCACCCTGTATCCTGATTAGATTCCTAGAAGGAGGCCCCATAGTCCGACCTCTATGTGCATCAAATATATGTGGAGGTTTATAAGGTGGGCAGGAATGTTGTTATTTTTTTGGTCTAAAAGTTGATTGTGCTGAACCCTATCCACCACAAGGAGGAGGTATTGATGCCCTCAACCTATTGTCCTGCATCTTCTGGATATAGCTCTGGACTTGGTCTCTATCCTACTGGGTCTCTCCCCAAGTCTTCTCCACTATATATGCTTTCGCAACGGCCTCAACTAATGTCTTTGGAAAATGGATCCGAACTGCACCTCCAATGTTAATATTTAGGCCCCAGATGAACCTGTGGATCCGTACCTTCTCTTTCTACATGTAATCACCATACTGGAGTAGATCCGGAAATCATCTCTCATACTCAGCCAATGTAAAATATTCCTATCAGATGTCATGAAACTCATCTATCCTATGATGTATGAACCTTTGTGACAAATATATGCTCCTGAACCGCTCCTTAAAGAGTTCCCAGGTAACTATCTCAGAATCAATATGGAGCTTATGTTCCTCTATCCTCCACCAAACACCTGCTCCGTCTCTCAGTATATGGATCACAACACGAGATTTCTTGTTGCTATAACACGGGTAGAGCTTGAAGCATCTACTCAAGCTCACCAACTAGGCCTCTACCTGAAATCCACCTATGTCACAAGAATAATGTGATGGTAGTAGCTTCAAGATCTCCCTAATGTGGTCTAAAGCTATAGTTTGATGAACCCTAGGCCTCCCTGCATGCTCATATCTAATCCTAGGGATCCAAGACCTATCTATGTGTCCTAAAACTTGGTCTCCATGTCCCCTATGCGGCGACTCTGCTCTAACTGACTCCACATGGTATTTCTCTCCTCTATGCTACTCGCTACTGAGGAGATGCATGAGCCTCAATGGATGTCACCCTATCATGTTTGACTGGAAGTCCTCCTACGGTCCCTCCACATAGAGTGAAATTAACATCCTGAAGTGTCTATAAAATCAATGGTAGGATAGCTACTATAGCATGATCTGGTGATGGTAATGTTATCACCGAATCACAGCACCCCTGGAGATATACTTGAACTCACAGTGTGATTGGATAACATGGGTACTATCTCCAAGTTGTGGGACTTGCTACTTGAGATAGACCTCCAGAGAAAGCTGGTTCTTGCTCCTAAACTACCTGCCACAATCTACTCTAATGCAGGATAAGCTATTTATTCTAATCTAAATTTCCAAGGGACCAGGGAAAGAGAATGCTTAAAATTGAAACCTACACTAAAGTGGTGATACACCAGAAAAGGAGGGTGTGAGAGTAGTCTCCAAATGTGTGAAATACAGAGGCAAAGTGCACACTAGAAGAGGTGATGATAGTTCACCATAATCTAGCAAAATGCATTCACAATAATATTCCAAGCATACACAATGATAATGAATCCCTGCAAGAACATACTAAATAGACACAATATTCTTATAGAAAGATCAAAGGGGCAAGAAGAATGCAGAAAACACAGCAGGGGAAGATACATACACAAACTTGTATTTTATTGCTTCCCGGTATACACAATTCAGTCTATACAAGATAAGGGCCTGGATCACCATGCAAGGAGTCCACTACAAGGGCCTGAAACAAACTGGCTTCACAAAGTAATTTTGGTAGAGCTTTGCTACCCAAAAACTCTCTCTTTTACAATGAGCCCAACACTCCAATTTATAGAAAAAATGAGAAGGAGAAGAGAAGGGAAAATGGAAATCCCAAAATCTGTCCTTCAACCACCTATAAGAGGCATTAAATTGAGTGAAATGGTTATACATTACTTGCAAAAGGCTCCCCATACTGTCCCATGTGCTGCAGCAGAGAAAGAATGATGACCATGCCTCTTAATTGCACTCCCAGCTACCAAATAAAACACTGTTCTGAACCCAGCCACGTTCTATTAAAAAACTCAATCAATCTCTGATCAAAACCAAAAATTTTTGATTGCTGTGCATTGGGCTCGGAACCAGGATTCCAACAGTACCAATTTTTTGTGATTTTGTTGAGAAATGCGAAAGTTATAGCCTTCTGAGTGTGGGTAGCTACTTTGGGCTTGGCAGGCGTTTTCTGTCATTTGACGGGAATGAGCATTGACTGACTGGAGCCGAATATGTTTCTTTTATTTTAATATATCTACCCTCATTAAAATTATGGCTGTTTTGAAGTTCCACGGGTCAAATGTTGACTTTTCTCCTCTGCCTTCAGCCGCTTCAGCTTTTCGCGTCCCACGCGTCCCTTTGTCCCATTTGTCCCAGTGCTGAACGGGAAAAATTCTTCTGAACCACACGAAATGGGCTTCCATGTCCCTTTTCTGCCCGTGACATGTGGCGTGATCTTATTGGCTTTCAGCTCCTTCGGCTATTCCACGTCCCGGCGCGTCCCCTTGTCCCATTTTGTCCCAATGCTGAAGTTCCCTGTTTCGGCTGAACCGGCTGGTTCGCGTACTCGCGGCCCAGATGTCCCATTTACTTTCGGATCGTCTGGGACAAATTTTTCCAATTCACCCGGTTCGGTCGGTTCGCGCCCTTTTGTCCCAACTATTCTGGGACAAAAGTTCTCATTTCGGCCCGATCCGGCCGATTCGTGTACTTTTGGCCCGCGTGTCCCAGACTGTTTGTTTCAACAGTTAGTCAATTTTTTCAACTTTTCAGCCAGTTCGGATTTTTCGAGTCCCGCGCATCCCTTTGGCCCGGATGTCCCAAATGCTGCGTAGACCGCCTGGCGGCCTTTCGGCCGGTTCACGCCCAGATGTCCCAACTATCCCAAGGACCGCCTTGACTAGGACTTAGCCATTTTTCGTGATTTTTCCTGGCCCGAGCTTTTTTTTTTTTTTTTTGCAACTTTTCCACCTTTTCTCAGAACTTGCTCTCTTCTTCTTGGACAGGAGAGTTAGAAAAAATGTGAGGGGACCCTAGAAACATGAATTTTGCCTGGACTCAATATATTGCTTGGGACTAAAGAATTTGATGCATGTTATCAAAATTACCTTGAGGGGTGAATTTTGGATAACAGGTAAGTCTAGGTATATGTGAAAATACCCCTCATCTTTCCTGCACCTCCTACACAGACCAAGGTGAAAGTTATTTCATTATTCTAGGTTTTATTATGTTTTCCATGTTCACTAATTATGTAATTTCAAACAAAGTTGTTCTCTAGATTTGAAAGAGTGCTAGGTTTAATATTGTACTAGGTTTAAATTTTTTGTCTCAAGTCTTCTAGTGTTCCCAAGGGTCGAATATTTTGAACCGATGAATCTCATACCAACTGTAACGCCACCTAAATTCTCCCCACTCAAGACAAAGAACAACCTAGGTCCATAACAACAATTATCAAAACATCCTACACAACACTAAGAAAGAGAAATTCATCCCTAGTGTAGATATATTATCTTCTTATGGCATGCTTAGAAGAAATTTCCCTCGGCAAAAAAGAGAGGCACGGAAAGAAACTTTTCTTTTGGGCGCGGAAGAGAGGCATGCGAGAAACTCTTTTTCTCCCGGGAATGCAAGACAATCGTGGAAGAGACTCCTTTTTCTCCCGGGCACATAAAGATGGCATGGAAGAGACACATTCTCTCCTAGGTGCGTAATACGGGTGTGGAAGAGACTTATTTTCTCATGGGCATGCAAGACGGGTGTGTAAGAGACTCATCTTCTCATGGGCATGCAAGACGGGCGCGCAAGAGGCTTTGCCTCTTCTGCAAACTTCAGAAGGCCATAACTTTTGATAGGGAGATCTATTTTTAGCAAACAAGGACTTTTCATAAATATCTCGATGTCTTCTTTGTACATAAATCTTAAGAATTTAATTTGGATAAATTTAAAAGGGTATATTTTGAGAAAACGCTCTATAGGATTTTAAAATGAAAACTTGTAACATTTGACTTTTTAAATTTTGTTTAATTCAACCTCCATCCTTTCTCAACATGCCATACAAACATGGAGGGTTCCTTTTAGAGGAATTTAGGATGGATAGAAAAGGTTAATCTATTTTATTGAAGATCATTTCAAAATTTCCAACCTTTGACTGCAAAATGACTGCAATTTTGCCTTTATTCGATTTGAAAGGTTTATTAAAAGTTTCTTAAGTGCTTTAGTTTTTTTGGGGTCATTTTGATCTTGTAACCTTAATTACATAATTTTATTTAATTTTCCAAGGTTGCAGGGTTGTTCTATATATTTTTAATAAAAATGTACAGAGTTTACAGTGAAATGAAAAATGAAGTTTATACATTTCAAAAACATAGATTAATCTATTTCTTTTTCTATACAATAAAAACATTAAATTCATTCCATGCTAGTTTTAAATATTTATCTTTCCTTCAATCAAAATGTAGAAACAAGGATACAACTTCTATTTTTCAAATCACGCATTTCAACAAAATAGAGTAATGTATTTTTTCATACATATTTATTTGTTTCAAACAGAAGATTCCTCAACATATTTCAACGCAGATTTTAAACAACAGTAACTCCATTTGTGGAAAAATAGTACAACTTCTATTTATATTGATCAAATACAACTTTATAAATTACATCTTTTTCTCTTTTCTTTTCATTCAAATGCACTTTCACGTTTCTTGTGCATATCTATTTCTCATTTAAACATGGGATTTCATTTCAAAAATAGAATAACTATTCAATAAAAATAATATTACAAGTCATCCACTTGAAGTGGGAAAAAGGTTTTATAAAAAAAAATCTCTCAAAGGACTGTCAAAACCGTCTTTTCCTCTACTGTAGAACAACAACATGAAGATCCTCCATTTATTTCAATTTGATCATAAAAAAAGTAGAGGAAAGGAAATTCTATCCACCCAAAAAAGACATCCAATGAAAGGAGAATCCATCCTTCTTCATTGGCCCCCAAGCCCCAACCACAATGCAATAAGAAATGTGTTTCAAATCATGGCAACAATAGTCTTCCACAAAAACACATGCAAATTTCACATTAAAACACAGTCCAAAACATAATGTAGTTTGCAACCACATTAATACATAACAACAAAACTCATGCTTCATCATGGAAGCCAAATGAGCAAGAAACTATGGGGGATGCTACTTATGCCTCCCAAAGGGAAAATGGGTATAACCAGCTGAGAAAAAACCACCAAAATACATATAATCTCAAATCCTTGACATACCCTTATGCCTCCCCCGAGTACCACATATTTCTCATGTTTCCTTATGCTCTCCCAACCTCTTATGGCACCCCATAAAGAGTAAAGAAATGCAAGATATTCCATTTTACAAGGTGGAACCCAAATCCCAACTCGCTCCACACTTATACCTCTCAAAAAGAATTATTCCTCCCTCAAGAGTACCCCATACTCTTCTCCTAAACCATCCCTAAGCCATCTACCCAACCAGTCAAACAAACAATAACAAACATACAAACATTTACATATTCATAAAAGGGAAAGAAGATCATTTCTAAGAGCCAAGCTCTTACCTCTCCATGATGGAGTTTTTCCAAGTCCAAAACAACAAGCTTTCCAATGCAAAATAGTCAAAGATCAACAATCTATAAGAATGCAATAATCTCCAATCTTCTCCAAAAGCAAGAGCTCTCAAAACCCAATAGAAGTCTCCCAAAAATGAAGTGATAAAAGTGAAGCAACCCAAAAAAAAAAAAAAAATCGAATTTATAGAAGAGGGAAGGGAAGGAGATGAGATGGATCCATGGATGATGCCACTTCACACATCCAAAACTCCAACACCCAAGTCAACTTGATTCTCCAATGCATAATCAATATGTGGGTGAATAATATGACAGTCTTACTTACACACTCCAATCAAACCCACACCACAAAGGACTGAAATTAAAACACGTAAGAAAAGTGCAATTACAACATTCAACTTGACTTACAAAAATGCATAAAGAAGGGATAAATTTAACTCTCCAACAATAGGCAAGGTTGGTATGTAAATTTAAGAGCTGTGGGACAAGTTTAACTTCTGCTACTAGTCTCCAAAATCATTCTCCAAGGAAAAACTCGAATTTCAAATAAGATGAAGTGTTTCTTACTCCAAAATCAACTTACATATCTCTTACACATTTCTTACAATATTTTAATTCAAAGCCAACAATTCTATTAATTACTTTCTTATGACATATTTTAATTAATTAACTTAACAACATGATTACTCACAATATTAACACACCATTTAATAAATAATGAAAGGGGTCAATGCACCACAAAATAAACACATGCAGACATTAACAAAGGGAGAAAATAAAGGAAAATACATAAAATCCCTTGGTCACATTTGAAGGTGTTTCCCCCCATGGGAATCCCTAACACAAACAAACACACAAAAACAAATACAGTATCCATGGTGACCTTATTGAATTCAACTAGAATTCCAAATTGGTTGGTCTACAATCCCTCGATATTTGTTGTGATATTTTAAACCTACAAAATACAAATACCTCCTTCGGCCTAGTGGCCACATCAGAATATCCAAATGAATATAATATACTTCCAAAGTCATCCATATATATATGAATCACAACAATCATCAAGACAATCAACAATATCACTTACAATTTCATCAAAAACTATATCATCATCAATCTTTAATTCAATTTTAATTTTCTAGGTCTACTCAAAATATCCTATTATCGCAAGTCAAAAAAACATCTGTAATATAACCATGTCAAACAGTATATCAGGAGCAATATATAAAATGTATAGAATGTCCCCAATAACACCATGTATCAGATATGAACGAAGTCAAGAATAATCCATGCTATAACATCTAACATCATACTAAATGATAACTATAATATTTTCCATAATATAGTCAACAATGTCATGATCAGTATCAAAATGTGTCAAAGGGAAGTGGGCAGTACACAACACATGTCTCAGTCCAGCAGATTTTGTTTAAAAAGTTAAAGGTTCAGCGAAATGTGCCATGTGTCTAGGGTCCGAGACATTTTTCTTTGGCCGTTGAAAATTCTAAGGAAAGGGCAGAGTGAGGAAAATCCTCCAAGTTTCCTTCTGGTACTTCTTCAAAATAAAACTTAGGGGCCGGTCCCCAAATAGGTGCAGTACCTCCATGTGTCCCAGGCCTTTAGAAAGATACTTGAAAAGACTAAGTATGGGAAGGCCCAACGGAAACATCCACATGTCTTCATGGCACAACTTTGAGATGGTGACCAAGAGCAGAGACCCTGAACAAGCACGGACACACAACATGTCTGAGGCCTTAGAAAATTTCTTTGAAAACTTTAAATATAGAGTAGAGCCGACGGAATCCTCCACATGTCTCCCTATCGAAATTTTTAAGGTGGGACCCTGAGGTGGATCCTCAATTGAGCGCCTACCCTCCATGTCTCCATGGTCTACCAAAACTGTACCACCCACATGAATTTTTATTTCCAAGTTAGGGCAAGGCAATGGAAACCTCCATGGGTCTCCCCGGCGCAACTTTAAGGTAAAACTAAAAGGTGAATTTTCAAAAGAGTGTCGGCCCTCCACATGGACAAGCTTTGAATTGAATCAGGACATAGACTTTAAAAATTTCTCCGCTAAGCCGCATCCAACCAGAAAGGGCCACATTTCCACTAATTTTGAGATGTAAATTTGACCAGGAAAAATACACCCGTCAAAACATTTGAGCCCGAAAAAGAATCTTTCTTTCAAGACAGAGAATTTGGAAATGATATAAGGCCCAAATATGATCTTCCAAGCCACATCCAATCATATTCTCACAAATACTTGGGACAAAAAGACAAGGACAAAAAAACGTGATTGCGGAAAATAGAAGGAAGGGAAAAAACCTGATTTTATGCCCAAGTTACAAATCTTTCTCATGGACAGATGAACGGAAAACAAAACTCTGGATTTTTAAGTGATCCTTGACCAATGAAGGGACTATTCATGGCAACCAAATGGAGGAAAAAAATTTTATGCATCAATATAGGGGAGATAGAGAAAATGACAAAGACTGTAAACTTGAGAACTTTACGGACAAACGGGGTGAGACCAAATTAAGAACCAACATTTGGTATGATGTTGTTTCCATATTGACCCTATATAGCTAGAGTTATGGTTTTGAGTTTTGTAAAACCATTATATGTGTACGTGTTAGGAGTTCCATGTTGAAGTAGTCTACTTATGTTATTGGTACTATTGTGTCTGGAGCACATGTGTGACAAGTACTATGTTATGAGATCTATGTATGTTATTTCCATGGGTTATTTTATTTCTTATGATGTGATACAATCATGGAAGTATGTAGAAATATGTCATGTGAACCATTTATGTTTTCTTTCTCCCTAATGTGGCATTATGACATCACTTCTGTTTGGCACCCATAAAAATAAAGTGATTAAAATATTAATCAATGAAATATTCAAAGTTTAGATTAATAAATACTTAAAAGGAAAAGAATAACTAAGTAATAAAGTAAAGGAGAACTGCCAATCTTTATAGAACATTACAATTTAAGATATTGTAAATTTTGGTTGCTTCCTTATGGTTGTGTTGTGCCAAAAAGTTGATTTGTCAAATGACATGTATCATTATTGACTTTATTTAATACTTATCCTTAAAGTTTTAGTATTGTGTTTCATCAAGGATGATGCTCTTATAAGGGGACGGAAATGTAGTGTCACAAAAAAAAGAGGGAAGAAAAATTAATAAAATCAAATAAAATTTAAACAAAAACATTGGCAGAAATTGTCTGGGAGTGGGTGGAAGGAATTTATGACTCCACATGAAGGCACATGGGAAGGTTGCATGGAAAACATTTTGGTGTTGGTGGTGGCATGTTGGATAGGACATGGGCCTTGATTAATATTCATTCAGATTTATCAGATGTCTTAGTTGTAATTTCCCTAATAGATATGCCTGTAAAATGAGGATGCATACGTAAGCCATGTGAACTATGTTCCAAAATTCCTAAACTAAATTTGACCTCTTGGAATGCAATGTCAATAGGATATGTATGAAAGGGTGTTTTTTGAAAAGGATTGAAAATTTTTAAGAAAATACTATTCACATGTTTAAATCAAGCCTGTGTCAAAATGTGAGCGGTAGAATAGAGTATGGACATACAATAAGGTATACAGATATTAAATTTTTTTCAGATGTTGCAGTTGAAAATGATTTGATAGACATGGATGCAAAATGTTGAACCTTATGTAAGGCAGGTGAAAAAAGTTTCAGGAGATATCTTTCCATAGAGGGAGAATTAGTAGAGAGTAAAATATTATCGATTCCTCTTATTATTTATTTTTCCATGAGTTTTTTTTTTGTTTGTGATTATATTTATATAGTTCCCTTATTATTTATGCCCTACACATTCCTATGAGTGAAGTGATAGATTCCATTGTCACCTAAGTGACTCCCAAATTAGTAAATGTAACCTATCTAGATAATAGTTTCTATGAGAAGATGACTTATTCCAAATTGGAGGTACTATGGAAAAAATGCATCTTCCTCACATGTTTTAAAGCAGGAATATGCATCCATAGGGCACTACCAGCCAATCCCCAAAGAATGATGTAGAATTTGCTATTTCTAATAACATGTTTCACTTGAAGCATTTGGAGTTAGCTTGCAATCATCTTACTAATGCAAGTATGGATGCCCTTTTATGCATTTTCATGTGGATCACCTACATATCTGAGTTTGTTAGAATGTACCTATGAATAATTCCCTTGTTGAGTGTTGTCATAAACTAAGGGTCTTATAGGCCCTATTGTTGATGATTTATTTTCTTACGACATAGAAGAATACAACTCTTATGATGATGAATATGATTTAATGTTGGGCTATGACTATGACTATGCCTAATGTCCAAGGGAATATGAAGAATAATTCTATGAAAGTGATGATGCAAAACAGGGGTGCTTTAAAAAAAGGGGGCTATGGAGTGGTAAATGTTATTGGGGATACCCCAAAAAAATTTGGTATAACAGATTATAGGGGTGGAGAATACACATATCACTTTGTGGAACAAGTATAACATCCTTCTAGAAAATGAAACAGTGGAAACATGGATACATGTGGATTGTCTTGTAGAATACCTGGATGAGGGATAAAGCATGTTAGAATGTGGGTGAACCTGCTTGGGGGACCTCTTTCTCTAACGTACATTAAAGTGTAAGTGCACCAAGTTGGGGGACAATTAAGTGGACATCAAATCCTGAATTTTACATTAAAAAACAACAAAAAATCAAATTTAGTCTTCCGCGGACTTGAACCATGCTGAAAAGTAAAACTATGTCATAAAAATGGTACCATTGCGTAGGGGAGACTATTAGCTTTGTAGAAATACTGATTTTAAAGTGAATAGAAGAGGATAAATATCATTTATAATTTTTTACTAATAGTAGGTCTTTAAGACACTTTTTCCTGTGAATGTTTATGTCTACGTTTAAGACTGTAAAATTTTGTTTTCACTTATCAGAATGTGGTAAAACTTATACCATCCCAACTGAGGTGAAATTATATACATGTTCAAAAAAAAACATTATTTGATTTCAATAATTTATTATGAAGTTATGGCGGGCAAATGGAAAGTGCTCTGTTTTCTTTATGTTTTCATACCAATTTCACGGAAAAAATCATAAAAAATAAAAATATTACTCAAAAAAAATAAAAAATAAAAAATAAAATCCATCCCAAGATAGATAGTGGCATATAAACTTCTCACCAAAGGGAAAAATATATATGTCAATTTTTGGTCATCCCAAATTGTGGGCAAATGGACTATAATCTTATCGGCGCTTTTAAAGAAAAAAAACCAAGTCAATTGAATTTTGAGTGTTTAATATAGTTAATCTTGTCCATTTTTACAAAAATTAGTATTTAGAAAATAGATTCCGGATGATACGATTCATATCAATATAATTTTTTCTAATTTTGAGTGTATGTATTGCTAATAATCCCTACAAGTTGATATTATGTTGTTATTTGCAATATGATGTCCATGGATGACCCTATATTTGTCCATCAACTTCCTGCACTTACCCTAAAAATTTTAGGTATGGTCTCCTTACCTTATCTATTATAATTTTTGTACAATTTCGTGCTTCATTTTCAATTTAATACAAATAATTAATCGTTGGATAAGTGTATAGTTGATTATTTTAATTATAATGTTAGTGTTAAATGATAAAACTCTCCCTGGTCATATATGTTACCAGTTTACAAATTGATCATCACCAACGTTGTTACCACAACCTTGTAAGTGATAGACTAACGATATCAAAAATAAGTTATGGTTTCTATTGGTTTTGGCAAGAGTTGTAAGAGTTAAATAAAACAACCATTTTATCATCATTGCAAAGTTAGAAAAATGCTATTTTCATAAACTTGCAAAACAACGCTCCGAGCTCTGTAAATAAAATGTCAAGCATCATACATGTTACCTATTGTGTAGAGAGTCGTGTCAAGCACTAGCTCGACCTCTTTTTACCATTTTCTCTGTCCTTGTCACTCCTTTAGGAGTCCTTTTACTTCTTTTCGCACTTATAAGAAGTTGTTAGAATTGAAAAGATCATTTTCATTTTGGCTCGTCGTTTGAACCCTGAGAAACAAAATACTTATTTTCCTTCACAAACCTCTAGAATTTTAAATACACATTTTCTTGGAACATTCAATTTGGCAAAAATCACTCTTCTTGATAGTTTTGCAAAGGAATTTTTTAGGCCTCAGGTTTGTATTGAACTACGTCAAATTGGGTCTACCATGACAGGTGTCTCCGCAAAACCCATCGCTGTGTGCAACATGTTTATCAGTTCTCAGTTCCATCAACTCCGAAGTATCTTCTATATATAGGAGGGAATGTAGGAATATTCCTATGGAGATTCCAACCATCAGAATTCAGTTTTTGGATTAGGTTTCTTAACCCTCGAGCTAAAATTATTGCAACTATCCTTATTACGACTGGTAGACCCCTAAAACTAGCCACCTATCGTAAACCATTTGCAAGTTATGAATTATGTTAGTTCATGTGAACTTTGGGTATATAGACAAATAGGTAGGAATTCACCCTTCTTGAATTTTATTATCGGAAGACAGTTTTCAAATGCACTTTCTTATCCTATGAGAAAAAAATTGAGAGTTTTAGTAATTAGCAGAAAAATGTAAAAGAAAGTCGTAGGACCCTAGTCAATATATTATATCAATGTGGAAACTTATTAAAAATTGTTAATAAGTGTTGAAAATTTATCATGTGACTTGTTGTGTGAATTTAACTATTGGAAAATTTGTGTTTCTCTCTCTCCCTATCTCTTTCTCTCTTATTGGTTAAGAAATGAAGTAAAATCAATAAATGTCTCTAACCCTCTCCTTTTGAATGAAAATTCTTATTATTATGTTAATGGAAAATAAAAAATTTAATTATGCTAGATCTAGGTGGATGTCATTCGAGCATTATTTCTGATTTCATTCTCACATGGTTTTGCAGGATGAAAGAAAGATGGTGAAAAGGCGTGATGTAATTCATTGGTTGTTATTGTAATTTATATAGTCCATTGTAGAATGTATATATGTATAATGTAATTTCATGTTCCAAAAAAGGCTATAGTTGAAATTTGGTAATATGTATGATATGCTAGTTTTAGGGATGCCTTGGCAAATGTGCATTTAATCATAGGTGTCATTTCGATTCAGATTTATGTATGGTAAAAATATTGGATATATAAATATGCTAAATGACTTTGAATTTAATATGCTGTAGTGCATTTCCCATTTGCAATGGATGATTAATTAATTTGTGTCTCATGTTTTCCTTAGCTTGAAAATGCAATAAATAAATCTAAATGAAACAGTTAACCCTATGTAAAAATTCGTGCATAACTAATCATCCCGTGTTGTTCCTTTAGCATAGAAAATGGAGACCTTTGAATGAACTTTGCAATCGACGACACCTCATAATTTAGGTAAATAAGAGCCCAAGTATAAGTTGTCATCATATCCCATATGCTTAGTGACATCGTTGTGAACACAATGATTAGGAACAAGAATGTGTTCTCCTAGGGTAGTTCCCCATGGGAAACCAACATGAAACATGGTGTAAAGTTTTAATTCCCTGCCTCGAAACTCTGGAAACCAGATCAATAAGTCACTAAAAATTGGGTAATTTTTTTTTTTAACATAAATTCTAATAATACAAAACCGATTCTCGTTAATATTTATTTTAAACTAAATTTATTTACCCAATTACTTAATCGCTAGCCCTAGACAATATTATTTATTTAATTTCTATTGCATATGCTAGGGACACCCTAGAAGGAGTCTACCCCCACTTTTTAAATTAGTTGAAATTCCCCCTTTTATTTATTAACTTGCCCAAACAAACTTCTTTATTTTAATTCCCATTCCCATGAAATAGTCAAAGCTTAAAGAGTGTAGGGTTAAAGGTAATCCCTAGGATGGATCTAATCTTGACAATTGATTTCAAAATTTACCCTAAAGTTGCCGTAATCATCTCTATGTTTACTTTTTATTTCTATTCTTCTTCTGATTTTGTTTTGTGTTGTCATTTGCAAGTTTTTTGGAGAGGCCATGAATGGTCATGAAGAATTTCTTGGAAAGTAAACCGCTTGAAACAAATAAATCCATATGGATATAGGAATGTATTATTATTATTATTATTATTATTATATATTATAAAAAAAATCTCTGTTAGAGATCCGAGGAAGGAAGATATATATATATATATATTATAAAAAAAATCTTTGTTAGAGATCCGAGGAAGGAAGGATCACTGGATTGGATGAAAAGAAAAGAAATCGGATTGGTGTGTGGAATTTGGGTGGGCACGGAAATAATGCAGAGGTTGGGGTTTCGAGAAGTGGTTGGAGTGGTGCGTGGTGGGTGAGGATCAGGGTGTGAAGGGGAGTGAAAGGTGCATGGGAAAATGGGAAGAAGGTGGATGGCTAAGTGGACATGATGTGGGGGAATGCGTGGAAAGGAGGGGCGGTGGAGCCTATGGTGGTTGGTGCGCAGGTGTGGGGTTTTAATGTGTGTAAGTTGGGGAGGGTTCGGCCCTCCCCATTTCTTCTCTCCCCCGACTTGACCAAAATTTTCTTCTTTTAATTATTTCTTTTTGTTTACCTTTATTTAATAAGCTTAAATATATATTTTTAAAAAAAATTATTATATATATTATATTATATGGTAAAATTAATATATATTAATTAATACTTATGATCTTAATAACATATTAATTAATACTAATTAGTATTTATTTATTTATTTTTATTTCCTTTCATTTTTATCATTTCTTAAAAATTTGAGGTATATGCATAATATATAATTCACTATAATCTCTCTCTCTCTCTCTCTCTCTCTCTCTCTCTATCTTTTGTGTGTGTGTGTGTGTGTGTGTATATATATATATATATAATATATATATATAATTTTCCTATTAATACTTATAATTGTACCAATGTATATATATACAATAATAAATAACTTTTTGAAAAGAAATATTTTAGTTATATTATAAAATTTAACTAACGGCAAATATTCTAACATATTCATTTCATTTTATGAGATCTCAAATATACAATGTCATAAAATGGTGGTTTACATATAATGTTTTACAATATATCTTCATTAAATGATATTGCTCATTTATGTGATGAATTTAGAGAGTAAAATAAGATAGTTCAAAAAGGTGAGAGACTTGGATTAAGTTTAAAGCTAACAAGAAGGAATTCATATTTCATATCTTTAAGCAAAAAGGGAGATCCAACATGAATATTACATTTTCCTTTGGTGTTCTCAACATAACATTTTGCATACATACTTCTGCGTAGAAACATACTTTTAAACTATGAACTTTCTTTTCAAAATGGATTGCCGATAATTCATAGTAAAAATATCAACTATTTTACAAGATCCCTTTTTTCAATTGCTTAAGCTCACAAATCTAACATGTCTCCAAAATACATGAGCTACATAAGAAATATCATTACCACTTTATGAAAGGTTGAAAGAAAAATTTCACAAGAAAATGTCACTCAAGTCTACAAGTGATCCCATATATAAAACAGAGGATTTTGCAAGACAATGAATGATTCGACATAGTCATGTTCTTAAAGTTACACTGAGATTGGTGTCTACAAAAAGATGAAGAATACAATGAGAAGGAAATATTACAAGAATCTCCAACTATCTTCCACTTGAGTTGTAACTTTGAATGCTTTCAAAAGACCAACACGAGGAGAAAAATCTTGTTTAACCACCTAACATTTAGGCATCATTACATGCCTTTCCAAGGTTAGAAGACATGCTATCCTCCAGCAATCCCATGGGATATATGAATAGCTTCCACACACCTTTCACCAGGTTAAGGGAGACAATACAACATTATTTTCACATATAAGATAAGACAAATACTAATAAAACACCAAGTTTTTTTTTTTAACAAAGAAGGAAAGGAGGAGAAACCATATTCTACCTCCAAAATGGGGAACATAAGAAAGAGATATCCAAGTTTCAAAAGTGTATTCCAACATTGGATGCACACACACAATAATCTCCACAGCCTCATTATTCCTCCAAAGTCATCAAGCCCTCCTTATTTCTCCACCCATTCACCAAAATCCTTCTTGGAACGATTTTCAAACCTAACGGGTTTCCTCTCCAATAATGGGGAAGGGGGTTCAAACCATATGAGCCATCTTTCCCACTTCAAACCATTTGAGGGTACTAACAAGAATCCTTAATGGCTTTCCCATCAAGCCATGAGGTTTGAGAGGGGAAAATCCCACTCTCTTCCCCCAAAAACTCAAAAATCCATCATGCCATATGATGGATGGAGAAAAATAAAACAACATGCAAAATCAAAAAATAGCAACACACAAACAAGAAACGCCCTTTTTTAAACAAACAAGACTAAGATCTAACATGATATAAAACATAAAATGAGTTCAAGGAGCCTACCTCCAAAATCTCTCCAACACTCTAACTTTCCACTTTTTTATCCAAGCAAACTCTAGCTCCAAAATTCCAAATCCTCTAAGAAAAATCTCACAAAAAAAGTTATCTTCTTCCCCCATGAGGGATAATTTGAAGAGGAGCCCACAAAAATCCTCACAAATGAGGGGGTAACATGTGTCACCCCTCTCTTCCCTCAAGGTCAAAGATTATCAAAATAAAATAGAGAAAAGATAAAATATCTTTTAACCCTCTTCTCCCAAATTACCCAAAATGAAAAACAAAACAATCTTTTGCAACTTTTAACAAAACACACATACCCATCCACCTTACATGGTTGTGAGAAAAGGGAGGAAAAATGGGAGGGAAACTCCCTCTATGCCTTGCTATTAAGCCCCACTACCTATTAGGTATAGTCCAAGGGCCCATTCTCATGCTAAGTGAACTCCCAAACTAAAAACGGGTCACTTAAAATACCTAAAAAGCCAAATTTCGGGTTTGGCACATTTGGGTAAAAGTGTAGAGGATTTGGGGCCCACCCAAGGGTTCACTTGTGACCCTAATCTCCTTGAATTAAATACATCATTATCCAAACTCAAAACTTAATGTAAGTGGGGCCATTAAGTCCCCAAATCAAGTTTACAAAGCAACCTAAACATCCTAAATGAGATTAATATTACAAGACATACTACATTACAAATGAGGGTCACTCATCGTGCCCAAAATAGTGATATCTAATACTAAGGACTCATACAATAAACATAGTTAGGACTTAGCCCCATGGGATAATTGTGTAAAACTTGTGTAGCCAGACCCTAAAACCCACGTTCTCCTATGATCTGTCACCTACACACTCATTGCACACATTAAACACACTTGTTTGATACCATGTAAATCAACTAATCAACAAGTGACCAATCAAATCTATGCTAGCATATCATCATCCTAAAATTGAAAATGCAACAACATGCATAATTACAACACAGTTTAATATGACTTAGCCATAGAGATAAATAAAAGTGACATGCATCCATATAATACAAGCATGTGACTAACTAAGTATCTAATATATCTCAATTATGTCTAACCAAAATTGAAATAAGTTAGTATCCGCAACATCAAATGAAAAAAAATTCGACATAATAATCAAATAAAATTGGTGCTACGCAGCCAAATATCCACACATGTCGAAGAAGGTCAAATATCATAACATATTGTCATACATATATCAAATCAATGTCAAATCATGTCTATGAATAAAGAAGTCAATAGATAAATGAGGCTATAAAAATGTGGGCACTATAACCCCCTCTCCTAAAATTAGACTTCCTCCTAGAAGTCACTGAAAGAGCTAGGGATATCTTGCCCTCAATGGTGTAGCATCCTCCCAGGTAGTTGATGTCTCATCATATCTATCCCACTACACTCTAACTTGGTCCAAGTCTCAACCCTAAAGGGCCAACCTTCGGTGCTCTAGTATGTGTACAAGCTCCAGTCTCCATGTCCCTCCATCCTCTACTTGTAATGTGACCAATCAAAAACATGAGAAACATCAGGTACATATCAACGAAGTATAGAAACATGAAATACATCATGGGCCCATGCAAGACACGGTGGCAAAGCTAGGCGATAGGAAACTACACTGATTACCTCTAAAATATCAAAAGGTCCCCCAAAACAAGGTGATAGCTTAGAACCCTTTTCATTATGGATTGGAATCTTATGTGGATGAACTCTCAAGAAGACCTTGTCACCCACTGAGAAGTGACGATCAATCCTCTTGGTGTCTGCATATGCCTTCTGCTGTGCTCTAGAATTCTCAAGATGTTGTCTAATCAGAACCACCTGATTCTCTAAGTCATGTAGGTAAGCTAGTCCCATAATAATCATGTCATCTAGCTTGTCCCAACTGTGAGGTGTCCTGCAGGGCCATCCATAAAAGCATGATAAGGAGCCATACTAATGGAACTGTGATAGTTGTTGTATGTAAACTCAAATAAATGAAGGTTATCTTCCCACTTCTTCTACTGGTCCATCACATACATCCTCAACATCTCCTCCAGTACTTGATTAACCCCCTCTGTCTGTCCATCTTTCTCTAGATGATATGCTGAGCTTAAATTAATCTGAGTACCCAGAGTAACCTGAAAGGAACTCTAGAAAATTAAAGTGTAAATGGTGTCTGTGTCATTGATGATGGTCTTTGGAATCCCATGTAATATAAAAATGTCCTCCATAAATAATTTGGCATTGGCCAGTACATTATAGGTCACTTTAGTTGGTGAGAAATGTGCAACCTTAGTTATCTTATCCATAGTGACTATAATGGCATCATGATGGTAAGAAGACATAGGGTGTCCTACTATGAATTCCAAGGAGATCACATCCCATTTCCACTCTGGAATATCATGAGGATGTAAGATTCCTGCAGGATGAGAATGCTCTGCTTTGACCCTCTTACACTCAAGGAATCATGCAACAAAATCTACTCTGTCTTGTCAAAGACCTAACCAATAATATAAATCCCTCAAATCACGTGCATTTTCTTCACTCCTGGATGTGCCACATAAGGAGCTCAATGAGCCTCTGTGAGGATGAAGCTTCGCAGATGCGCCTATGAAATCGAAGTAAACCATCTGTCTCTAAAATGCACCCTGAATACCTACCCTCTAATGAACCCTATGACTCCAACATCTATATAGCTCCCTCATAAAACCTGTCCTCGGCAAGATGCTCAAGAATCTTGCCTCTCAAATCTAACTACAGTGTCAATGAAATAAGAACATGTTGTCAACTACTAAGTGCATCTGCAATAACATTTTCCTTCCCTTTGATATAATGCACCTCCATGTCATACTCACATAGGAACTCCATCCAATGTCATTGTCAAGCATTAAGGTTTGGCTATGAGAAGATATGTTTTAAACTACGGTGGTTATTACTCAAAGTGAAAGGTGTACCCAAAAGGAAATGACGCCAACGCACAAGTGAATGAACGACTACTGTAAGCTCCAAATCATGGGTAGGATAGTTAAGCTCATAGTCTTTGAGCTTACCTGACTCAAAGGCAATCACCTGATGCTCTTGCATGAGTACGGATCCCAAACCCTCTAGTGATGCATCAATACAAACAACAAATTCCTCTGTTAGGTCTAGAATTGCTAAGATGGGCACCATGGCTAACGTTTCCATAAGCAACTAAAAGGCCTACTCACACTTTTCTGACCAATCAAACTTCTTTCCTTTTCTTTAAAGAGAAGTAATATGATGAGAAATCCTGAACAAACCTGTGGTAGTAACCTAATAAGCCCATAAAAATCCTCACCTCAGTGACTGATGTGGGTGCTGGCCATTCCATGATAGCATGTATCTTAGAGGGATCTACTGAGATACCCTCCCTGATATGATGTGGCCCAAGTACTGAATCTCAGTGTGAAAGAAGCTACTTTTTTCCAAGTTCCCATACAACTTCTGCTCTCTCAAAACTTGTAGTACCTATCTCAAATGCTCCTCATAATCCTCCTTATAACGAGAATAGATCAAAATATCATCTAGGAATGCTAAGACAAAGCAATCCAGAAAGGTCCTAAAGACTATGTTCATGAGGCTCATGAAGATAGCTAGGGAATTAGTCAAACCAAATGGAACAATGGTGAACTCATAATGCCCATAACGTGTGTAAAAATATATCTTATGAATGTCTGTGTCTGAAATGCATAACTGATGATACCCTGACTTGAGATCAATTTTGGAGAACAATCTAGCTCCCCACATCTGATCAAACAAGTCATCTATACTAGGTAGTAGATAAAAGTTATTTATTGTTACTGTTTTGAGCTACCTAAATTCTACACAAATTCTAAGAGAACCATCCTTCTTTTTAACAAATATTATTGGTGCTTCCCAAGGAGATATACTAGGATGAATGAGATCCTTCTCCAATCAATCTTCTAACTGAATCTTGATCTCATGAAGCTCTAGAGTCATCATTCGATAGGGTGCCCTAGAACTTGGTGCAGATCCTGACACTAAATCAATGGTGAAATCCACCTCTCTTTGGGGTCGTAATCCTAGAATCTCACCTAGAAGCACATCTACATACTCCCTCAAAATTGCATGATCATCTAAGGGTGAATGTTCTAGGGTGCTCTCTGATCGATCACTGATGGTGATAGCAAAAAACTGACAACCTTTACGCATGCTACACTTGATTTTCTTAGTTGAGATCATACGTAAAGAGATAGGCCTCTGCATCCTGATATCACAATTGCACTCCCAAGATCATCTTGACAATCAATGACCTTATTTCAACAATCTACCTTAGCTTGATGAGCCTCGAGTCAATCCATACCAAAAACTACATGATAGGATCCTAGAGGAATAACTCAGAGCTCAAGAGTAGTGCAAAAGACTCCCAAATCAACTATGTAACTCTCCACATACAAGTCCACAACAAGTTTGGCCCCAGAGGCCAACTCAACCTGTCAACTATCTTATTGCCTAGCCATCACTAGCCCACAGTAGTCCACTATAGTAGGAGATATAAAAAATCTGAAGCACCTGAATCAAAAAGTACTAAAAAAAATACCCCTAATGGTACTTGTCATCTCAATAACTGTGGCCTGATGCTCAGCTTGGCGGTTATATCAACCATTGCATATACATGATGGGCATGTCCCACGTCACCCACCATCTGCTTGGATCTAGGAGCTCTCTATATATCCATGGTAGCAGGTTTGTGCGGACACATACACACATAATGATCAAGGGACCCACAAATAAGACATCCCCCTGTACCTCTCTGAGATGGGGTCCCTCCTGTACTCTAGTGAACTGATCCTGCCAGCCCAACCCTAGAAGAATGTTTCATGTGAGCTAGCTATACCTACTGAATACCCCATCTACTATCCCAATCTCCACTAAAACCTCCTCTAGTACCACCTCTCTGAAAGCTCTGAGTCTATCTAGCCTTTTTCTGTTGGTGGCCATGATGTATTATCTGCCACTGTGGATACGGTGGAGCCCTCGTAGCTACTGGTGGAGGCTAGAATCCTCCTATAGGGGATGGTGCTATTCCCCGTGTCCTCTAACTTTGAAAGGCTTGTATCCTATCTTGAAACTTTCTCTTGTTTCTATCTTGGTGCTCCTATGCCCTAGTCCTGTTCTCCTAGGCTAAGTAGGCATTCTCAACAGCCTTCTCAAGCATGGGAGGAGATAGCATCCTAATTGGTCCTGCTATGTCTGCATTCAGGCCCTGAATAAACCTATTTACTTGTAATTTCTCATCTTCTAGGAAGTTCACATACTGCAAAAGGTCTAGGAATCTACTCTCATATTGTGCGATTGTGTCAGATCCCTGTCATAAGTTGTGAAAATCATCAATCGTCTTCTTCAAAAAATTATCTAACATATAATGAGCACTAAAATGCTCCTCGAATAACTCCCAGGTCACTATCTCTTGAGTCAAATGGAGCTTTTTCTCCTCATTCCTCCACCAAATGCCTACGGCATCGCGGAGGAGGTGTATGGAAAACCTGGCTTTGACATTTGTCTCGTAAGAGTGCAATACAAAGTAGCTATCCACACTAAGGAGCCATGACTCAGCCCCAAAGCCATCTGTAGAGCCGGTGTATGTAGGAGGCTGCAAGAGAAGAAGATCCTTAATCACACTACATGTGCATGATCCTAGCGTTGCGGTCCAACATGTGAAAGGGGTTATCTATCTCCAAATGGTCCCTCGAAGATGTGTGAGAGTCTACGATGGTATGAGGCTACCCTCTCATGGTGAACGGAAGGAATACATGACCTCTCCCACCTCGGGGTATCATGCTATGGTGGCTCTGAGTGGGTGTTATTTCCTATCATATCTTCGTCTCGTACCTAAATGTTTTCCTCTCTCATCTCTTGTGGTGGTGGAAGTCACTGCTGCACCACACCGATTAACTGTTGAAGAGCCTCTAAGATTTGAGGCCCTAATTCAGGTGCCTGTGGTTCGGGTGTAGGAGAACTACGTTTTACACCACTAACCGATTGTCTCCTCATGGATGCCATCCTATGAATGAGATACGGAAAATGGTTATTAAATTATAATGGTTGTGGAAATGTTTTAATCAATGATTTTATTCATTAATTTTTTATTATTATTGTTATTATTATATTATTTTTTTTATTTTTTTTGTGTTATTAAAATATTGTTGACTATTTAATTCATTACCCAGAGTGTCTGCATGTGTGAACCTCCGCTCTGATACCAAATGTAATACCCCACCTCAAGACTCTAGAAACCAGATCAATAAGTCACTTAAAATTACATTTTTTTTTTTGAAATTAAATACTAATAATACAAAACCAACTCCCATTAATATTTATTTTAAACTAAATTTATTTACCCAATTACTTAATCGCTAGCCCTAGACAATATTATTTATTTAATTTCTATTACATTTGCTAGGGACACCCTAGAAGGAGTCTACCCCCCCTTTTTAAATTAGTTGGAATTACCCCTTTTATTTATTAACTTGCGCACACACACTTCTTTATTTTAATTCCCATTCCCATGAAATAGTCAAATCTTAAAGAGTGTAAGGTTAAAGGTAAGACCTAGGATGGATCTAATCTTGATCATTGATTTCAAATTTTACCTTAAAGTTTCCCTAATCATCTATATGTTTACTTTTTATTTCTATTCTTCTTCTCATTTTGTTTTGTGTTTTCATTTGCAGGTTGTTTGGAGAGGCTATGAGTGGCAATGAAGAATTTATTTCAAATTAAACTCCCTGAAATACATAAATCCATATGGAAATAGGAATGCATTATATATATATATATATATATATATATATATATATATATATATAAAGAACAAAGCTCTATTAGAGATCCAGGGAAGGCAGGATCATTGGTTCTAATGAAAAGAAAAAAAAGTTTATTGGAGTGTGGGATCTCCATGGGTGCGGAAATGGTGCAAAGGTTGGGGTTTGGGGAAACAGTTGGAGTGGTGCGTGGTGCATGAGCAGCAGGATGTGAGTGGGAGTGAAAGGTGTATGGGAAAAGGGGAAGAAGGTGGACGGTTGAGTGGGTATGGTGTGGGGGAATGTGTCGAAAGGAGGGGTGGTAGAGCCTATGGTTGTGGGTGTGCGGGTGTGGGGTTTTAATGTGTGCAGGTTGGGGAGGGTTTGACCCTCCCCATTTCTTCTCTCTTTTTATTAAATCAAAAACCCTCACCCCAACTTTAGCGTAATTTTGTTTTTTTTACTATTGCTTTTTGTTTACGTTTATTTAATAAGCTTTAATCTATATTTTAAAAATAAGTATTATATATATATATTATATGGTAAAATTAGTATATATTAATTAATACTATTTAATATTTATTTATTTCTTTTCATTTTTATCATTTCTTAAAAATTTGAGGTATATGCATAATATATAATTCACTATAATATATCTAGATATATATATATATATATATATATACACACATTTTTATTAACACTTATAATTGTAACTATGTATATATATACAATAATAAATAACTTTTTAAACAGAAAGATTTTAGTTATATTCTAAAATTTAACTAAAGGAAAATATTCTAACATATTCATTTCATTTGTTATGAGATCTCCAATATACAATGTCATAAATAGGTGGTTTACATATAATGTTTTGCAATATATCTTCATTAAATGATATTTCTCATTTATGTGATGAATTTAGAGAGTAAAATAAGATAGTTCAAAAAGGTGAGAGACTTGAATTAAGTTTAAAGCTAACAAGAAGGAATTCATATTTCATATCTTTAAGTAAAAAGGGAGATCCAAAAAGAATATTACATTTTCCTTCGGTGTTCTCAACATAAAATTTTTCATACATCCTTTTGCGTAAAAACATACTTTCAAACAATGAACTTTCTTTTCAAACTGGATTGCCAATAATTCATAGTAAAAATATCAACTATTTTACAAGATCGCTTTTTTCAATTGCTTAAGCTCACAAATCTAACATGTCTCCAAAATACATGAGCTATTTAAGAAATATATTTACCACTTTATGCAAGGTTGAAAGGAATATTACACAAGCAAATGTGACTCAAATCTACAAGTGATCCCATATACAAAAGGGAGGATTTTTCAAGAAAATGAAAGCTTCCACATAGCCATATTCTTAAACTTACAATGAGAGTGGTGTCTAAAAAAAGATGAAGAATGAAATAAGAAGGAAAGATGACAATAATTTCCAACTACCTTTCACTTGAGCTCAAACTTTGAATGCTTTAAAAAGACCAACATGAGGAAAAAATCTTGTTTAACCACCCAACCTCTAGGCATCATTACATGCTTTTCTAAGGTTGGAAGACATGCTATCCTCCCCCAAGCCCATAAGAGATAGGACTAGCTTCCAAAAACATTGCACAAGGTTAAGGGACACAATCAAACATAATTTTCACATATAAGGCAAGAAAAATACTAAGAAAACAAAATTTTTTTTTTTAGCAAAGAAGGAAAGGAGGAGAAACCATATTCTACCTCCAAAATGGGGAAGAGAAGAAAGATATCTCCAAGTGTCAAAAGTGTAGTCCAACGCTGGATGAACACAAATAATAATCTCCACAACCTCCTTATTCCTCCAAAGTCATCAAGCCCTCCTTATTTCTACACCCATTCAGCAAAATCCTTCTTGGTAGTATTTTCAAACCCAATGGGTTTCCTCTCCAAGAATGGGGAAGGGGGGTCAAACCATATGAACCACCTTCCCCACTTCAAACCATTTGAGGGGAGTAACACGAATACTACATGGCTTGCCCATCAAGCCATGAGGTTTGAGAGGGGAAAATCCCTCTCTCTTCCTCACAAACTCAAAAATCAATCATGCCATATGATGGATGGAGAAAAATAAAACAACAAGCAAAATCAACAAATAACGACACCCAAAAAGTAACACCCACTTTTAAAGAAACAAGACTAAGATCTAACATGATATAAAACATAAAATGAGCTCAAGGAGCCTACCTCCAAAATCCCTCCAACACTCTAACTTTCCACTTCTTTATCCAAAAAAACTTTTGCTCCAAAATTCCAAATCCTCGAAGAAAAAGCTCACAAAAAAACTTCTCTTCTTTCCCCATGAGGGATAATTTCAAGAGGAGCCTACAAAAATCCTCACAAATGAGGGGGTTACATGTGTCACCCATCTCTTCCCTCAAGGTCAAATATTCTAAAAAAAAGATAGAGAAAAGATAAAATAGCTTTTAACCCTCTTCTCCCAAATTACCCAAAATGAAAAACAAAACAAACTTGTGCAACTTTTAACAAAACACACATACCCATCCTCATTACATGGATGTGACCAAATGGAGGAAAAATGGGAGGGAAACACCCTCTATTCCTTGGAATTAATCCCCCCTACCTATTAGGTAGGATCCAAGGGCCCATTTTCATGCTAAGTGAACTCCCAAACTAAAACAGGGCCTCTTTAAATGCCTAAAACAACCAAATTTTGGGTTCGGCACATTTGGGCACAAGTGTAGAGGATGTGGGGCAAACCCAAGGGTTTACATGTGACCCTAATCTCCTCTAATTAAGTAAATCATTATCTAAACTCAAAATTTAATGTAAGTGGGGGCCACTAAGTCCCCAAATCAAGTTTACAAAGCAACCTAAACATCCTAAACAAGAATAATAATACAAGACATACTACATTACAAATGAGGGTCACTCATCAGTCCCAAAATAGAGAAACATAATACTAAGGCCTCATACGATAAACATGGTTAGGACTTAGCCCCGTTCGCTGTATCTGCAAAACTTGTGTAGCCGCCCTGAAATCCACGTTCTCCTATGACCTGTCACCTAGACACTCATTGCACACATTAAACGCACATGTCTGATACAATGTAAATCAACTAATCATTAAGTGATCAATGAAATCTATGCTAGCATATCATCATCCTGAAATTGAATATGTTACAACATGCATAATTACAACACAATTTACCATGAGTTAGCCATAGAGATAAATAAAAGTTACATGCATCCATATAATCCAAGCATGCGACTAAGTATCTAATATATCTCAATTAGGTCTAGCCAACATCAAAATAAGTTAGTATCCGCAACATGGAATGAAATTGTTTTCAACATACTAATCAAATAAAATTGGTGTTACGCGCCCAAATATCTATACATGTCGAAGAATGTCAAATATCATAACATATTCTCCAACATATATCAGATCCTTGTCAAATCATGTCTATGAATAAAAAAGTCAATAGATAACTGAGGCTATCAAAATTTGGGCACTAGTAAAGTTATCTTGGACTTGTATACATGTGGACTAGAGAAGATTGCCAAATAACCTTGGAATTCATGTTTAAGATTTAGGATCATAAATGAATTCAACACCTATTCTCATTTATCGTTAGAATTTGTGCTACAATACTAAGAATTAATTTTTTAGACTGATCAAAATATTAAGGTATGATTAGTTGGTTAAAATGTAATCATAAGATGATCTTCTTGGAGAAAGGTGAAATTTAGGTCATTCTCTTATCATTTTTAAACCATCTTGTGATGAGAAATAGACCCACATTGTGTAAATTTCTAATGTGAACCTTAACCCTTTTAACAATGGACTACTCGATCTTGATCTCCCACTTGTCCTAATATGTAATGGGTGTATGATTTCAAATTGAGATTATGATCTTGGAGACAAATGCCCTAAGATAGGTACTTGTAGTCTCACGAGGTTACAAATTTCCCTATTAACAAATAGGTCACACAATTCATTACAAAAGGCAAATGAACCTAGTTAGGTAAAAACCTCCTGAGTGTGATGCAAACAATACTGAGGAAACCCTCTCACTATGGATAAATAACCTATTATTATAATAATTACTGTGTACTAATTATATTTTCATTTTATAAATGAGTGAAAGAAACGGGACCCTAAATCTTAAAAGGGAAAAAAATGAACTTCTCATCCTTTGGGCATACACTTGTTCTATTGTGTAACAAAGGTATGTTATAAGATCAAGATGCATGCCCTTAGGAGTGAATTTTAGGGACAAGACCTAGTACTGGGTGTGTATGTAAATAGCCTTATATGTAACTAATTACCATATTAACATATGAATGAATTAAAAAAATAATTGAAATAATGTGGATAATCCTTATTCGATGAGTTACACCATAAGTTAAATGTTAAACAATATAGAGGAAATCTACCAAAAAGGAAAACGGAATGTATGATTCACATATAATGAACCTTTTCAGGAATTAAATTAAATATTGAAACATGATTGTAATAAATGTGTAATCCTAAAATATCCTCTTGTGGGAAGACCCTATCTGTAAGTGTATACTGTAGTGAATCGTTATGTTGTGCCTGTTATCCAAATAACTCTCCTAGATATTTTGGATTATTTGTATCTTCATTATGACTCTGATGCTTTACATTTCAGGTTTTGTGCATGCAGGCTTACTCATTTGGCACTTTACATATTATTTATTCCTTCTGCACACTTCCTACATCCTGCAATTCTTTCCCATGCCCCTCTACAAACACCTTCCAAATCGGTTAAGTTCTGGGTCTTCCTATCACGCGCCTTCCTTTCTTTTTTCTATTGTGCGCCTTGTTTCCTTACTGCAATCAACTAGAGCATCCTCATGCACATTCTTACATCTCCCTTCACATTCTACCCCCTTCCATTTACCCTTTTCGTGCCTTCCTCCCGCATGCTTTTTTTTCCCTTCTTCCTACACGCACACCTTCTTTTTTGTCCCCTCGCCCCCTCCTTGCATGCCCTTCTGCAGACATGCCTTAAAATTTTGTACCCCTAATCTTTCTCTTGTGCACATGCACACCCTATTTTCATGCCTTCTATAGGTATAACTTCCTCATGTGCATGCACCTATGTGCGTGCCTACCCTTTGTTTCCCTTCCACACCTCGCATTTGACTCTTGAACTTCAAAAGGTCATAACTTTCAATTCAAAGCTCTAATTTTCACAAAATTGGAATTTAATTTTGATGAGGATAGATATATGAAAATTAAAGAAACATATCCATCTCCAGTCAAATAAATACCTAGTCCCGTCAAATGACAGAAATTCCTGGCAAATCAAAAAAGAGCTGCCTCCACTCAAAGTGCCATATCTTTTGCATTTCTCAACGAAATCACAAAAAATTTGTACCATTGGAATTGTGGCTCTAAGACCAACAAACAGAAATCAAGAAATTCCGTATTTTATAAGGAATTAATGGTGACTTTGTAGAAAATGTGCCTGTTTAGAATAATGTTTTATTTGGTAGTTGGGGGTGCATTAAATTAAGCATGTGCTGACATTTCTCACTGTTGTAAGTCAAAGAACAATATGGTGAGCCTTTTACAAGTAACAGAACATCATTTCACTTCATTTACTACCTCTTGTAAGTGGTGAGAAGACATATTTTGGGATTTCTATTTTTCCCTTTCTCTCTCTCTTCTCATATTTCTATAAATTGGAGTGTTGGGCTCATTGTAAAGAGAGGTGGTTTTGGGTAGCAAAACTGTATAAATTTTTTTGAAGCCAATCTGTTGCATGCCCTTATAGTGGACTCCTTGCATGGTGATCGAAGCCCATATTTTATAAAGGATTGAACTTTGTATTTCAATGCAACATTCGATGAAAGTTTGTTGATATTATCTTCCCTTTCTGTGTTTGGTTTGCATTCTCCTTACCCTTAGATATTATTACTTATATATTGTGTCTATTCTATTTTGCTATAGGGACTCATTATTACTTTTCATATGTGAACTATGGTTCTTAATGCATTTTGTAGACTATGGAGGACTGTTATCACCCCTTCTAGTATGCATTCTTCCTTTTTTTTTCACACATCGGAAAACTATATTCATTCTCTCCTTTTATGGTGTATCACTGCTTTGGTGTAGTATTTTGTTTTCATAAAATCTCTCACCCTTGTCCCGTGGAAATTTAGATTAGGATCAGATGGTTTTTTTTGCATTCGAGTAGATTGTGGTAGGTAGTTTAGGAGTAAGAACTAGCTTTCTCTAGAGGTCTATCTGGAGTAGCAATTCCCACAAATCAGAGATAGTACCCATGTTATCCAATCACACTTTGAGCTCAAACACACACACACACACACACACACACACACACACACACACACACACACACACACACACACACACACACACACACACACACTTGTGAAAACTGAAGGGTGTTGTGATTCGGAGATAATAGTTCCTCTTCGAAGAAAAAAAGTTTCCTTGAATTGCATCATGTGTTTTCACATTATCTGTGTGGGTTAATGTTTTACAAACATTTCATGTGTTATGTTTAGTCCTAAGTAATCTCCTATAGTGTCATGTGTACTACATTGTAATTCAAATATATATATATATTCTTGTTTTCTTAGTGTTGTATTATGTGTGTAAAATGTCGGCATTACAACATGCATTGCCAAAGCTCATGTATGTTTAACAGGGCACTTGTTACTTTATATTATGAGATAAGAAAAGTATTTTCCATAAGATTTGCATGACATCCATATGTGTCTCAAAACCTCTTGATTTGAACATATTGGGGTTCATTTATCGCCCACATATGGTTTTTTTCATAACAGAGGTGGTTGGGTTGGACTAGACACCTGAAATCTATATTTGGTTAATAAATTTCAATGGTGTCTTCAAAATTATGCCAAAGCCATCACATTCCATTTGAAACCTTTAGAATAACAAATTATTCCACGCAAAGGAAGAGTGAAAAGAATTTTTTTTGCAAAGGCATACATGAGTTAGAAAGAAATGCACTTCCAAAAGTTTAATCACTAAAATAGTTACTTGAATAATTTGAAAAGAGTAGGAGAAAAAAGTGGTATTCGTTGGAGAATCATGTTTCCAAGTTACATTACATGTAGCACAAGTTATCATCAGTAGAGAAATAAAAATCAATACAACAAGATACTACACCCACAGATATGACTTCTACTCCCCATCTTATTCTTCTTCTTTTGCATACAAAAAACACAACAGAGGAATCTAGTAGTTCTTCTCAAAAAACAATCAAACCCACTTCAGATGCAGATAACAATCCATGATCAAAAAAAATTTATATTGTGAAATAAGGAGGTATTGGGGTATTGATTTTTCTCCATCTAGGGTTGTTTTGACCCAAAAATGTGTTGATTTCTAATGGCTATTTGCGAGAACCCCATTAGCACAATTTTCCCCACAACATTCTACACACTGGAACTATCCACTTAATGTAAAAATTTACAATGTTAACTTGGGTTTTAACATGGTTATCCTTTGAACCTTGGATAAAGAGCTTGTATCATTATGAAAAGAAAAGACAGGTTTGAAAGGCTGTGAGGATGTGTTGCTCTCCTTACTACTTGATTGGTGGATTTACCATACCACACTGACAATACGTTTCCTTCACTCACACGCCTTCCTCCACCTCAACATTTACTTCACCCACACATTTACCTTATTAGTTTTTTCAAATATTTATTTATTTTTATTTAGTTGGGCACTACAAATAGTTTCTCCCATGGCATGATCATATTACAATTGCATTATTGTGAATATGTTTACTGATATGTTTAGTAATATAAAAAATAATTTAATCTATAAAATAAATTAAGTTCATCTTCTTGATTGATTGAACATTAATTTTTATTTGAAAAAACATCTATATAAAATTTTTTGTGCCACAACTCTAGATGTGGCTTGCCACCATGCTAGCACTCTTGTCCTCGTCTTTATCTTGGGACATGGGGCTCACTACTTCCACGACATCATATTTAATCACTCCCATCTCCATTAAACAATGTCCCTTGGTCGGCTTTTTACATCTCATCACCCCAATTCCTGGAAAATGAAAAAAAAGAAAAACTTGAAGAATCTAAATCAATCCCAAATTGATGGGAGCTCATTCTTGATGGGAAATACCTTTTATATGGTTGGCTAATGACATATACCCTTCGTTTTTTGTTCTCCATGAAATATATTGAAAATCTAATCAATTTTAAAGGTTGAGGGCTCAGGTGATTTTGTAAACGGTTGTAACACCTTTTGGCTAGTTTTTCTCTTATGGAGTAATCACATTACAACTCCATTATTGTTAATAGTTGTACTGCTATGTTACTAATATATCAATTATCTAATCCATTTTTCATTATCTCGATTGATTGAATTTAAATTTTTATTTGGACAAACATCTATATCAATTCACCTACAAATTTTGGGGTTTATACTTTTGGTGGATTTTTTTTAAAATTTTTTACAAAACTTATGTTGCTGACAGAATGATAGAGGTAGAAACAATATATACAACTAATAACAATATATTTTATATGGATTAAAATTTAGAAGAAAATAGAAAATGATTACCTTTATTACATGTACGCAATGTTACAATAATATTTATTCTAATAGATAATTAAAAAAAATCTAACAATCTTTTTAGCTAAGTTTGTGTGCCCAACATTTTTTGAATTCTATAAAATACTTACAAATATCGTATGTAGTAATTTTCATAAGATCATGTAAAAGGTTTAACTATTTTCTATTTATTTCTAATGAGTTTATTACCTCTTACTAATTTTTAGAGTGGAAACTTCAGAAAAATGAACTAATCATGTGTACACACCCAAAAATTTGCGAAAAGTAATAGAAAAATAAAGATTTTTTTTCATGTTTGTAGAATGGAGTGTCCATTTTTTCAAACTATTTTTAAAAAAAAAAATTAGATGAGTGGATAAAAATTATGTAGATAAAATAATATATATATTTTTTAGGAAACAAAATAGACACTATTAAAAGAAATTAAAGATTAAGATCTTAAGCTATTGAAATTTTTGAAATAAATACATCAACACAAATATAAGATAGAGATTGATATTATAGCCATGATTTTAATGGAACATTATTTGAAAAACATAAGAAAACAAGGCCTAGACTCGATATTATTATCCATTTTTTATAAAATGGATTTAGTCAAATAATAGACAGTTTAACCCTTATGAATAGATATCCAAGAAAAGGGTGGGTTTTGTAAGACAAAGAAAATAAAATTTGATTTCATTATAATGCACTAGCACTATACTATGCTCAAATCATTTTTGGGGAAAAAAAAAATTATATCGTACAAATGTAGTCATATTATAACACAAGCATGTTCTAACATAATCATGCCATAGATTGGTAGAAAACTAAGTTTCTTTTTTTATGAAATAGTCTATATTACTTTATAAAATATTATAGCCTATCCATAAAAAATATGGGTGGTAAAGGGCACACCCCATGAGCAAACTAGCCGACGACTAGGAGACTAAAGTATCAGGCCCAAGGGGAAACAACAAACATAGCAACAATGCCAGAATTGAAAAAAATAGGCCACCACAGCAAACATAGAGGTAGGGGGTGGTGGAGGCTTCTTATCCTCTAGGTTACTACCAGGAAGATCATTGTCATCGGGAAGGGGTGACCAACCTAGAGAAACTTCTTCATCTTTGTCATCCTGCTAGTTAGGATAAATGGAAATAACCAACCTGGGAAATTTTCCAGAATCCCACCCATCCCTCTACACAGGCAGCAGGGAGTGGTGGTGGCCATTATGCTACGTGGAATTATAAGGGGACCCCAACCACCATGGTTGACAGGGCTACACTAATGCTCGGGTTGCCACCTGGGAGAGTGATGATGATGAGCATGGTCAACCAACTGGCCATGGCCATGACACCCTCTTAAACGGACACTCCCAGAAAGGGAGGTAGGGGGATCTCATGCCACAGTGCAAGGAGCGTTGGCCCAATGATCTAGAAGGGCCTGAAGGTTCCGCACTTTCAGCTCCTTGTGGGCCTGGTCCTAGATCTGTAAGAACACATTAGAGATAAGAATGGCCTTGTCATAATGCGAAAGAATGCAAGAAACTACAGAATTGTGTTCTTATAAAAAAAGGATCTCCACTTTGAAAGTATGCCACACTTGCAAAAGCATGGGGAATGGAAATATAATCCCCTAGTTTATCATGTTTCCGAAGAAATGGAGCTGGTCTAAATGGCCAAAAGAAATCGTGGAGTTACTCAAAAGCATATGGAAAGCTTGGGAGTTACTCAAACCCTTTAATCTAGGAAGGGGATGGATTCAGAAATGGGCTATCCATTAATGACCACAACATTTGGTGGTCTCCTCTCATCAATTTTCCAGATGTGCAGCTTTCCCAAGGGCCCTAGGTTCATGCTCTTAAGTTGTATCGACGAGGCTTGTGCACTTTTAAAGACATCTTTTGTAGGCAGACCAGATTACTTCTCACATGGCCTTAAGCTAAAGCTAAGTTTCGGCTTGCTTTAGCTGATAGAGAATCTTATCAGGAAGTTCCTTTTTCCATTCCTTTCAAGATGCTTCACAAAGTTGATGTCATCTCTCTTAAGTCTTGGTGGAAGGATTGGAAATGGTTTCCAGATACCCCTTTCTTAAATTACTCCCCAGGCAAAGGTTATGCTCTGCTCACCCCCAAGTTGCCGATGGTGGCCTTTCTTAACTTCAGATGGTACATTAATTTTGGATGGTCATCCTAGGAAGCTAGATTTCATACCATTTGGAAAGCCATCATTCAGCCCAAGCTAGCCTATTTTTCTTGGTGAGAACACTAAGTTCAAAAAGCATATAAAACAACTTTTTGGTAACTTTTAAATCCCCCCTTTCTATGCACATGATTCCATATAGATAATCAATTTTCTAATCAAAACCACATGAGAATAGTATTTCAATGAGTTAACAACTAGAATATAAATAATATTGGTCTATTGAGACACAATATGAGGAAATTATGAAGGAAGTTATACATATTACACCATCACCTTTAAGGCATATACAAATATCGTAAAATACTATAAGAACTTATAATGAATATTCCAATGTAAACATCCTATCAGGAAGAACCATTACAGACAATGGTTCACAATAAGTTTATTCATAAATAATGTACGCTATATGAACTCAATGTATGCATGTGTATTCACGCAATGTGTGTATATCTATATAAAAATATACATAAAAACATACTCCAATTGTGTGTTTATGGGTAGTAATATTGTATAATCATTTGTTTTATTATAAAAGGTTAAAAATATTTTAAAAATAATTAAAATAAATATTGTTAACATAATTTAAACAAACCCATATTCAATAAAGCATACATAATTTAACAATGTATTTTTCACATGGTTAAGTTTTTCAATAAACAAGATTGGTCACCTTCACATTCGCATGATGGATAGAAAAATATTAGCTTAGGTGCACATGTGCTTTAAATTTAGGTTTTATGACCGAGATTCTAGCGATCAATCATACTCAATCATATTAGAGATTTTTTTAATTGTTGTATCACATGTCATTTTGATATCTAAACCATTTTTTCCTTTACCATTATTTATCAATTACCAGTGGAAATGTTGTCCCAAATGTTTTTGTCCCCTTTTCAATAGTCTTTGAGATAGTATGTATTGTGTGGAAAAAAATATTTATTCCACCTATTTTTATAAATATAATCCCAAGCACAGAAGGCAACACTAGACATTTCTCACCTCCATACTCTTTCAAATCACGAGAACATTACCCCCTACAACGTTCCTCAAATCTTACTTACCCTTGCCTCTCAGTTCCATTCACAATGAAGCAAAACATTGTTGTCACATTCTGTCGTGCCACAACTTTGGATACTGGCTTCCCACCTTGCTAACACTCCTAACTTCATGTTTATCTTGGGACATGGGGCTCGGTGCCTCCACAACATCATAGTTAATCTTTCCCATTTCCAATAGGCAATGTCCTTTGGTCGGTTTTTTGCATCTCGTCACCCCAAGTCCTGGAAAATGAAAACAGAGAAAAACTTGAAGAACGTAAATCCATCCCAAATGGATGGGGGCTCATTCTTCATGGGAAATACCTTTTAGATTGTTGGCTAATGACATATACCGTTGGCCTTTTATTCTGTCTGTGATTGTTGTCTAACTTTCTCGTCAATATATTGACAATCTAATCAGTTTTAAAGGTTGAGGACTCATGTGATTTTGTAAACTGTTGCAATACCTTTGGGCTAGTTTGTCACTCATGGAGTGATCACATTACAACTCCATTATTGTGAATAGTTATACTGTTATTTTAGTAATATAACATTTATTTAATCTATTTTTCATTATCTCGATTGATTGAATTTACATTTTTATTTGGACAAACATCTATAGCAATTCGCCTACAAATTCTGGGGTTGATACTTTTGGTGGATTTTTTATTTTTCATTTCACAAAACTGATGCTGCTGACAGAACGATAGAGCTAGCAGCAATATATACAGCTAATAACAATATAGTTTATACGGAGTCAAATTTAGAAGCAAATAGCAAGTGATTACATATATGACATGCAGGCAGTGTTACAATAATATTTTAGTTTACGACGAGGCTTCGTCGTGGGCTTTCAGAGAGGAATATAAGATGACGCTTCGTCGTGGGCTTACAAAGAAGAATATAACACTCTGTCTACACTCCATTTCACGTGTAGAAACACTGTTTTCTGCAATAACTGCCGTGATTACAGAGTCGAATTCTATGGTTTGTAGGCCCCCTCATCCTATAAAATCCTTTTAACTCACTCATCGATTACATCGCTAAACTCGCAGCTTATTTGCTCCTGATTTTCGTCTTAATAAATCAAGATGACAATGAGGAAGGCTGCAGCGTTGTTGGTGATGCTTATGATTTCTATTTGTACAACCATTCACCCAGTGGTTGCACACAGCAAACCTTACTACAGTCCCCCTTCACACAGCAAGTGTCCTTTAAATGCGTTGAAGCTAGGAGTCCACCTATTTTTATAAATATAATCCCAAGCACAGAAGGCAACACTCGACATTTCTCACCTCCATACTCTTTCAAATCACGAGAACATTACCCCCTACAACATTCCTCAAATCTTACTTACCCTTGATTCTCAATTCCATTCGCAAAGAAGCAAAGCATTGTTGCCGCATTTTGTCGTGCTACAACTTTGGATACTGGCTTGCCACCTTGCTAGCACTCCTAACCTCATCTTTATCTTGGACATGGGGCTCGGTGCCTCCACAACATCATAGTTAATCTTTCCCATTTCCATTAGGCAATGTCCTTTGGTCGGTTTTTTGCATCTCGTGACCCCAAGTCCTGGAAAATGAAAACAGAGAAAAACTTGAAGAAACTAAATCCATCCCAAATGGATGGGGACTCATTCTTGAGGGGAAATACCTTTTAGATTATTGGCTAATAACATATACCTTTTTCCTTTTGTTCTGTATGTGATTGTTGTCTAACTCTCTAGTTAATATATTGACAATCTAATCAGTGTTAAAGGTTAAGGACTCATGTGATTTTGTAAACGGTTGCAATACCTTTGGGCTAGTTTGTCACTCATGGAGTGATCACGTTACAACTCCATTTTTGTGAATAGTTATGCTGTTATTTTAGTAATATAACATTTATTTAATCTATTTTTCATTATCTCGATTGATTGAATTTAAATTTTTATTTGGACAAACTACAAATTCTGGGGTTGATACTTTTGGTGGATTTTTTATTTTTTATTTCATAAAACTGATGCTGCTGACAGAACGATAGAGCTAGCAGCAATACATACAGCTAATAACAATATACTTTATACGGAGTCAAATTTAGAAGCAAATAGGAAGTGATTACATATATGACATGCACGCAGTGTTACAATAATATTTTAGTTTACGACGAGGGTTCGTCGTGGGCTTACAAAGAAGAATATAACACTCTGTCTACAATAACTGCCGTGATTACATAGTCGAATTCTATGGTTTGTAGCCCCCCTCATCCTATAAAATCCTTTTAACGCACTCATCGATTACATCGCTAAACTCGCAGCTTATTTGCTCCTGATTTTCGTCTTAATAAATCAAGATGACAATGAGGAAGGCTGCAGCGTTGTTGGTGATGCTTATGATTTCTATTTGTACAACCATTCACCCAGTGGTTGCACACAGCAAACCTTACTACAGTCCCCCTTTAAATGCGTTGATGTGCTTGGTGGGCTGGTTCATGTGGGCCTCGGAGATCCCGTTGTGAACAAGTGCTGTCCCCTGTTGAAAGGACTGTTGGAGATAGAAGCAGCACTCTGTCTGTGTACAACTATTCGGATTAAGCTTCTTGATGTCAACATTATCCTTCCACTCGCTCTCGATCTTTTAGTTCAAATGCCCACCTCTCCAGTAAATAATCGTAATCTAGTTCTTGGTGTTGTAGAAAAAGACTGCGTTCGCTGGCATGGATAATCATAGACAACTCCATCCACTTTGTAAGCGTTAATCATTTATTCCGACAATAAGAGGAATTGAAACTGATCATTCTCATTTTTGTCGTTTTTCAAAGATACGGTGATTTGGTTTGGGGGAAATCTGCCACTGCGTGGGGAAGTTATTTGTTGAATCCGACAATAAGAGGAATTGAAACTGATCATTCTCATTTAATGTTTGTTGCAATTTTCCTAGCTAATTTAGGACAACCCGAACGATTCAAAGAATTTATAAATGTCTGCAATTCTAAATCATTAATTGGATACTTCTTTAAGAAAACCAAATTTATTAATAATAGGCAATTGAATTAAGTTTTTTTAAAAAGCAATTGTCGAAAAGAATACATAAGAAGGCGGTCCTTTGTAATCTAATTTCCTGGATTTTTTTTTATTGTATGATCCCGTGCAGCAGGGATTTTTAAGCTTTTCTTTTTCCGTTAAAAGTTCTTTTTAGGTGGAAGATTGTTAATTTTATCTATATTATTTTAGGTGTAGTTTAGGTTTAAATGGGTATTCATTTTTTAAATTTGTATCATTCTAGTTTTATCACTTTATATGCCATTGAAAGAGAAGTTCTGTTAAAATAATCAGTATATAGATTTTTGAATCTTCAGAATTTGACAAGAGATGACTAAATTATGTAAAGAAATTTATAAAATTTGATTATGAATAAAATAGAAAACAATTATAGATATGTACATGTTGCATAAAATATAGCAACTTTACAACTGAACAGTAAGAATGCAGGTTGAATGTTGTGCCCAAAAGTTAAGTTGGTCATCAAAATATAAATTAAAATATTAAAATTGTGAGCCGAAGAAAATGATGTCAAATCTTCAACTATACAGCGCATTTAAAATGATGTACAAAATTCATAAATGTTGCGTACCTCCAAACAAATTGGCTAAGCTATATTAACAATTTCAAGGATTAAGACACATACAATGTTAAATATCACTACAATAGATATATGCAATACAAAGTAAAATACAAAAAATATCATATATTTGTATATGCAAAAATACTTCAGACAATCTTGTGAAGATCATAGCTTATAAAAAATAGAGTTTCACTTAATATTTTTATAGGTTAGAAACTCTCGAGAGGAAGAATAATTTGGAGTTTTAGTTACTCTCAAAAGTGAATATTAGAAATAAATTTATTGCAGAAATGTGGTCGGCACAGATCTTTTTGTGAATTGGCTATGCAAGTAATCCAAGTGTGGCTATCAAGTAAAAGAAAGGGGTCATTGCAGAGCAGTTTTCCAACAAGATTAAAAGGTTTGTTAGAAGTAGAGTAAACTGTGGTTGTTCTGTTGTGTGTGAAACAGAAAAAAACATGTATAAAATAAACATGGGATAGAAAATACCATGTAAGAAATTTTTTTATTTCTTATTAAGCTGTGGATTTCCAATTTCATTCTAAAAGAAACAAGTGATTTTCCTCAAACAACTACTCTATTCTTTTGGGACAACATTGAAGCATTCTAATTATGCTCATGTAAGCGTATTTATTAGTCATGCCTCCCTTGCAATGTGTGATAAAATACCACCTTCACTATAGGAGTTATTGCTAAAATTGCATTCAAACTTCTTCTTCTATAATGTTATTCGAAAAATGCAACCTTGACATCCATTTAATAGAATTTCCAATTAGGTTGAGTTGTTATTGTTAAAATAGTTCTAATAGTGTCTAGTCTAGCTATTTGAGCAAAAGTCTCATTGTAATAAATTTCGGGTTGTTGTGAGAAACCATTTGCAACTAACATGGCTTTGTGTTTTTTAAATTTTCATATGCATTGTATTTTTCGTTTTAAACCAACTTTATGCTAAAAATAGCCATTCCATCTGTAGGGCTCACCAGATACCATGTATTTATTTTCAATAGAATCATTTTCTTCATCCATAGTTTTTACACTTTTTTCATCTATGAAAGAATCTACAATTATATGGGATCATTATGATAACATAATGAAAAATTAGAATATAAATTAACTTTATCACTAGGTTGATTTTTTTCATAAATCTCGCTTAAGCTTCTTATCTTCCCTAGGGTGTACCTGAACCTATACATTTTTGTTGCCATTTTTGGATCTAATATTTCATTACTACAAGATCTTGAAGGTGAAAAATTCGTAAGGGCCATAATGCTTCATCCGAGTGTAAATTTTCTAGAGGGGATGAAAATCCACTTGAGATATCTCTTGTGTTGCTTTATGAAACTAGAGTTATGTTTGATGAAGATGTCACTGCACCGATCCCTTAAAGTGCTAGATAAAGATTTTTTTTGTTTGTTTCAAAAATATAATTTGTGTCATCAGGTATTCCTGTAGTGATAGTTTCTAACTTATCAATACTTCAATCTCATGCATGTTCTTCAATGAAATCAATATCTCTACTAATAATAGCATTCTTTGTGATGGGGTTATACAATTTATAGGCTTTTAAAAACTAAATAATTTTTACCTTATCTAAAACAAATCTAACTTCGTGCCATTTACATCTAGCATCACATTACATCATGCTATTCCTTTATGTTAAATATTATAGACATGTTGTTTGGACTACACCAAGGACAAGAAAAGATGTTGAAGAGTGATCCCACTTCTACAATCTTCATGGAGGATGAAAAGATGGTGTAAACCCCTACATTCCTTTTTGGAAAATTCTTGTCGTGGAGAGATACATTCCAAATTTTCCTCAACATTAATAAAAGTGAATTAGTATTACTGTATAGTTTCTGATGGATTTTTAACATAATTATTTACAATGACATAAGTCATCTGTGAATGTGAAGAAAAAGAAAACAATTTTTCCTCTTGAGATTGTTGAAGGAAATCCATGGTTAGAGTGTATTCAATACATTATGTTTCCATGGTTTAAAAAGCTTGAAGTACATCGCATTGAGGAAAATTGTGGTAATAAGTAAGCATGATTTAAAAAGATGTTTGTACTTTTCCCACAACTATTATTTTCTATATTTTGTTTTTCCAAATGCTAATAATTTTTTTTTTGGTTCATTATTGTAAATTTTTTACCTTTTGCATTTCTTCAATTTTTCATTAATTTGGACATCTATGTATAGTATCTATTTTTTACATTATTATTTGTCAACATTTTGTTAACCTCCTATTCCCAACCAAATTCTCCCAGTAGATGTGAATCCCATGGAATTAGCCAAAGTTGGTAATTTTTGGGGTCATGAACAGGTCCCGACTCTTGTGAGGTTTATGCCACACGTCACCATTCTGTTAGTCTCCCAGTGAATTTTCATTGTAATTCCCACATTTTTCACACACAAAAAAAAGTAAAAATACCAGGATAATTTTTTTTTTGAATTACGTTGATCACTACATGACGCCACAAGGGCTCTAAGTAAAGAAAACTCAAAGGCACATATGACACTTGCAAGTCATCAAATAACATAGACACATGACAATACCATAGACATGTCTATGCCACACTTTTCCCAATGAATGAATACTAGCAATGAACCAACCACAAGACAAGGACTCAAGGATTGGCAAACCCACAACACATCATTTTATTAATTACATCTTAGTTACGATTAAAATTCCAAGAACATTATTGAGCAAGGACAATTTCCTTTTTTTTCCAGCTACAGATTCTTAAGTTCATCCCCCATTTTAATTTACAGTTCGACCATTTTAAGTTGGCTTTTTATCCTTTATGGAAATTTCCATAACTTACATACTTATTTTTCATTATTCAAATTACATAAAAAGTACTTAATTATCTTGTTCTTTTGTTAAGAATATGCTTCTCAAACATTTATTCAATATCTACATTTTACCCTTGCAACTCAAGTGAATCTAACTTGATGTCTGGAAAGAAATATTAGGATTTAAGGGGGCGGTGGTTTAGATTAAAGATAAATTTTCCCCAAAAAACATTATTTAATGATGATATATTTATTTCCCGATTCAACATTCCTAAAAAAAGAAAATCTATTTAGATTATATATCTATATATCTTTTGTTCTACTTTAAGTTTGATCTTACCAAGGGAAATGTCATATTATTTGTAACACATGAAAATGTTTAATTGGGTTATAAGGGCTCCAAGAGTGGCATTATTCCTGACGTCAAATCTCATGTTTACTTGTATATCCTTTACTATTACATCGCATTCTGGTCTCATTATTACCCTCACTTTATAAAAAAAGAGTTACAAAAGTACTTGCTTATCATCTTGAAGAAGTACATGGTTGGAAGCATTATGAACTACACATGAACCAAAAGTAATTTGTGTTCAAGGTAAGATCCCATGTTCCTACATTTCATGATTCTGCATCTGAAATTTCATTTATTCTTAATGTTCATAACATGACATAACAAGGGATTACAGGACAATATTTCAGTTTCCTGGGTTCTCTAAAGTAAACATATTACAAATAAATTTCATTTGCAAAGAGTTAATTATAATTTTCTACCCACAAATTAACCTCATAATCAACTATGGTTTACTTTAACTCCAATTTTAACTCAGAACTTTACACCTATTTATAAATTAGATTAAGGTTCAAAAATATATTTATCCTATACAATCTGCATAAAATATCAACGCACTATATTGTCACTATCCAAAGATAAGACATTTAGCTGAGAGGATCAAAAGAGGTTATTAACAAGATTTTAAGTGGTAGTACAACTATTTCACTAGCTCCATGATTTCATCTGGATCCCACAAGAAATTCATTTGATGAAGAAATTTAATTCTAAATCCATCTTTCGAAGATAAGGTAGTCCACTAGGATATGAAGGAAGAGTTAGCTCTACTTACTCCAGATAAAGTTTGACTATGTCACTCCTATCTTTCATGTCTATGACGATGTCACTAAACATACCACCTAAGATGATAAACCCATTCTTGGGCTCTTATTTACCTAAACTAGGAGGTTCCATCGAGTGTAAATTTTAAGTTCATTCTATGGTTTTAATCTCTTCTATGGTAAAAAGGATCACACATGAAGACATGTTATGCACAGATCTTATACTAGGGTTGAGTGTTTTGATTAAATCTCTTTATTACATTTACATGGTAAGAATACAACACAATAATTAATTAATTGTTTATTGAACACTAAAAAATCACTACAATATATTAACTTCAAATTCATTTACCATATATATATATATATATATATATATATATATATATATATATATATATATATATATATATATATATCAAACCTTTTTACCATATTTCCTATGAATCAAATTGAAACAATGATTAAATACACATTTCCTAGATGTCCCTAAAAAAACTAGCATCTCATACATATTAGCAAAATTTCAAATATAACTTTTCTGTAACATGAGACTACATTATACATATATTCATTTTACAACGAACCATATAAATTACAATGATAAATATTGAATCTCACATCACCTTTTTGCCATTAATCTTACATCCTACAAAACCATGTGAGGATGAAATCAACGATAAATCCATGGTATGGCATCCACCCTAATCTAACATAATTAACATTGTTCAATTTTCTATTTACATATAATAATAATTACAATTTGCATTCGAAAAAAAAGGTTTAGGGACATGTATTTATTTCTTTTCATTTCACTTCATTTCATAACCAAGGAAAGAGAAAGAGAAAGAAAGGGAGAGAAACACCATTTTTTCAAAAGTTTTATTTCACATAAAAAGTTACACTATAGAGTTTTCAAACAGATATTTACATGTGTCAAAAGTTTCCACGGTAGTTTGGCAACCTGACAAGGGTCCCAAAAATTTCTATTTTAATATTTTCTTGCTAGCTACAAAAACGTTCAATTCGGGATCAGAGGCTAAGAAACCACTTGCAAATGTTGTCTTCCAATGAGCAAACACATCATGGTTGAATTTGTACATATCTAATATTTTCCAAGGGTTCATAACAACTGAGAGAATATGGAACTAGCGAACGGTTTATGTTTGGCGAGTATTTTTCTGGGGCCATCAGTCGTAATTGACCTAGTTGCAATTGTATAAAAGTTATCTTGAGGGCTTAGAAAACCATGTCCAAAACTGATGTCCACTTGGTGAATGTGAAACAAGAAACATCCTACAATTTCCTTTTTATACGGAGAATTCACCAAAGTCTACATGACTGAGAATTAACAAATAGCTATCAAATGAAAACATGTTTTCTAAAGCCACCAGTCATAATTGGCCTAGTTTGACCTAGTCAAACTGCGACTAGAGGCCTACAAAATTCCATTTCCAAACTATCCAGAAAAGTGTTTTTCCCTAAACTGAAAGTCTCGTGTAATTTTCTAATAAAAACACTATAGGTTTTCGAAGACGGATAATAATTTCTGTATCTAGGTTTCAAATGGTGGTTCAAAAGGAAAGCCAACTTTTTAGATTTAGCAACTTCCTATCACTAAAAAAAAATCTCATGTTTACTTGTATATCCTTTACTATTACATCGCATTCTGGTCTCATTATTACCCTCACTTTATAAAAAAAGAGTTACAAAAGTACTTGCTTATCATCTTGAAGAAGTACATGGTTGGAAGCATTATGAACTACACATGAACCAAAAGTAATTTGTGTTCAAGGTAAGATCCCATGTTCCTACATTTCATGATTCTGCATCTGAAATTTCATTTATTCTTAATGTTCATAACATGACATAACAAGGGATTACAGGACAATATTTCAGTTTCCTGGGTTCTCTAAAGTAAACATATTACAAATAAATTTCATTTGCAAAGAGTTAATTATAATTTTCTACCCACAAATTAACCTCATAATCAACTATGGTTTACTTTAACTCCAATTTTAACTCAGAACTTTACACCTATTTATAAATTAGATTAAGGTTCAAAAATATATTTATCCTATACAATCTGCATAAAATATCAACGCACTATATTGTCACTATCCAAAGATAAGACATTTAGCTGAGAGAATCAAAAGAGTTTATTAATAATATTTTAAGTGATAGTACAACTATTTCACTAGCTCCATGATGTCATCTAGATCCCACAAGAAATTCATTCGATGAAGAAATTTAATTCTAAATCTATCTTCTGAAGACAAGGTAGACCATTAGGATACGGAGGAAGAGTTAGCTGTACTTACTCCAGATAAAGTTTGATTGTGTCGCTCCTATCTGTCAGGTTTATAACGATGTCACTAAACATACTGTTTAAGACACCAAACCCATTCTTGGGATCTTATTTACCTAAACGAGGAGGTTTCATTGAGTGTAAAGTTTAATTTCATTCTACAGTTTCAATCTCTTCTATGGTAAAAAAGGCTCACACATGATGACATATTATGCACAGAACTTATACTAGGGTTGAGTGTTTCGATTAAATCTCCTTATTACATTTACAAGGTAAGAATACAACTAACTAATAAATTAATTGTTTATTGAACACTGATAAAGCATTACAATATATTAACTTAAAATTCATTTACCATATATATATCAAACGTTTTTTACCATACGTCCTGTGAATCAAATTCAAACTATGATTAAATACACATTTCCTAGATGTCCCTAAAAAAACTAGTATCTCATACATATTACCAAATTTCAGATATAACTTTTCTATAACATGAGACTACATTATACATATATTCATTTTATAATGAACTATATAAATTACAATGATAAATAATGAATCTCACATCGCCTTTTCACCATCATTCTTGCAGGTATTGTAGAAAACATCAGGTCCACGTGTCCTAGATGTCCCAGACACATTCTTTCACATCAGTCGATTCAGGCTTCCCATTTAGATATCCCTAATAATTGCGGCCTTTATTCACCCTTTCGCGTTCCATGCGCCCCGTGTGTCACTTCATTGTCATTTCGACTGTCATTTCGGATGAAAACCTCCTCACCACCTGTAATATACTGGCTTGGACTGAAAATCGACCAATTTGTCAAAAGTCCCATGTGTACACAACAAGTTATCACTATAGAGCTGTCAAACAGATATTTACGTGTGGAGCAAAAGTTTCCGCTTTAGTTTGATTTTCATTTCCTGACGAGGGTCCAAAAATTTCGGCTTTGCGCGTCCCGTGCTCCCGACAAAAACAGCTGTCAATTCGCGGATCAGCCTGGCTAAGAAACCAGTTTTGCAAATGTTGCCGATTCTTTTGAGCCACAACACATCATGGTACGATGAACCTTAGTACGATCCGCATCTGGTATGACCCATAGCCTTCATAGACAACTGTAGATGCTTATGGAACAAGCTTGCGACGGTTCATTTTTTGCGAGTATTTTTCTGGGGCCATCAGTCATAATTCTCCTAACTTGCAATTAGTATAAAAGTTATCCTTTGATGGGAAGCTAAAGAGAAGCCAAGGGGGCCCCAAAACGGATGTCCACTTGGTGAATGTGAAACTTTGAATCATCCTACAATTTCCTTGCTTGAGACTGAAGAATTTGATGCAAAGTCTATCAAAACTGAGAATTGAGAGGTAGCTATCAAATGGATAACATGTTTTCTAAAGCCACCGGTCATAATTGGTCTAGTTTAACCTAGTCAAACTGCGACTGGAGGCCTACAAAATGCCATTTCCAAACTATCTAGAAACGTGTTTTTCCCTAAACTGAAAGTCTCCATGTAATTGTCTAGTAAAAACACTATAGATGTTTCAAGATGACGGATAATAATTTCTCCATCTAGGGTTACAAATGGTGGTTCAAAACGAAAGCCAACTTTCTAGATTTAACAACTTCCTACCACTGCATAATAGTGTAACAGGGCTCTTTTAAGGGCGTAAAAAAGATCAAAAATGTTCATTCGAGGTCAATCCAAGAATTTGAAGTGACACCTCACATAACAAGGTACGCGAAGGAATCTTAACCTCCCTTTTCCAGAGTTACGAAGGTTACTTTGCGATTCCCTAGAAATCGCAATTAAGCTAATTAAACAACGGAGCGGTCAAGTCATTTACAAGGAACTCAACTTCAACCTATGTAAATTAAAAAGGGTAATGTAGAAATCTAGTTTGGTTGTGACGTTTACTAGATCATCACGACGTGAGTGTTCAAGCTTTATTATGTACCAAGCAATATTGGATCTTGTAAGTTACGATACAAAGTTTTACTATTTTAAAAACAAGTTTATTTTATACAGTATAATATATGAAAATCCTTTGATTATAAATTTTCATTTCATTGCAAAAGAAAATTAAAGATAAAAAATTGTGAGAGATAAAGAGGGATGAACCATGCCTCGAGGGACGAAGTTAGTCAAACCTGTAGGATTCAGTTCAGCATCTTGCTTGGGCATTTCACTAAACAGTTCACAAGCGTTGATCTGACCTCCATTACGACACATAAATATTCCCAATCAGTTGAAATTTTCTGTTTCCCATTATGTTTTGATGATTTTTTTAGGGCTTACTCAAGGCTCCATACTGAACATGAGCAAGGAGAATGTTGGAAAATTTTTATGGAGCTTGGAAACAAATTTATTTCAATAAAATGAATCTTTTTATTGGTTGTTCACCTTAAATATACATGTTTGACAGAAGACATAAGTTGCAACATTTCGACGATCCACCTCAAAAGAAGAGTTGAAATTTATTGCATCCCCATATTATTATGCACTCTATAGGGGTACCAACCAAACACGTCCACACAACCACCATAGGTTTAATTAGTGAGTTGATGATAAAGTTTAGAGTCCCCTAAAGATATCCAACACCGCAAGGGAATGTCAACCAAGCAAGCATAATATTCAGTTCTAGGTGCAATGCTATTACTAGCACTCATGACATTGAAGTATTTACAACCCTTTCCCACTAGACCTGTGAGCGTGCATTTTAAAATAAAACAAAAATGGAGGCTTACATGGTTAGGGCATGTTCCATTAGACCACCTCTCTCTGACGTGTTTCCCCCAACAGAAAACTTGGCTTATCTAAGCTTCCCATTATACGTACCTGACGACCAGAAACTTGTTACCAGGAAGTTGGAAAATGATAGGAGGCTCTACACCTGTGCATGTATTTTCCTAAAAGTTTGTGAGATTTTTCAATAAACCCAGTTCGTGTATATCCTACAGCCATTGTAGGAAAAAGACCACATTTCTTTCAGGTATTCAGTCAAGCATTTCATATGCCAAGAAAATGCTTCCATGTTTTGCATGCATGTCTGTCAAACCATCTCCAACTAAAACATCAGACAAAACCTCAACCTTGGCGCACAGACAAGGTTAAGTGGGAAAATGTAAACTGATCATGTTGGGGCTCTATGTTACAGTTGGAATGGTGAGCCTGTCATGAGGAAAACCATGCCTCATGCGCATTGCACTATAAAAAAAAACTAAATTTACAACTCGAACTTGGGTTTGTGCATGGTTTAAGCATCCAAAGATCAAATAAAGTTCATTTTGTATTACTGTCTAAGAAAAATACATGTCTAACTTCCTTCTGCTGCCCACGTGCCTTAACAAGTTTCTCATGTCCTCACGCCACCTATGAACCACTCCTGCCATCACCCACTCCACCACGAATCTATGCCACCATCACTTCTAAAACCAAACGCATTAATTTCATTGATTTCTTCTTCTTCTTTATTATTATTATTCTGGATTTTATGTATGGCATTACATTTCCCTACCCTTATAAAAACATCTTCCTCGATGCGACACAATGGAAAAGCTTGGAGGATACGTAGGAAAGAAGATAATAATGACACATGTCATGTATGAAAACAACTAGTTGGTACAATGTGCCCATGAGGAGGGTAACTAATTTTGGCAGTATCTTAAATTATAATGTTCTGTGAAGATTGGTAGTTAGTTATCTTCTACTTTACTACTCATTAGTATTTTCTTTTACAATATTTCTTAATCTCAAGCTCTTAATATTGTTTGATTTGAGTTTAAATTGTCTTATGTTCATGGGTACCCAACAGTAATTGACCTTAAGGTGACGCACAAAATCAACACAACACGAACGACACACGAAATATCTAGCTACATACTTTCACGACTGTACCACATCACAAGACCTTTAATTCCTCTATGTAATGGAAACTAGTAGTCCACATAAAAAAGAATTTATAACAATTATTTCATAGGCAAAAACCCAACATACACATGTGAGTGACTAGCATAATCATCACACTGATACATATACCACGCGTATCACATGACCCAAAAATCCAAGACTGTCTCTTATGCCTCCCTCAAGTCTCTTATACCTCCGTCCAGAAAAATAAAATAAATATAAATTTTCCTTTTTGATCCACAAAAGAGGTCGTCACCCTATGGCTCTGGGCACATAAGGTTCAAACACCTCTAACCTAAGTGACATAATAACTCATGGTTTGTTAGGATACATTGATTTCTAACTATAGGATACGTTGGTTTTAGAATAGCTGTCAATTCTTATCTTCTGTTTCTTATCACATTATTCTCTACTGGCTTTGTGGATCTTCCCAGCATTGTTAGGAGTCAGTTTAGTTTCTTCTGTCCTATATAAACTGGACGTGTGCATTGTTATAATCAGAATAACATGAGATAATTCAATCTCTTCTTATTTCTCTCAGTTGCTCTCAGTTTGGTATCAGAGCGGCAGAAGCTGTCCTGCGCAGAGGAAAGGTTCTTGTCTGTGTGCGTAAGTGTTTGCTGGAGAAGGTGCGCAAAGGTGCAGAGTTGAACAAGACCGCACTTTGCTGTTTTTCTCACGCGGTTTGCAGATGCGCAGGAGGCGCGTGATCAATTAGCCAGCATTTTTCACCTCCACGCAGGTTTTCCAGGCGCTGTGCGTGATCTCTCTGTTCTTCTCAGATTCAGTGGCATATCTGAGCAAATCATTAAGCATTTCAGACCCTGTGGCCCCGTTTTTTATGCCGCTTAAGAAGTCCTCGGCTTGCTTAGGCCCGATTTGCGGCTGGCTAACATTTTTTGAAATTGCTACGCAAGAATTCGCGGAAACCTGATAATACAACCTGTTTTTGGCATCAAGGGAACTCGTGTATCTTTTTTTTATAAACCTGTATAGTGAATTTGTGAAGTGGCAGATCTATCTGCAACTGTCAATTCACACGAGGATCTCATTTAGGAGAACCAGAAGAAGAAGAAGGCGAAGTGAGTTCCCCTGGACTGCTCCCTAGAACCTACGACTTTCTTGGCGTTGTTTCAGTCTGCTACAGGCGTGTGGAGTGTGTGAGGAGAAGGCGTGGCAACCTTGCATTGGCGAGCAGAGCCAGAGATCTGAGAACGAAGTGTTGAAGACGTCAGTGTTTGAGTATTGAAGGTTCCTGAAGCTTTTACAGCACAGACACCTGCTGTAGCGTGAAAACAATCTTGCTGCCACGTGAAGAGTTACTCAGTCACCTGCTAAAGGAAGGCAGCACGTGCGCGTTTTTTGAGGTAATTTTGAGTCTAAAACAGTCTCTTCTACACTACATCGAATGTCGAGTGTAGACAACTCGATTGAAAGCGTCAACAACACGGTCGCCAGAGCTGAAAGCCACAACATCAACTCACCAGCCAGAGAACACCGTGGAGAAGCTCCTGAGAGCTCCGGGTTCTACTTTGCCTTGCTGAACGAGCTTAAAAATTGTGGCAATCTTGTATTCGACAAACTTGTTCGAGAAGGACTCCTTGAGTACTTTCTTTTCGACGTCAGCTACCAAGCAAAGCGGGTACGGGAAGAATTAGAAGCCGGATACGACGCAGATTGTGACGACGAAGAAGAACGCCCTGCAAAGCGTCGTCGTCTCACAGCACGCGAATATTACGAGCATCTACGAGCAAGTCATTCTCGACAGTGAGTCCAAATTGTAATACCTCTTTCAAATAAATAAATATATTTTTTATTACAATGTCTGCTCCGAAGTTACTTCTGTCTGACGCTCAGTTGCTCAAAGGGCCTAATTTTGCGGCCTGGAAGACAAAAATGAAGACAATCCTTCAGTTTGAAGGATTATGGGGAATTGTCACAGGGTCTGTGCCTGCTCCCACAGCCCCTGATGAACTAGTAAAATATGACATGGCTAGTGCTAAAGCCTTGATGCTGATAATGCTCAGTATCAGTGATGACGTGCAACCGCATGTTGGGAATGCGGAGAAACCCAAGGAGGCATGGGACAAGTTGGCAACCATTTATGAAGCCAAAAATCAGACAAAGATTCTTCATCTTCAGTCGAAGCTGCACACCCTCTCTATGGGGTCTGACGAGAAAGTGGAGGAATTCTTGCGTCGCGTGGCTGAGTTGAGATCGGAGTTATTGGCGCTCGGTGAAACGGTAGATGATAAACTACTTGTCTCAATCACCTTGAGAGCACTCCCTTCTCAATTTCGAGTGTTTGTTACAACATTGAATGTGTCTAAACAAACAGTGACATTCGAAGAGCTTGTGAATTTGCTGCAGCAGGAAGAAGCTATCACTTCATCGAATGGGGAGACTCAGGACAAAGCCTTGTTCTCAAAGCCTAATCGTGGCCAGAAGAATCGGAAAGGTCCCCCAGAGAAGCCAAATCCAGCGCAATCCAAACAGAAAGATCAAAAGTCAAAGAGATGGTGTCACATTTGCAGAACCAATACTCACGACACTGATCACTGTTGGCACAACAGCCTGAAACAAGGGTCTTCAAGCCATACAAGCACATCCGGGCGAGAAGTTTTTCAAAAGTCTAAACGACGTCCCCGCTGGAGAAAGCAAAAAGGACATCTTGCAGCCCAACAAGAGGATGATGAATCTGATGACGAGACATCAGAAGGAGCCCATTGTAGTAAGAATCTTGTACTCGTCTCTCAAACTTCTCAGCCCACGAAGAAAGTCTGGTTGATAGACTCTGGTGCAAGCAAGCATATGTCAGGTGACAAGAAGCTGTTTGATTCACTACGTGAAGAACCAACTGGAGATCGAGTTCGGATAGCGGATGAAAAAGAGTACATTGCAGAAGGAATAGGGAATGTGACCATTCCTCTGGGGCCACGAAAATGTACACTTACAAAGGTACTATATGTTCCTGGCTTGACTAGCAATCTTTTGTCAGTTACTCAGCTCTTGAATCATCACCTTAAGGTTGAATTTCTTGTTCAAAATGGCATTAAATCATGCTTAATCTCCCGACAAGGTACGGTTCTTGGTAAAGCCTTTGTAAAAGATAAGTTATTTGCTTTAGATACTGTTTCATCTTCTGCAGTAGCATTATCTGCTTCAAACATAGAATCAACTGCCTTATGGCATTATAGATATGGACACTTGTCGGTCGGTTCACTGCACCAGATGAGTTCAAAAGCAATGGTCCGTGGACTACCCAAATTGTCCAGTTCCTTGCCTATTTTCCCTGGTTGTCTTGCAGGAAAACAACATAGAGATCCGTTTCAAGCGAGCACCTTCCATGCCAAGAAGTGTCTGGAGATAGTTCATACCGATCTGAACGGCCCATTGCCTGCTTCGTTTTCAGGATACAAATACTTCTAGTTGTTCGTGGATGACCACTCTCGCAAGATGTGGGTATACTTCCTAAAACAGAAAAGTGAGGCTCTTCAACACTTTCAGAACTTCTATCATCGTGTTGTCAAAGAATTTGGACAACCACATCTTCTACTCCGCTCAGATCGAGGGGGGGAATTCACATCAAAGAAGTTCTTGGCCTTCCTCAACCATCACGGCATTAAGCAGCACCTGACAGCTCCCTACACGCCCCAGCAAAATGGCATTGTTGAGCGTCGCAATCGCACAGTGATGGAGATGGCTCGCTGCATGCTATCAACTGCAAAGCTAGGAGAACGCTATTGGGCTGAAGCAGTACAAACGGCTGTATATCTTCTCAACAGGGCACCAACAAAGATTCTACTGAACAAGACGCCAGAAGAGGTATGGAGTGGTAAAAAGCCATCAATTTCTCATTTGCGAGTATTTGGATGCACAGCATACATGCATGTTCCAGCTCAAAAGAGAAAGAAGGTAGAGCCAAAAACACTCCCGTGTATCCTTCTTGGCTACAGTACTACCTCGAAGGCGTATCGTCTCATGTATCCTGAGACAAAGAAAGTATACGAGAGTCGGGATGTGGTTTGTGACGAGTCATCCTTTGACTCAATAGTATCAACAGAAGATCCACTTCCAAACACATCTCACTGATTAGTCTCTGAATCAGATGATGAGCTGGAGGAAACTACTCAGAGAAAAGAAATGCTACCAGGAGAACTATTTGTTGACCTTGGAGAACTGCAGAATGTGACTCCACATCAATCCTCACGGCAACGACACAGTTCTTCTCAAAAGCAGTCAAGTTCTCATCCGAAGTGGGTTCAAAGAACTATCAAGGACTCAAATTTGCAACAACTCCCAGATACATCATCCGGAGTCAAAACAAGGAGTCAAACAAGAAATGAGGTAAACTTTGCACTCATGAGTTCACTGATGAATAGCTCCGAGCCAGATAATGTTTGTGAAGCACTCAGTCAAACTCAGTGGAAGGAAGCTATGGAAACTGAATATGACTCACTCATGAAAAATCGGACATGGGAACTTGTCGATCTGCCTACAGGAAAGAAACCCATAGGCTACAAATGGGTCTTCAAGACAAAATATAAGGCAAACGGATCCATCGACAAATACAAAGCATGACTTGTAGCCAAAGGATATGCTAAGAAAGAAGGCATCGACTATGAAGAAACCTTTGCACCCACTGCGAAGATGAAGACCATCAGGGTAGTTTGCGCACTTGCAGCACAGAAAGGATGGAGACTTCAGCAGATGGACGTCAAGAGTGCTTTCCTAAATGGTGATCTGAAAGAAGAAGTATACATGACCCAACCTGAATGATTTGTTGATGAAAATCAGCCAAAAAAGGTATGTCGACTCATCAAATCTCTTTACGGACTGAAACAAGCTCCCAGGGCATGGTATATCAAGATCAACGATCACCTTCTGCAGCATGGGTTCACTCGTAGTCCCTCAGATTCAAATCTGTATATAAAGAAGGTAGGCAAAGAAATTATCATTCTGGTTGTTTATGTAGATGATCTTGTGATCACTGGTAGTTCAGAAGACCAGGTTGATATTGTAAAGAATGATCTCAAAAGAACCTTCGACATGACAGATTTGGGGCTACTACATTACTGTCTTGGCTTGGAAATTTGGCAAAAGGAGCATCACATCTTTGTCTCCCAGAAAAAGTACGCCAAGACACTCCTGGAAAAGTATAGAATGTCTGATTGTAAACCTATATCCACTCCCATGGAAAAAGGCTTGCAACTTTCAAGATTCAAGGACTCACCTCAAGTAGATGCTACTCTCTACAGGCAATTGATTGGAGGGCTCATCTATTTGACATACACCAGACCAGATCTCTGCTATGCTGTCAGCTATCTTTCCAGGTTCATGCAAGAGCCAAAGAAATGTCACTGGAATGCAGCAAAGCATGTTTTGAGATATGTCTGAGGAACAACTAATTATGGTCTGGAATATAAAAAGAATGATCAATTCTTCCTACAGGGATATGTCGACTCGGACCATGCTGGATCTATTGATGATAGGAAGTCAACTACAGGATACATATTTCATCTCGGATCTGGACCAATCTCGTGGATAAGCAAGAAGCAGAATGTTGTTTCTATCTCATCCATAGAGGCAGAATATCGCGCCGCATGAGGAGCTGTGTGCGAAGTGATATGGATACGTCGCATTATGGATGACCTAGGAATTCCTGAAAAACAGTCACCTATTCTCTATTGCGACAATCAGAGTGTGTTGAAGCTCGTGCAGAATCCAGTCTTTCATGAATGAAAAAATAATATTGAAATTGGCTGTCATTTCATTCGAGAGAATGTCTTGAACCATCACATTCAGCTCTAGTACTATCCCACTGAAGCACAAGTTACTGACATTCTCACTAAATCTCTTGGAAAAGTGAAATTTGAATCTTTCAGAGGTCACATTTGCAAGAATAATGTAATAAGGGGGGGAATGTTAGGATACGTTGATTTCTAACTATAGGATACGTTGGTTTTAGAATAGCTGTCAATTCTTATCTTCTGTTTCTTATCACATTATTCTCTACTGGCTTTGTGGATCTTCCCAGCATTGTTAGGAGTCAGTTTAGTTTCTTCTGTCCTATATAAACTGGACGTGTGCATTGTTATAATCAGAATAACATGAGATAATTCAATCTCTTCTTATTTCTCTCAGTTGCTCTCATGGTTCAACAACCCACTAGTTATCTGTAACTCCTTGGGGCATACCCCCATACAATGAAGTGGGTCCATAGGTCCCACAACTTCATGGTGAATCGCATGACCATAATCCAATACATTATGACATTAGAACCAACATAACAAACCATTCAAATGCCAAGTGGCAAGATTTAAAGCCTTGGGTTAGGCTATAAAATTTTTAAACTAAAAAAGAAAATTTAAATCTAACCAAAACAAATGGCTAAATAACCATAGTTAGTGCAAAAATCTACATGTTAGTACATCAACGAAACAAATGCCCAAAATATAAGAACATGTCAATCAAGAAAATTGTTGGTTCTAGCAAGAAAAGGGAAAGTTTTCAATTTACAAATAAAATACATGTATAGGAATAACACATTACATTAACTATGCAGACTTATATGGCCACCGGGAGGGGGTACTCAACGATTTGCTGGAACTTGGAACATCGATCCTCAGCTCGTGAAATAACATATAAAATAATAAAACTCTCATCATCTCCATCTGAATCATCCTGCCACCACTTCGAAAAGGCTCAAATTAGTCAAAATCACATAGGTTGAATCCATACGATAACCATATCAGGAGAGAGAAAGGAGTATAATTTTCCATCTACTTAGCCTAAGGTGTCCACGAAACATAATATGCATGACACTCGTTGAGCAAGTGTCACACATACAAATTGAACAAAAGTGGGTTTTCAGCCTATGTGGGGCTCCACTTCCTATCTCTTACTCGACTTGAGTGACTGGTAAATGGTTCACATTTGCTCATTCAAAATGTATACATTTTACGGATTTCCCTTAGGGTCAGTTAGTTTAGGGTGTAGTGCCCACTTCCCTTTAACTTCTTTTGATACTGATCATGACACTGTAGACTATATGATGGACATTTTTATAGTTTCGATTAAGTATGATGTTAGATATGAGACCATGGATTATTGTTGAAGTTGATTATATATGATGTATGATCATTATTAGAGACACCTTATACATTGATGTTGGTATACTATTTGACATGGAGATATTTTGAATGTTGTTCAGACATGTGAGTTTGGATATTGTGAGTAGACCTAGAAAATGAACATTATATGATGAGGATATAGTTGAGGATATAAATTATAAGTGATATTGTCGATTTCCTTGATGTTGTTGTGATTCATACCCATAGAATATTTTTTGATTATATTTATATCATATTGGATGTTTTGATATGGCCATGAATTCGAAGGAGGTATTTGTATTTTGTAGGTTAAAATATCATAACAAACATCGGGGGATTGGAGACCAGCCACATTGGAATTCTAGATGAATTAAACAAGGTCACCATGGCAGGATATTTTTTTTTTTGTGTGTGTGTGTGTTTTATTTTGTTAGGGACTCCCATGGGGGGATCACCTTTAAATGTGACCATGGGTTTTGTGTTTTTGTTAATATGGTTCCTTTTTTATTATTTTTTGTATGTATTTTATTAGTGTTGTGTCCCTTTCTCTTATTCTTTTAATTGTGGAGAATTAATGTGAGTAATCATATTGTTCATATAAAATAAAATTAAAAAAATAAATCAAATTGGGCTATGAGAAAGTAATTATAGAAGTTTTTGGCTTTTGTATTAAATATGTAAGAGATGTGTAAGTATGTGTAAGAGTTGTGTAAGTCAGATTTTGGAGTATGAAACACTCCACCTCCTTGGAAATTCGAATTTTTCCTTGGGGGATTTTTTTGGAGGCTTGTGGGACAAGTAAAACTTGTACCATACCTCTTAAAGATATTTACCAGCCATACCTATGGTTGGAGGGTTGATTTTTTCCCTTTTTAATGCATTTTTATAAATTAGGTTGCATGTTTTTATGGCACTCTTCTTACAGTTTATTTAAATTAGTCCTTTGGGGTGTGGGCTTTTTAGAGTGTGAAAGTAAATTGTCATATTTTCACCCACCTCTTTATTGTTCTTTGGGAAATGAAATTTTTACTTATGTATTGGAGTGGAAGCTGTGTGATGTGGCATCCTACATGGATCCACATCATCCTCTCCTCTTCCCCCTTCTATAAAGTTTGAACTCTTTGCCTTGTTTTGGGTTGTTGAAACTTTGGAATGCTTCCTTGGAGTAAATTTTCTTATTGATTGGAGCTATTGCTTTGGAGTAATTTTGGGAAGACTATTCATGTTTGTTCTTGGCTATTTGGAGTGATTGAATTGGGATAAAGACTGTTGTTTTGGAACTTAGACAACTCTGTTATGGAGAGGTAAGATCTTGGCTCTTGAAATACTCTTTTCCTTTATGAATGTGATGGTATTGTGTGAATGTTTTAGCTTTTTTTGTGTGTTTATTAGTTGTGGGTAGACTTCCATAGGAATGGTGTAGAAGAAGGCTATGGGGAATTCTTGTGGGGGGCATAAGGGAATGCTAGTGGCATCAGAATTCTTGTGGAGGGAGTTTGGGTTTGGGAGCCACCATGGAAAAGAAATAGCTTGCATTTCTTACTTTGTGGGGGGCATAAGTAGGGATTGCAGGGGCCATAAGGATATGTGTGATGAATTATTTTGGTGCTTTGTTATAGGTGGATTCCCAATTCCCATTGGGAGGCATAAGTAGCTTCCCCATAGTCCTTGCTCCTTTGTATTTCATGATAAAGCGTGAGTTCTATTTGAATGTTTTCAAATATAGTGTTTTTAAATTGAGATGTGCATGCTGAAATAATGTTGTGTGTATGTTTTTTGAAATCCTTTTGTTGCCATGAGTTGAAACACACCTTCTATTGCATTATGGTTGGGGCTCAGGTGCCAATGATGAAGGATGGCTTATGATTTCATTAGATGTCTTTGTTGGCTAGAGAGCAATGCTTTTCGACCACTTTTGTTGTGATCAAATTGGAAGAAGAGGGAACTTGCATGTTTCTATTCTAGAGTAGAGGAAAATTTAGTTTGACAGTCCCTTGTGAAATATATTTTATGGTAAGCTTTCCCACTTTGAAGTGGATGAAATTGTAATGTATTTTTTGAAGAAAAGATGTATGTAATTGGTTATAAAATTTGCATATTCAAAATGTGAAAGATATTTATACTCTGTTCTATTTATTGGAAAGAAAGAAATAGAAATCTATTATTTGCATTCAAACATTGAAAGATGTAAAGTTGTATAATTGAAGTCAATAAAGGATTGCAATATCTTTCTTCATATGCATTGTGTTTTGAATTGGAACATCAAATTGGGATTGGAATCCATGTTTTGGAAATTGGAAGAAGGAAGAAACACATGAGATGAAATGGTATTATTCTACCTTGTTTAAAATGTATGATTTTGGAAAGGATATAAAACTGCATTCTTATTTTAATGTTTGATTGAAGAAGGAAAAACATTTAAGGCTAGCATGTAATGAATTCAATGTTTTATTTCATGGTAAAAGAGATAGTTTAATATCTATTTCTGGAAATGTATAAGTTCTTTTAATTCATTGTATACTTTGTAAGATTCCTTAATAAAATGTTCAAATAACCGTGCAAATAGATAAAAGACGAATGTAATATTAAATTGAACTTAGTATGACCAATATGACCCCAAACAAACTAAAAAATCTTAATAAATCTTTAAGAAAGCTTTCAATTGAACAAAGGCAAATTTTGCAGCCTTTTTCTATCAATTGTTGGAAAAATTCAAATTGGAAATCAATTGAGCAAATTTACCTTCCCAAAACATCCTAAATCCTTATCAGAATAATCCTCCATGTCCGTTTGGCATGATGAGAAAAGGAGGAGATCAAATTGAACAAAATTTTATGAGTTAAAATTTACCAAATGGCTTTTTAAAAGCATGCATAACATTTTCTTAAAAATTACCCCTTAACCTTTATCAAAATCTAAAATTTATGATTTCTGTGCAAAGAGGGCATTGAGATCTATGCAGAAAGTCCTCGTTTGCCTAAAACTGAGGTTTCTATCAAATGTTATGGCCCACTAAAGTTTTCCTTCCCTGGGAGGAAAATGTTGGGAAAATTTACCCTAGCGGGCCCACAACCTGAAATTTTCCCTTTTGAAACTTAGAATGTTTTTTTGAAAAAAAAAATTAGGGAATTTTTTTTAAATTCCCCACTGGCCCACTAGCCCATAGCCAATCAAATGCTGCCACATGGCACCACGGAGGGTCAAAACCATCGCAAATCTTGGTCATTTTAGAAAGTTTTTTCTATTGGAAATTTTTAATAAAAATCCCCACGGCCCCACACTCCTGCCCCTGGCTTTGGAAACATCCCCTTCGTGGATGCACATTCCCATGTGTGTTTTTAACCCCTTTCCCCCTCCTAGGTGAATTTTCCTAAAAACCTCCACCGCACCGTGCTTCCCTAATTTCTGTCCACCACTTTGGCTTGTTGGGCGCCACGTGTCCCTGGCAGACCCGCGGGGGCACAACCCAAGTTGGATTTTTACCCTCGTGTAGGAAGAAAATTTCAAAAATCTACCGCAATCCACCAACCCACCATTTTTGGGAAAATTTTCACCGAAAGGCCCGTCGAGCCATAACTTGAGTTGTATGAGGATTTAGGAGGACTTATTTATATCAATAGAAAGGTGAGGAAATTTCCTATCCAATAGGAATAATTTAGGGAAATTTTGAATGCATTAAGTGTGCGAAAATCAAGTTGAAACTATGATCCTGTTAGAGAGTGGGTATGGTGATAAATTACCATTTGAACCTAATTGAAAAATTCTAACCCTAGATTTTGGACCTTACGACCTATAATAATTTTTAGTAAGGTAAAATTACGTTCTAGTAAACTAGAATTTTTTTGGAACCTATTAGTGACAACTGTTGTCTTGTAACCTGTCTGTAGACACTCTTAACCTAGTTTTGGGAGTGGGTAAATAAGAATTTACTTTGATGATTTTAAATAAGTTTTCCTTTCCCCACTATAATTAAACCTTACTCATGGCTTAGATCTTGTGGAATTAAATACCTTGGGTATTTAATTGTTCTGGTCCCTTAATCCTAAAATTTTTAATCAGAGAATATTTAGCTAAAATGTCAATATAGTTAGTGATTAAATTAATCCCTAAGGAGTTTTGAGATAAGTGTAGACTTATTACATTTGTTTCTTTATACTGTGGAATTAGTAATTATTATAATGGGAAAAATATTCAGTTGACTTTAATGGTCCTTGAGACTATGGTCATTAACATTTTAAAAAAATTATTCCATGATTTTCTAACTAAACCTAGGTTGTTCATGGGTCTCAAGTGGGTTGTTTTTGCAGGCATCACATAGGGTCCACAACATAACATATAACTACATCACTAACACAATGGTGATTCATGCACAGTAACTATAGCATATTATGCATGGTATATATACAGGGTATAACATAATCATTACTTTTATGGGTTACGATATATCACATTACCACATTATGCACCCAAAGTGCAATCATTGTACACTAGGGATCATACACTCACCATATTACCCTAAATCATGACATGAACCATCACATTTTACATGAATTATATGAATGAGGAACACAATGGATAACCTTACAACATATAGTCAATTCCAATTACAACATGGTGACATGCATGATTTGTCACAACATGGTGATGACATTACGATAAAATCCAATTCACTTTTAAGCTATTCTTGTCATGCAAAACATCAATACACCTTCATATCACATAACACCATAATGCTCCAACACTCTGCAATCCACAATAACATTCTTTTTATTTCACACAATAAGACGATACATTACACGTGAACTCTTCCTAGAATCCATGAAAAGGAGAGAGAATAATCTCATCACAAGCACATATACATGATAAAAAAATATGCCATACACAACATGTGCATTCACAATTTCACAATTATGACATAGTTCACATCAGGATTATATCACCTTACTCTTCCAATATCCACCACTATCATGCAATACCATCACAAATCCAATCTGCCCCAGAGGTTCGAGGGAATGAACCTTCACTCTGATACCAAATGTAACACCCACATTTTTCACACACAAAAACAACAGTAAAAATACGACAATAAGGTTTTTTTGTACTTACATTTCTCACTACACAATGGCACAAGGGATCCAAGTAAAGAAAACTCAAAGGTGCATACAACACTTATAAGTCACCGAATCACATAGACACATGACAACACCATAGACATGTCCATGCCACACTTTTTCTAATGAATGAATACTATCAGTGACCCAACCACAAGACAACGACTCACAAATTTGTAAACCGACAACACATCATTTCATTGATTGCATCTTAGTTGTGATTAACATTATAAGATCATTATTGAGCAAGGATAATTTCTATTGTTTTCCAGCTACATATTTTTAAGTTCATTCCCCATTTAATTTACAGTTCGACCATTTTAAGTTGGCTTTTTATCCTCTATGGAAATTTCCATAACTTACATACTTATTTGGCATAATTCAAATTGCATACAAAGTACTTAATTATCTTATTCTTATGTTAAGAATATGCTTCTCAAATGTTTATTCAATGTCTACATTTTACCCTTGCAACTCAATTGAATCTGACTTGATGTCCAGAAAGTAATATTAGGATTTAAGGGGGAGTGGTTTATATTCAAGATACCTTTTCCCCAAAAAATGTTATTCGATGATGGTATCTTTATTTCCCGATTTAACATTCCTAAAACAAGAAAATCTATTTAGAGTATATATCTATTTACCTTTTGTTCTACTCAAACTTTGATCTCAGCAAGGAAAAATTAATATTCTTTGTAACACATGTAAATGTTTCATTGGTTATAAGGGCTCCAAGAGTGGCATTATTCCTGACCTCAAATCTCATGTTTACTCTTATATTCTTTATTATTACATCAGATTTTGGTCTCATTATTACCCTCACTTTATAAAAAAAGAGTTACGAAAGTACTTGCCTATCATCTTGAAGAAGTACATGGTTGGGAGCATTATAAAATACACATGAAGCACAAGTAATTTGTGTTCAAGGTAAGATCCCATGTTCCTGCATTTCACGATTATGCATGTGAAATTTATTTTATTCTTAATGTTCATAACATGACATAACAAGGGATTACAGGACAATATTTCAGTTTCCTGTGTTCTCTAAAGTCAACATATTACAAATCAATTTTGTTTGCAAAGAGTTAATTATAATTTTTTACCCACAAGTTAACCTCCTAATCAACTATGGTTTAGTTTAATTCCAATTTTCACTCAGGAATTTACGCCCAATTATAGATTAGATTAAGGTTCCAAAACATATTTATCCTATACACTCTCCATAAAATATCAAGGAACTATATTATCACTAGCAAAAGATAAGACATTTAGATGAGAGGATCAAAAGAGGTTATTAACAATATTTTAAGTGATAGTACAACAATTTCACTAGCTCCATGATGTCATTTGGATCCCACAATAAATTCATTCGATGAAGAAATTTAAATATAAATCTATCTTCAAAAGACAAGGTAGACAACTAGGATACGAAGGAAGAGTTAGTTGTACTTACTCCAGATAAAGTTTGATTGTGTCGCTCCTATCTGTTAGGTTTATAATGATGTCACTAAAATACCATCTAAGATGATAAACCCATTCTTGGGCTCTTATTTACCTAAACTAGAAGGTTCCATCGAGTGTAAATTTTAAGTTCATTCTACAGTTTCAATCTATTCTATGGTAAAAAATACTCACACATGAAGACATCTTATGCATAGAACTTATACTAGGGTTGAGTGTTTTGATTAAATCTCCTTATTACATTTACAAGGTAAGAATACAACACAATAATTAATTAATTGTTTATTGAACACTGATAAAGCATTACAATATATTAACTCGAAATTCATTTACCATATATATATCAAACCTTTTTTACCATACGTTCTATGAATCAAATTGAAACTATGATTAAATACATATTTCCTAGATGTCCCTAAAAAAACTAGTATCTCATACATATTAGAAAATTTCAAATATATCTTTTCTGTAACATGAGACTACATTATACATATATTCATTTTACAATGAACTATATAAATTACAATGATAAATAATTAATATCACATCACCTTTTCACCATCATTCTTGCATCCTACAAAACCATGCGAGGATGACATCAACAATAAATTGCTGGCATGGCATCCACCCTATTCTAACATAATTAACATTATTGAGTTTCCCATTTACATATAATAATAATTACAATTTTCATTCAAAATAAATTGTTTAGGGACATGTATTAATTTCTTTTCATTTCACTTCATTTCATAACCAAGGAGAGAGAAAGAGAAAGGAAGGGAGAGAAACACCATTTTTAAAAAATTTATATTTCACACAAGTTACACTATAGAGTTTTCAAATACTTATTTACATGTGTCAAACGTTTCCACAGTGGTTTGGCAACCTGAAAAAGATCCCACCACTTTCAAATGTTGTCTTCCGATGAGCAAACACATCACGGTTAAATTTCTACATATCCAATTATATTACAAGGGTTCATAACAACTTACATAATATGGAACTGGGGAACGGTGTGCATTTGGCGGCTAGTTTTTCGGGGTCATTTGTCATAATTGACCTAGTTGCAATTGAATAAAAGTTAACTTGAGGGTTCAGAAAACCGTATCCAAAACTAACATTCACTGGATGAATTCAAAAAAAGAAACATCCTACAAGATCCTCTTTATATGGAAAATTCACCAAAGTTGACATGATTGAGAATTAACAAATAGTTATCAAACGATAACATGTTTTCTAAAGCCACCAGTCATAATTGGCCTAGTTTGAACTAGTCAAACAGAAACCAGAGGCCTACAAAATGCCATTTCCAAACTATCTAGAAAAGTGTTTCCCCCTAAACTAAAATTCTAGTGTAATTGTCTAGTAAAAACACTAGAGGTTTGGGAAGATGGATAATAATTTATCTATCTAGGTTTCAAATGGCGGTTCAAAACCAAAGCCAACTTTCTAGATTTAACAATTTCCTATCAGTGCAAAACAATGTAACAGGGCTCCTATAAGGGTGGAAAAAAGATCACAAATGTTCATTCGGGGAAAATTGAATGATTGAAGTGATACCTCACATAACAAGGTACGTGAAGTAATCGTAACCTCCCTTTCAATACTTACAAAGGTTACTTTGCGAGTCCCTATAAATTGCAATTTATCTAATTAAAAAAGGGAGCGGTCAAGTCATTTACAGGGAACTCAATTTCAGAGTGTCAATTAAAAATGGTATTGTAGAAATCTAGTTTGGTTGTGACTCTTAATAGATCATCATGACGTGAGTGTTCAAGTTTATTGTCTACCAAGCAATATTGGATCTTGTAAGTTATGATACAAAGTTTTATTATTTTTAAAACAATTTTATTTTATACAGTATAATATATACAAATCCTCTGGTTATAAATTTTCATTTTGTTGCAAAAGAAAAATAAAGAACATAAATTATGAGAGATGAGGAGGGATGAACCATGCCTTAAGGGATGAATTCGGTCAAACCCACAGGATTGCGTTCAACATCTTGCTTGGGAATTTTGTCAAACAGTTCAGAAGTGTTGATCTGACCTCCATTACGACAGACAAATATTCCCAATCACTTTACATTTTCCAACAGAATATGTTTCCCATTATGTTGATGATTGTCTAGGGCCTACTCAAGGCTCCATACTAAACATGAGCTAGGAGAATTGTAACTCCCATTAAAACAACCCACTTGAAACCCATGAACCACCTAGGTTTAGTTAGAAAATTACGGAATATTTTTTTATTTTTTTTAAGTGTTAACAACCAAAGTATCAAGCAAAAATAAATTCAACTGATAATTTTCCCCGTTATAATAATTACTAATTCCACATTATACATCAACAAGTGTAATAAGTCTACACCTAGCTCAAAACTCCGCAGGGATTAATTTAATAACTGATCACATTGACATTTTAACTAGATATTCCCTGATTAAAATTTTAGGGTTAAGGGACCAAAACAATTAAATACCCAAGGTATTTAATTCCATAAGATATAAGACAAGATCAAGGTTTAATTATAGTGGGGAAAATAATACATCTTTAAAATCATCAGAGTGAATTCTTACTTACCCACTCCTAGAACACTTTTAAAGATTCAGTTAGGTTCAGAGGGAAATTCCTCATAATACCCACACTCTGACATGCTTAAGGTTTCAACTTGATTTTTCTCACCCTTAATCCATTCAAATTTTTCCTAAATCACTCGCATTGGATAGGAAATTTACTCACCTTTCCAACGATATATATGATTCCTCCTAACTCCTCATATTTTTTCAAGTTATGGGTCAGCAGGCGTTGGGGTGAAAATTTTCCCCAAGAGTGGGCCTGCGGGCCCAGGGGTGAAAATTTTCCCAAAGGGCGGGTTGGTGGGCTATAGGGAGACCTTGGGAAATAATTTAGCGCATGAGGAAAAAATCACATTTGCACCTGTGCTCTTAGGGGTCCATAAAGGACATGTGGTGCTCCCTAAGGAAGCTCGGGGAAAAGAAACGAAAGGTGGGGCGATAAGAGACATTTGCCAATTTTATCGACTAGGGAGAAAAGTTGAATTTGTGCCCATTGTCCCGTGAGACCGCAAAGGACATGTAGCATCTCCAAGAAAATTTGGGGAAGTTGGGGTGGTGGGGAGAAAATTGGGTTAAATCCCTGAAAGGCTAAGAGCGTATAGAGACCCGCAGTTCCGCTGACACCTCGCAATGCCATGTGGCAGCCCCTAATTGGTTGCGGGATGGCGGAGAAGTAGAGAAAATTTGTAAAATTTTCCAAAAATTTTTTGAGACGCGAAGGATGAAAATGAGCCCATTCCTCCGCCGATGCCTCATGACGCCACATGGCATCACCTGATTGGTTGCGGGCCAACAGGGAAAACTTGGAAAATTTTCCCAAATTTTTCCGAAAGTGCTAAGTTAAGAAGGGGATCCATCCCACTGCTGGCACCTCATGGTGCCATGTGGGAGACTCTAATTGGCTGTGGGGTGGTAGAGAAAAATTTCAAAATTTTTGCAAAAATTTTCATAAGCCGTAAGGGAAAAATTTGGGCAGAGGGCTAGCCAAGGGAAAAAATTTCAAAAATTTTAACGCCAAGTGAAGAAAACTTCAGAAGGCCATAAATTTTGATAAAGAGCTTGGTTTGGGGAAAACAAGGACTTTATGGAAAGATCTCGACGTTGTCTCTGCATATAAATCATTAATTTTTGGTCTTGCTAAATTTTATGGGGTCAATTTTAAGAAAATGTCCTACAAGATTTCACAGTGCGAACTGGTAAATTTTAACTTATTAGATCTATTCAATTTTTTCATTCTTTCTCCCTTAAAATGTCAAATGAACATGGAGGATTGTTCTAAGAATAATTTTAGGATGTATTGGAAGGTAATTTTGCTTGATTGATTTCCAATTCAAATTTTTATAACTTCAAACAACAAAATAACGGTGAAAGGTTTAGGCCTGGTTTTGCAATGTTTAAAGTATTTTTCCTTAAGTGTTTTAGTCTAATTGAGTTCATTAATATCATGACATGTTATATTTCAATGTATCAATGTTATTTATTGTTTTCAGGTTTGAATTGTGCATTATAGAATATGTACTTGCCAGTTTAGAATTAAAAATAGAGGTCAATTTCTAAAATATCTATTTTTCATTTTTCATCTTCAAAATATGGAAATTTATTTCTATTATATTCTAATACATTTAGTTGATTTGAAAAAAACCATTTACTAGCTAAAATGCAAAGTCTGATTTCCTATTTTAACATATTTCAAGAGAATAGAGTTACATATATTTCCTTCATACGTATTCCTCATTGCAATTTTCCAAACAGAGATTTCAAATCACAATTTGATGATCAATTTCAATAAAAAAATGTAAACTGATAAAGGTAGTGCAATATTTTATCGATTTCAATTATACAACTTTACATCTTACAATTTCTTGAATGTAAATAATAGATTCCAATTTCTTTCTTTCAAATTAACAAAAGAGAGTATATATATCTTTCACATTTCAAGTTTTAGACTTTCATAACTCAATACAAAGTATCCTTCCAATAGAAATAAAATATAGATAATCCACTTCAAAGTGGGAATGGTTACAATGAGATTTCATTTAAAAAGGAACTGTCAAACTGTCTTTCTCCTCTGCTCCAGAACAACAACATAAATTTTCTCCTTTTGGATCACAAAAAAGGAAGGGGAAAGGAAACACTCTCCACCCAACCAAGACATAAAATGAAAAGGATAAGCCATCCTTGTTCATTGGCCCCTGAGCCCCAAGCACAATGTAATAAGAAATGTATTTCAACTCATGGAAACAATAGGCTTCCACATCACAAAGCAATCTTTCAACACGCACATTTCAAATTAAAAACACAGTCTACAACAAAATAATAGTTTTGTAACCATATGAAAGACATCACAAAAAAATTAGGCTTCACCATGCAAGCCAAAGGAGCAAGGAACTATGGGGGAAGTTGTTTATGCCTCCGAATTAAATTTGCGAAAGACTACCTATAAACAAATACCAATGTGTCATCATCTCCCAGCGATATCCTAATGTCCCCAACAGGCCCTCCTAGAGGACCCCCACAGGTTGTCCTAATACCCAGCCACAAATATATATAATTTTCCATGCCAGGGTGTTTGCCAAGTTATTGACACCCAACTACATACTCCCTGGACATATAATTGTAGGAGCCACTAAAGAGAACATGTGGGAGGAGAAATATGACAGCTCCACATGTGAGGTTTCCCATAGGTTTCTCCTAAACAATCTCATACACATGAATCTACATATATATTGGACAAACATTACTGAGAAACATTCACACAATGAACATGTGAGAGTCATTCAATTATAAGAGTCTTTGGCAATAGTTAAGTTATTAGTTTCTAATTATGTTAGCGTAAATTGTCTATAGTTCTATGTTTAAGTAGCATTGCTGTAGTACCCGAAGAAATCTTATCCAAATAGCCATGCACAAACCTGCATGACGTCATTTTTTCAAAATCTCCTCCATTGCAAGAGCTCCAAGGAACTTAACGGAAATTCTACTCCCTTACATTTAACATTTTTGTTACACCTGGTAATCAAGACATACGCCGAAACCAACATCCTCAAGGACCGTTATAACCTTGTCATATTTGCCACGCTGAAGCGAAGAGGTAATCTTTAGGATCCTTGTAAAATTTTCCACGCTAGAGGAGGGAATTTTCAAAGTGAAAAGAAATTAAAGTGTCAAAAAATTCATTCTTGCCCATGTCAGAATTCATAAAACATAAACTAAAATAAATATGACTAAAATAATCCTTTCACACTCCAACAAGTAGACACCCCATAAGGACTGAATTTAATAAAGTGTAATTTAGATTTTTTTTTAAACTTACTGTTATTTCTACTTCACAAAACATGGAGAAAAAAGAAGGAATCTCAATATGAAGACTCTAAAAATAGTTTAGGGTTGGTCATCTCAATTCCAACACGTATGGCACTAAGTCTACCTTGTTCACCAAGCCTGGGTAAAATGATGATTCCAAGGAAACCCATTTTTTAGATATTCCAATTTGTGTACATCTAGTGAATTTCACACTCAGTAATTAGTGGAAAGGATTACACATCAATTACATTTTTATATTAGACATACTTACGAAATGTGGGGATTCAATATCCAGGACCATTTTTACTAAAAACTTTCTTATAAAAAAATTGATAGGTTTACATCTATGATGTTCATGATTATGTCACAACATCTGCACATTCATTCTAATAATTAATATTTTTGGTGCAAAATCTCGTTGAAAATAAACACATGCATTCATGTAATCAAAGATACCACATTAATGAATATGCTTAAATCCGCTTATGTAATATTCAAAGGTAGATGCCCCCCCCCCCCCCCCCCCTCGCCATTGGAAATCCCTAACAAATAGTGGTAATTATTACGTCGTATCACACACAAAACATGGAAGCCATGATGACCTTGTAGAATGCTAGCGTTTTACTGACAGAATTTACGATGTGGTTGGTCTTCAATCACCCTTGATCATTTGTTGTGACCTAATTTAGCTTGCAAAACACATGGTTAACATTGCAAATTTAGTCTCATGGCGAGTGGTTGCAAGGAAACATGAAAATGAAAGAAATGATCGTTAGATTTTGGATGGTATTTCATGCAATATCATGGATTCACGACTCACACGCACAGATGAGGTTACAAGACAGATGGGTCCAAGATTAAGGCTCCCTACAATTCCATTAGCAACTAGATAATAATCAATTGGAACATACCAATTTTACTTCCCTTGGTTGTACACCCAATATCTATATGGAAGATGGCGTGGTTTTTTTGAACAACATCTACTAATGTAACCATGGTGGGACAGTATGTTGACATGCAGATATATAAAATAACTCTGATAATCATCATGCATCAGGATATGACAACAGAGAAAGCAACTCATCCATGACTCTGATGAGTGCGAAACATGATTGTAAATGGGGATTCCTTCACAATGGCCTTTGTATAGCCTACAGTGTCATGAGTGCAGTATATTTTGGTGTCCAAGTGGAAGTGGGCACTACATCCCCCTGGAAAATGTATTCCTCGACTTCCTGATAGATAATCATTTGTACAATTGAGATATATTTTTAGTGTTAGTAGTAAAAAGTGAATTCACTCCATTATGGTATTTCTATGCTTATAAACAAGTGTGGGTCTATAGTACCTACTAATGTTTTTGATAGAATGCAATACAAAAACAAAAAATGAGATTACAATGGGATGAGTATCTGATTTTGGTATCCGTGCATTTTAATAGGCTACAAACACTTACAATCTATAGAGTAATGTTACGATATCAACCATGATACAAAACAGTAACTTTATAATCGCATTACATTGTTCATGGATAACTGTGTCATATTTTTAACCATGAAGTAGAGGAATAATAAGGAGAATTCCTTGAGTTTAACATATGTGACCACATGAGGTTCCCAAGAGAATATGCAACATACTATGGCATCTAGAGTCAAAGTTAAGGTTTTCTACACGTTTAAGCCACGATATCAAGTTTCATCGAACTAGACAAGGGTAGCAAAAGGATTAAATATGACTTTCAAATCACTCCTGCACAACTGGTAACATGCATTCAACTTTCAAGGTCCCTAGCAATCTCAGGATCATGAAAAAATGAATTGAGTAAGAAAATTGATACCTAAATAAAGTCATAAGACCTTGTTTTATCATGGCACTATTGAAGGCTTAGTACTGTTTGGATTCTATATTCTATAGGGTACAATTGAACTTTTCATAGCTAATAAAGTGAAGTCAATTTCGTCAAGTTTTCCTATAACCTAATTGTCACAAGTCTTCATTTTTTAAAATTATCGAACACACCACACCAACCAAATCTAAAGAATTCGACTGATTAGCAGAAGAATATATATATATATTTATATCTCCCCTAGATCAATCAACTATACCAATCCCACCTTTGACCATGGTTTATAAAACATCAATGGGATGTCAACGTTACATCTTATTGTCCTGAAACTTCAAGCTTAGAATGGCCATAAAAAGAGCTCAAGAAACACCAAGGACTACTTTATGCTCTCTAGGGATAAGACTTTCAACCTAACATGGGGTCCTTTTAGCCTTTACATTAGTGACAATCGTATTGGGATAAAGATTGAATATACAACTATCATGCATCCATGTAAATCCTATTGTGATGAATTGAGATTCAACAATCTTCAAATTGATGTTAGGTGAGTTTTTCGAAAATGATAGATTTCCCGAAACCTACTTTTCCTTATTCCTCCTCTGCACCTGTTGTCTTATTGACCTTAATTTAACTTAGGTAACTCTGTATGGTCTTGATCCTCTTAGCATAGTAGGTTGCTTATCAAAGAATCTAGATAAGTCTAAAGCCAACTTGATCACATTTCACATAATGTTGATGCATGCTTGACGATAACTGTATGATGATCAAAAACAATCTCCAAAAGAATTTCAAACTTCATTTCCTATAGTACAAGACCTACTAAGTATATTCTAGAACACACTTACTATCTCATGAGGTGTATCCTAATTTCAAGTAGTCGACATAACTACATGTTCAACTATAAATTGCACTCAATGTCAACATTTCTCTTCTAGCTATGATAGTTTCATAAGCCTCTACTAACTAAGTCAAAATTTGTAGTTTCAATTTAGGACTTCACAGGACATAGCTAAACGATATTTCTTAAGGGTTTTCACACTCCTCTTTTACTCTCTTAAAACATCATGTGTAATGCCCACTTCCCTACGACACTTAGTTGATTATCATTTTGAGTTATGCAGACTTTGGATATGGACATGACTTATACTTATGTTGATTAGCAGGATGTTTTGTGACTAGATGCATTTAGATTATGATTGGATTTTATTTTCAGTATGACCTACATTGACTCATGGACAGACTATTGGATACCGATATTATTTTTATATGGATATATTGCATGTGTTCTAACTTTGGATTTCTTCGCCATGATGAGTAGAATGTAGTTGTTGAATTTACATTACTATGCTTTTGGATAATGATGGAATGCATAATTAAGTTGTGATTTAGACCTAGAAATAATGGATTGATTGAATTACGTATAGATGTTAATAAATTTCATGCATATGATTATTTTGGATATTTTGACATGGCCGCAAGGCCGAAGGAGGTATTTTGCATTTTGCAGGAAGCACGAGCCTGATCACAACCATTAGGGGAATTGGGAACCAAACACAACAGGATGTCGGGTGGTTACAACATTTGGTCGTCAAGGCAACTAGTAAATTGTGTTGTGTTACCTTTATTCTTTTATGTGTTAAGAAAATTTCCATGAGGGGGAAATTTTCTAATGTGACCAAGGGGGTAAGAATTTTAATTGTTTGTTTTAACTTGCCTTAGTGGGTGATTTTATTTGTGATATCTTTTTAAAATTTTCTTTTGTTAAGTATGTTTAGGATTAAATTAACATCTTGCTTTAAATTTTAAGTTTTGGAGGGAAGTCAAGTGGGTGTAATAAATTTTGATTGTTGGCTCCTTGAGCCTTGTGTTTCCTCATGTATTGAATGCTTGGTATTGAGTGTTGACCACTCCAAATCTCTTGGAATATCGAATTTGAGATGTGAGGGCAATTTTGGGGGACTTGTGGGACAAGTTAAACTTGTCCCACATTTCCCAAAACCCCTTACCAACCATATCTATGGGTTGGAAATCCAAAAAGGGGATTATTTATTGTTTTGGGAAGGGAAATATGACTTTGGAGTGCACTTGTCCTCTTTTTGCATTTAATTGTTCCTTAAGGACACATGGGAAAGGGTTGGATTGTGGATTAGAGAGTTGTCATTCAACCCAACCACCCATTTATGGTGTTTTGGGATTTGAATTGACCTAAAGGGAGGTGGTCTTGAGGATGTGTGATGTGGCATCCTACATGGAGCCACATCACCCTCACCCTTTCCTTTGGTCTATTTATTGAAACTTCCTCTCTTGTTGAGGGGGTTGGAGTTTTATTTTTTGTTTTTGTTGAAGAGTTCTCTTTTGTTATTTTTGGGAGAGAAAAGAATTGGGAGAAAGAGAAAAAGAGAGTGCTTGGACTTGCATGCTTGGATTGCTTTGGGAGGGAGCTTGGACAAATTTCTTGGTTTAGGCTTCTCCAATGGAGAGGTAGGAAACCTTCTCCTTTGTTTTGCTTTCATATTATTGTTGCTTCTATGCTAAAATTGTGAAAAATGCATGTTTACTTTGGTGTATTGTGAAAAATGGATAGAATGCTTATTGTGTAGTATAGGAGAGGTCTATGGGAATACTCATGAGGGAGGCATAAGAGTAGATTAGGATATTGTGGAGGGAGTTTGAGAGGGATGCCCATCTTGGGTAAGAATGTTTACATTCTACCTTGTCTTTGAGGGAGCCATAAGAGGAGGGAGGCATAAGAGTATGGGAGGAAAAAGGGGTACTTGAGGGAGGCATAAGAGTCATAGGGGCTTGTGTTTTATTGTGGAGGGTTTTGGATGGGCATCTCATCTCAATTGGGAGGCATAAGGAAAACATTCCCATAGTTCCTTCTCTTGTTGGCTTGGATGAAAGCCTTGTTGTGAAAAGTTTGGTGTTATTTGTATGTCTCTTTGTCCTTCTATTTTTAGCTTTGAATGTTGTGAAGAAATTGTATTGTGGAAGCAAGTATTGTTGCCTTGAGTTGGAGACCACCCTTCATTGTGTTGTGTTTGGGGCTTGGGGGTCAATGGAGGAGATTGCTTCTCTTCTCCATTGAGTTTTGGTTGGGAGGAGAGCGTTGCCTCTCCCCCTATCTTGGTTGTGATTTGAACCTCTTGGAACTTGGAGCATGGATGAAGAGCACCTTGGAGCTTTTGAAGACTCTTTCCATTTACCTTCTATACTTTATTTTGTTGTAAACTTGTAGGAGAAAGAGAATTGTATCATCTTATTTTCATTCAAAATTAAAGGACATTGTAATCTATATTGCACCAAAAGTCACATGGTGGAATGCAAATTTTACTTGAAAGATGGTTGCATTATTGAAAGGATTGTAAAGAAATAAAGAAATAGTATGTACAAAATGCTTGTGATAATCTTGTAAATATACTATTGGAAAGCTTGTTGTATATACCTTCTTGTTGAAATGTTGATAGATCTTGTTTAAAAAAAAATAATGAAAATATTGTTGGGCTCTTATGTGTAATATTAGGATATTTACAATATATATATATATATAAACATACTAGATCTCATTTTGTTGTAAAAAAAAAATAGAGGTATTGAAAAGAGAGAATATTAGTGTACATTTCCTTCTTGTAGTATGGACAGGTAGAGTTAAGTTTTATTGAACTTTCCATTGTGCCAATAAAGTAAATCTACTATGTTTACCTTCTTTTGAGTATCCGTTGTGAAATTTTGACAAATTGTAGAAGAAATGAAATCAACTTGCTTAAAATTTCAGGCAATGTCTATTAAAGTTGGCTAGAAATAAATGTGAATGCAAATACTCTAAATTTATCAAGTTTGATGCCCAACACCCCTTAATGCCTAGCAAAAGTACTAGTAGGTTTGAATATCATTCTTATCTAAGTAATACTAAAACTAATGAATTTATCAATAATAAATTGTAATAATATTAAGGTATTATTAATTATTATTTTGTTATATATATATACCACAACATACTATTACTAACCTATATGCAAATAAACCACCATTCAAATAATAATGTAAATGAATTACATACTTAACCTACGTGGTCTCCATGCTTAGAATAACAAAGCAATTTGCGCATATAACTGAACAGTTGGCAGCAGAGATGGACAGGTCGCTCTCTTTCTTTTACAACAACGCCCTCCACCGTCTCTCATTCGTGTTGTAAGCAACATGGAGAATGTCCATAATAATATTAAGTAAGATTCATAATTTGTAGACTGTGTCGTACTTTTTCATAATCTATAAACGAAGTACCTTGTGCCTGTCAATACGTCTAATACTCTAAATGATCTGTAGATGTGCTTCCATAAGTTTATATGGAACAGAGGATTCCTTGACCAGCACCCACTGTTGCTTGACCAGAGATATGTCCCTCTTTTGCTGATGAAGCACTCTACCTAAGATGGGCATTCGCGAGTATAAACAAAAAAAGAAACGTTAAACTAAAACAGCTGAGTAGAAGCAATCAGAATAGGCATATGCAGTCTCCTTTGCACTGTTTGCTAGAAACCCAGCTACCTCATGAACTTTCTAATATGAAACAGATTTACTTCTATGAGAAATCCTCTTCTCTCGCCTACGCTGTCTCATAATCGATTTTGATAAAGATATCTTGAAGGTGAGACCCGTTTTTGAGGATGCATTCAATACTGAACAGATAACAACATTGTTGGACAACCTGCTCGCCTGTCCGACTCCAGTGGCAGGTGGGACTGAAGTTCTCCACCATGGACACATGCCTCATAGCCCTCAGAGATTATGAAGGTTACCTCGCCCCTCCTCTTGCTTGTAACTCTGTTTTTAACCATACCAGTTCTTCTCACGCCCGGGATAGAGCACAAACCAGTCATCCCGTCTAAAATTGTGCCTGTAGCGTGTTTTTACTCCTTCACCTTCTTCCACGTGGTCTAGGCATTGGAAACGGTGTCCTCACCTACTCCTCTGACCCATAGCTCCTCCTACCACCTCCATTTTCTTTGGCGCAGTTGGGACAGCAAGAGGACGACTGTACAGCGAGGGAATTGTGAAATCTAAATAAAGGGATTATTTGTACGGCCCGAGGATAGTTGAAAATGCCTGTCCAGAGTTAGGTTTACATTCATTTGCCTCTTTAAGCCACGTGGCTGTGTGGAGTTTAGATTTTACATTTCTTTTCAAAGTGAAATAAATGAAAGAGAATTATGTAGCCAGGGGAGTTGTCTGCCAGCAAGGAGGGGGTCTTGTGGTGGACAGGGTTGGGTGGCCACCCCAACCATAAGATTTAAACATTGTTCAAGAAGTAAACGTGACAAAGACTTTGGTCCTTTGTTTCTGTTATATATATATATTTATCCTACTGAAGGATTGCGTGTAGCTGTATAGGCTAGTTCAAGTGTTAACCACTATATAAAATATTAGTGACACATAATACAACCTTCATATAATAAACAAACTTAATATAAATAAGGTGCTATGTAAAATTAAATACATAAAGACATACAGTGTAGTAATATAATGTTGAAGTATATATCTTATCGTATGATTTCCTTGATATATGTATTCATATATATATATATATATACACACACATATATATATATATCTATATATAACATAATGTATTAAATTCTTGAGATTACGTAATGTAAATGGATAATTAAACAAAAATAAAAATCGAGTGGATAGTTTATTCCTTTCATAAAAAATTATACCTTACTCTAAGGTTAGCATTGAAAACACTGCTGTTGCGATATCACCAGACATTAGACAAAGCAACTCGAAAGACGACCCTCCTTTTCGTTTTGTAAAACATCAAATGAGATGAATTTAAATATCCTTAACTTGAATCATCTTCATTCCCGAAGCATTACGGGATTGTTTTAGTTCGAACCTGTATGCAAACGCACCCATCAAAAAAAAAAAAAATTGTCGCATTTTCGGGTTGCATGGTTGTGGCGCGTCGTTGGCATCGTGAGCGCGGCGTTGTCCTTTTTGCAGCGTTACATTTTTGGTATCAGAGCCAGGGGTTTGAAGCTAGGACCCTTGGGCACACGCTGTAAACGTGAAACAAGAACACTTAACTTAGTACAAAACATTATTCTTTTAAAATATAAAACCATAATATTGATAATTATAGTAAACAACAAATTTTGAAAACTAGCACAAGACCTAGTACAATGAACTAACTCTCGCCTTGATCCGTGTTGGAGGTGCGGATTGGGCGAGGGGTCTCTTCATATAGACCCAGACATACCACCGCCAGAGTAGGCCGTAGCATCCCTTCTGCCCAGATTTTACAGACACTCCAGGATGTCAATGCCGCTATACGCGGAGAGCCCTTAGGAGGACGACTTGCTAGACATAGTTTGGAACCATCAGTAGATGCCCAGGCATCCCCTCGACATAGCGAGGAGCACAGGGCAGAGAACTTCCGTGTGGAGTCGGCTAGGGCATAGTCACCAAAGAGAGGACATGGGGACAGGATCTCAGGACATAGGGACAGGTCTCGGAGCCCTAGACAGAGGGAGGAGCATACAGAGAGATCTAGGATTCGTCTTACGTCAGCTGTAGACCATATCAGGGAGATCCTGAAGCTACGACCATCTCACTATTCGGGTGATATAGGTGGTTTTTAGGTAGAGGCCTGGTTGGTGAGCTTGAGCGGATGCTTCAAGCTCTGTCCTTGTAGTAGCAACACGAAAGCTCATGTTGCGATCCATCTTCTAAAGGATGGAGCAGGAGTCTGGTGGAGGACCGAGGAGCAGAAGCTCCATGTTGACTCAGAGATGATTACCTGGGAGCTGTTTGAGGAGCATTTCAGGAGTAGGTATTTACCCAGGAGATTTATACAGCAGCGCATAGACGAGTTTCATGACCTCCGTCAGGCATCGATGACAGTAGCTGAGTATGAGAGTCAATTTCTGGACCTACTTCAGTACGTTGACTATATGCAGGATGAGAAGGTATGGATTCACAAGTTCATCCAGGGCCTAAACTTAGATTTAGCTGGCGCAATGCACATTCACTGCCCACAGACGTTAGCAGAGGCCGTGGAGAAGGGCTATATTGTAGAGGAGACACGGGGAAAGACACAGTAGGCTAGAGACAGAGTTCGGAGCCATATCCAGCATATGCAGGATAGTAGGTCGAAGGGGTCAGTTCCTCCTCCACAGGGTGGATAGAGTTCAGGGAAATCTTCATTCAGGCCACCACAACATCAGCAGCAACAGCAGACCCACCCACCTTACCGACCTCCTCAGAGATTCAATGCGTAGAGAGGATGTAGTATGGGGCCTCCTCTTAGGGGTCCCATCAGGACACAGGGTGCACCGAGAGCTTAGTCAGTAGGAGCTCGTCAGTAGAGACCTCATCAGTCCAAAGCCGGATTGTCAGGATCTGTATCTCAGTCATCTAGAGTACCAACTGGAGCTGCTTCCCATTGGAGAGGACCAGGTAGCTATTATATTTGCGGTGTTGTTGGACATATTTGGAGAGATTGCCCACATAACCCTACCAAGGGTAAGACACAGAGCTCAAAGCCTACTGTTGTAGATATGGCACGGAGTCATTAGATTTACGCAGCGGTCAAGAACTGCCAGGCTGAGCATCAAAGTACTGTGATTGAGACGATAGGTAGTATTGGTGGTATTTCCACCTCTATATTATTTGATTCTGGTTCTCCTGATTCATTCATTGCACCATCTTTAGTAGAGCGTTGTAGGCTGGTGGCAGTTAGGCAAGGCCGTAGTTGGGACGTTGAGATGGCTTCTGGAGCCAATATTTCTGTAGACTCCTTAATCAAGGAGTGTGTAGTGGATTTGGGACCCTTCACCACTACTTATGATCTTAGGATCCTTCCATTAGGATCTTATGGCATCATTTTAGGCATGGATTGGTTGTCCACTCACAGAGCTAGAGTGGATTGTTACCATAAGACTATTGCTTGCATAGATGATCTTGGAGTAGAGTCGGTGATATCAGGAGTTAGGAGGGCTGCTTCCATTTGCACCATCTCCGCTATGTAGCTTAAGCGGTGTGCACGACAGGGTTGTCAGATGTTTGCTATTGCGGTCATTGACAGATCAGAGGATGAGTCGAGAGGACCTTCACTCGATGATCATCCTATCTTGTCAGAGTTTGCCGATGTGTTCCCAGGGGAGCTATCAGGATTACCTCTCCCCCACGTGAGATCGACTTCCATATAGATCTAGTTCCGGCGCAGAGCCTATCTCAGAGCACCCTATCGAATGACTCACCTGAGTTATGTGAGCTCAAGTTGCAGATTGAGGGCCTTCTGGAGAAAGGCCTAATCCATCCTAGTTTATCCCCGTGGGGTGCACCAGTGGATTTTGTAAGAAGAAAGATGGAATATGTTCGGTTGTGCATTGATTTACCGTAAGCTCCAAACTTGTCTCAACTAGTCCCACAAGAGCGGGACACCAGATCTCTTCGAGGTGAAGATCAACCCTTTCACGCGTGCATTCTCTACAGATTGGCCTGGGGACCTTCCTCGGCCTCCATTAATTGTGACGGCCAAAGCACCTCGCCACCGTACCCCTCAATATGTTGTTGTGCGACTGAGAATTTGAAGCAGGAGAAACTGAAGCAAAAAATGGAAGAGACAAGAAAAACCACGGCAACAGAAAGCCGTCTACAGTTCGGGTGGAAACCCATACGCATTTAATAACAGAATCAAAATAAGATCATGGTGGAGAAAAAAAAACAGGACTCCACCGACTCCCACTGTCTCACGCCACCCAGGTCATTATAAGTTCATTAAAGAAGTGAAGAAATGTCACCCATCTGCCAGCTAACCAGGGAGAAAATGCGCTTCAAGCCACTGCCAAAAAGAATAAAACAAATACAGTCTATATAAAAATAAATAATAATCATTAATCTTCTCCTTGATTACTAATTTTTTTTAAAACTACACTCTCCTCATTTAGCAATTTAAAACAATTCTAGGATTGCGGGCTCGGTCGACCCAGGAGGAGAACGAGGTTGAGAATTTAAATGAAATATTTACACGAACGCCACTCCCAAACCATGGCGCCACCAAAAAACATGCTCTTCCTCATTTGTGCAACGAGGCTCGATCAGCAGGCAGCGAAAAACAAATCAAAAGGGTAGTTTAACGATAACAGAGGATGATATCGATAACAATCGATTTAAAAGAAAGTAATAATAAAATACAATCGTTGATCGTTAATACAATCATAATGTCATTATTATTATTATTATCATTATTATCATTTTACAGCTTGTAAAAATAATTATCAATTATAGTCATAATGGTCAGCAATCGAGGTCGACGAAGGCACAAATGACACTCCATGCTTAGCACTCGATCGCTGCGGGATGAACAGGTGTAACGTAGAACAGGGCATTACATTCTCCTCCCCTTAAAAGCATCATCCTCGATGTGACATAACACAGTGGAAAAGAAATGGTTCGCAACCTAGGACAGGTAAAGGAGAAGTACACCCTATGGTTTCAAAATTTTAGTCGATTAAAGCACGGTTACAAAACATTTGTAGCCTTTCAATGGAAGATTGGCAGATCCCTCTTTATTTATTATTTCACTATTTTTTTTGCATTAGCATTATTCTTAATTTAATTTGTTTTAAAAAATTTCATCATTGAAGAGTTTTGATTTATTCCTTATTGTGGGTGCCCAACATGAACTGCTAACACAACACCCTATAAGGTTCACAAGACACTAAAGATTCACAAGCACACAAGTATATACTTCAAGATTGTATTACCACAAAAGGTTACTCAAATACGGAATGGAATAGGCATAGTCTGATAACATAGTACTCACTCGTCACACATCAATGACTGGCATACCAAATACTCAAACAAAAGAGTACTACAATCCACCAGACATTTCCTCAATTTGCATCAATAAAAAATTCACATAACACCAAACCATGTTACAGGTACATAGTGTCCACAAGGGAATCAATGACATATCCACAACATCACAACACATATCCATCTGACATGAGTAACACATACATCAAAAGACCACTACCAAACATCACAATAACTCAACATATATCCTGAAACATCAACCATACAGACAAATATCATAAGCCTCCCTCAAACTCTTATGCCTCCCTCAAACTCTTATGCCTCCCTCAAATCTCTTATGCCTCCCTCAAACTCTTATGCCTGGGGGGGGGGGGGCCAGAATAGAAGTGGCATGTCTACAGTATGAGTCATATAAGCCTCCCTCAAGTCTCTTATGCCTCCCTCAAGGAGGCCGGTTGACACTATGGTCCAAGACGCATAGAGTTCGAACACTCCTAACCCAAGTGACATAATAACGTGTGGTTCAACAACCTGCTAGTTATATGTAACTCCTTGGGGCGTACCCCCATACAACAAAGTGCGTCCATAGGTCCAACCATTCAATGGTGCATCCCATGACCCTATTCCACACATCACGATAATAGAACCATCACAACAATCCAATCCAAGCGCCAAGTGGCAAAGTGCAAGCCTTGGGAAAGGTGGTAAAAATTCCAAATTTAAAAGAAGACCCAAAATCAAGCAAAATAAATGGCCAAATAGCCATAGTTAGTATCAAAATCCACATGTTAGTGCCACAAACCAAGGAAATTCCCAAAATTGTAAAGCATTGCAATCAAGAAAAGTTGTTGGTCCTTACAAAATAAGGTAAAAAGCCCAATTTACGAATAAAATCAACTTATAATAATGTCACATTACGATAACTGTGTGGCCTTATCTGGCCACCAAAGGGGTACTCAACGAGTTGCTAGCACTCGGAACATCGAGCCTCAGTTCCTAAAATACATATCAATAATACAACTGTCATCACCTCCATCTGAATCATCCTGCCACCACTTCGACAAGGCTAAACATAGTCATAGTTGCACTTAGGTTGCATACATGCAACCACATAGGGAGAGAGGAAAGAATCACAGGTTGTTATCTACTAAACCGAATTTTGGTTCGAGTTATTGACCCATGGTACACCATTCCTCACTCTCAACATACACTTCTACATATATCCCTCAGGTTCGGCTAGCGTAAGGTTCACAACATAACATGTAACTACATCACTAACACAATGGTGGTATGTATACAACGTAGATCACAATCATACATTCACTGAGTGTAACACATAACTTTACCACATTCTGAACCCAAAGTACAATCATCATACGATAGGGTTCATACACTCAACGTATGACCCCAAATCACAACATGAAGCATTACATATTTGCGCAAATCATACATACGATGAACATAGTACATCTCAACATAACATCCATTGCTACATAAAAAGGTGGTACACACATTTCTTCAAAACATGGTAAAAACATCATGATACAACTCATTTCTTTTAACATCAATCTAGTCATAAAACACATTGATACACCCACATATCACAATATGCCACAATGCTCTAACACTATGTCATCCACTTTATAATTCTTTTCACATGTCACAAACAGTAATTCACACGTGAACTCTTCATAGAATCCACAAGAAGGAGAGAGAATATTCCCATCCCCAACATATCAACATGATCACAAACACGCACTAAGTGACATACACATCACGTGCGTTCACAATATCACAATTACGACAATAATCACATCATCACTTAAAGCACATTACTCTTCCAATATCTACCACCATCATGCAACATCATCATCATCATGCAGTATCACATGTAACACCACCACCACCATGTAACATCATCATACAACACCAATCCGGCCCATAGGTTCGAGAGCATGAACCTATGCTCTGATACCAAGTGTAACGACCCAAAAAATCACACACACAAACAACACAGTAAAAGACAGGATAATTTTTTTTTTGTCTTACTTGACACACATAACATGAAGAACTAAAAATTTGGAGCAGTTGTACACTGAAGGAACGCCTTATGAGAGCACCTATCCTTGCAGTGCCAAATCCTCATGGAGATTTTTTCGTTTGCACAGATGCTTCCTTGGCAGGAATTGGAGGTGTGCTAATGCAGGAGGGTAGAGTAGTTGCCTTTGAGTCCGGAAAACTCAAAGATTATGAGCTCAATTATCCGACCCATGGCCTTGAGCTTGCAGCAGTAGTACATGCCTTAGTGCGGTGGAGACATTTTCTTCTTGGCCAGAGATTTACACTCAGGAAACACGACAGGATCACAACCGAAAGGGGGATTGGGAACCAAACACAACAGGATGTCGGGTGGTTACAACTTTTGGTCGTCAAGGCAAAGATTATCATACTCACGTCGAGTTTGATAAAGAGATTGGAGAAGTGTCTAGGATTTTGGACTCAATCTGCAGCCAACACGTCAGTTCCACGTGGTAGAGACATAACTGAGGCATTGAAGAAATTCAGGCAGCGGATTCTGAAGACAGTGGGTCCTCCCAGTAAGCTGGCCACCTGTCTCCTTCTCCTTTCTTTTCTCTTCTTCCCATTCTTTTCGTATTCCTTATAATTAGTTACAGGTTAGTGCAATGGAGACGATTTTAACTATTCTTTAATTAAAAGAAACGGTTATGTGTTAAGAAAATTTCCATGGGGGGGAAAAAGGGCTTTTTCTTTTACTATCTCTGTGTATTTCCTTTAATGTTTTCGGATGACCAAGGGGGTAAGAATTTTAATTACTTGTTGCCTTTGAGTCCTGAAAACTCAAAGATTATGAGCTCAATTATCCGACCCATGGCCTTGAGCTTGCAGCAGTAGTACATGCCTTAGTGCGGTGGAGACATTTTCTTCTTGGCCAGAGATTTACACTCAGGACTGATCACTTGAGTCTTCGCCACCTCTTCACGTAGCCCAATCTCAACGCTCGTCAGCGGCGTTGGATGGAGTTACTCTGTGAGTATGACATGGAGATAGAGCATGTGAAAAGAAAGGAGAATGTGGCTATAGCCACCTCAATGGGCACAGATTTACGGAGTAGGATCTTGCAGCAACTTCCTCATGATAGTTTCTACCTTGCAGCCAGAGCATAGATTGAGTCTCAGAGACCCCTTGAGGGGAGATTTGATGGATTTTCTTTAGAGACAGATGGCCTTCTCAGACACAGAGGTCGGATTTATGTTCCTAGAGATGGAGGCTTGAGACATGACATTTTGATAGAGGCTCATCATGCACCTTACTCAGCCCATCCCGCGGTGAAGAAGATGCACGCCACCTTGAGACAATTGTACTTTCGGAGAGGACTTCGGAGAGACATATCTTATTTTGTATCCCACTGTTTAGAGTGCCAGAGGGTGAAGGCTGAGTGTCAACATCCAGCTGGCCTTCTCTATCCTCATGCCATACCAGAGTGGAAGTGGGACACAATTTCTATGGACTTCATAGTTGGATTACCTATGTCGAGATACCATCACGACGCCATCATGGTCACAGTGGATAAATTGATGAAGGTAGCTCACTTTTCCCCAGTGAAGACCACTTATACAGCAAGTGCTGTGGCACGAGTATACCTTGATGAGATTGTCAGATTACATGGGATTTCGCGGAAGATCATTTGCGACCGCGACACTTCCCATTTCTGGACCACCATGCAGTATGCTCTTGGGACAAGGATTAATTTCAGCACAGCTTATCACCCTGAGACCGATGGACAGACAGAGAGGGTGAATCATATTTTGGAGGACATGCTCAGGATGTACATGATGGATCACCAGTCGAGATCGGAGGAATATCTGTATTTGGTGGAGTTTGCCTACAATAATAGTTTCCAGAGTTCTATAGGCATGGCTCCCTTTCAGGCATTATATGGTAGAGAGTGCAGGACACCTCTTAGCTGGGATAGGATTGAGGACAGGGTTTCTCTTGGGCCAGCATTATTACAGGACATGGAGCAGCAGGTTACCTTGATCAGACAGAGATTGCAGGAGGCACAGGATAGACAGAAGAAGTATGCAGACCAACATAGGACAAATCGTAGTTTTGAGGTAGGCACAAAGGTGTTCCTTCGTGTCAGACCGCATAAGAGCCCTATCCATTATGGAAAAGGTTTTAAGCTTGCTCCTAGATTTGTGGGTCCCTTTGAGATCTTGGAGCGCCTCGGCCCCTTAGCCTATCGTCTAGCACTGCCACCTAGCTTGTCGCGCATCCATGATGTATTTCAAATTTCTGTGCTTAGGAGATATGTTTCTGATGCTTCTCATGTGCTAGATTGGACTGCATTGCAGTTACAGGATCAGGGGCAGGTGATGGTGGAGCCCGTGCACATTTTAGATTGCAGGACCCTGGACCTTCGCGGCAGAGAGATTGATTAGGTTCAGGTCTAATGGGACAGGTACGATGAGACTGCTGCTACTTGGGAGGATGCTACATCATTGCGAGCTCAGTTTCCACACTTATTTCAGTGACTTCCAGGAGGAAGTCTAGTCTAAGGGGAGGGGGGATGTAATGCCCACTTCCCTACGACACTTAGTTGATTACCATTTTGAGTTATGCAGACTTTGGATATGGACATGATTTATACTTATGTTGATTAGCATGATGTTTTGTGACTAGATGCATTTGGATTATGATTGGATTTTGTTTTCAGTATGATCTACACTGACTCATGGATAGACTATTGGATACCGATATTGTTTTTATATGGATATATTGCATTTGTTTTAACATTGGATTTCTTCGCCATGATGAGTATAATGTATTTGTTGAAATTTACATTACTATAAGTTTGGATGATGATGAAATGCATAATTAATTTGTGATTTAGACCTAGAAATGATGATTGATTGAATTACGTATAGATGTTAATAATTTCATGCATATGGTTATTTTGGATATTTTGACATGGCCGCAAGGCCGAAGGAGGTAATTTGTATTTTGCAGGAAACACGACAGGATCACAACCTAAAGGGGGATTGGGAACCAAACACAACAGGATGTTGGGTGGTTACAACATTTGGTCATCAAGGCAACTAGTAAATTGTATTGTGTTACCTTTATTCTTTTATGTGTTAAGAAAATTTCCATGGGGGGGAAATTTTCTAATGTGACCAAGGGGGTAAGAATTTTAATTACTTGTTTTAACTTACTTTAGTAGGTGATTTTATTTGTGATGTTTCTTTTTTTAAATTACTTTGCTAAGTGTGTTTAGATTAAGGTAATATCTTTTTTTAATTTTTAAGTTTTGAAAGGAAGTCAAGTGGGTGTAATAAATTTTGATGGTTGGCTCCTTAAGCCTTGTGTTTCCTCATGTATTGAATGTTTGGTTTTGAATGTTGACCACTCCAAATCCTTTGAATCTCGAATTTGAGATGTTGGGCAATTTTAGGGGACTTGTGGGACAAGTTGAACTTGTCCCACACTTCCCAAAACCCCTTACCAACCATATCTATGGGTTGGGAATCCAAAAAGGGGATTATTTATTTTTTTGGGAAGGGAAATGTGACTTTGGAGTGCACTTGTCTTCTTTTGCATTTAATTGTGCCTTAGGACACTTGGGGAAGGGATGGATTTGGATTAAAGATGTCATTCAACCCAACCACCCATTTATGGTGTTTTGGGACTTGAGTTGACTAAAGGGAGGTGGTCTTGAGGAGGTGTGATGTGGCATCCTACAAGGAGCCACATCACCCTCACTCTTCCTCTTGTCTATTTATGGAAATTTCCTCTCTTGTTGAGGGGGTTGGAGTTTTGTTTTTGTTTTGTTGAAGAGTTCTCTTTTTTTAATTTGGGAGAGAAGAATTGTGAGAAAGAGAAAAAGAGAGTGCTTGGACTTGCATGCTTGGATTGTTTTGGGAGGGAGCTTGGAAAAATTTCTTGGTTTAGGCTTCTCCAATGGAGAGGTAGGAAACCTTCTCCTTTGTTTTGCTTTCATATTATTGTTGCTTCTATGCTAAATTGTGAATAATGCATGTTTACTTTGGTATATTGTGAAAAATGGATAGAATGCTTATTGTGTAGTGTAGGAGAGGTCTATGGGAATACTCATGAGGGAGGCATAAGAGTAGATTAGGCTATTGTGGAGGGAGTTTGAGAGGGATGCCCATCTTGGGTGAGAATGTTTACATTCTTACCTTATTCTTGAGGGAGCCATAAGAGGAGGGAGGCATTAGAGTATGGGAGGAAAAAGGGGTATAGCGGCATAAGAGTCATAGGGGCTTGAGTTTTATTGTGGAGGGTTTTGGATGGGCATCTCATCTCAATGGGGAGGCATAAGGAAAACTTTCCCATAGTTCCATCTCTTGTTGGCTTGGATGAAAGCCTTGTTGTGAAAAGTTTGGTGTTATTTGTATGTCTCTTTGTCCTTCTATTTTTAGCTTTGAATGTTGTGAAGAAATTGTATTGTGGAAGCAAGTATTGTTGCCTTGAGTTGGAGACCACCCTTCATTGTGTTGTGTTTGGGGCTCGGGGGTCAATGGAGGAGATTGCTTCTCTTCTCCATTGAGTTTTGGTTGGGAGGAGAGCATTGCCTCTCCCCCTATCTTGGTTGTGATTTGAACCACTTGGAACTTGGAGCATGGATGAAGAGCACCTTGGAGCTTGTGAAGACTCTTTCCATTTACCTTCTATAATTTATTTTGTTGTAAACTTGTAGGAGAAAGAGAATTGTATCATCTTATTTTCATTCAAAATTAAAGGACATTGTAATCTATATTGCACCAAAAGTCACATGGTGGAATGCAAATTTTACTTGAAAGATGGTTGCATTATTGAAAGGATTGTAAAGAAATAAAGAAATAGTATGTACAAAATGCTTGTGATAATCTTGTAAATATACTATTGGAAAGCTTGTTGTGTATACCTTCTTGTTGAAATGTTGATAGATCTTGTTTAAAAAATAATAATGAAAATATTGTTGGGCTCTTATGTGTAATATTAGGATATTTACAATATATATATATATATATATATAAACATACTAGATCTCATTTTGTTGTAAAAAAAAAAATAGAGGTATTGAAAAGAGAGAATATTAGTGTACATTTCCTTCTTGTAGTATGGATAGGTAGAGTTAAGTTTTATTCAACTGTCCATTGTGCCAATAAAGTAAATCTACTATGTTTACCTTCTTTTGAGTATCCGTTGTGAAATTTTTGACAAATTGTAGAAGAAATAAAATCAACTTGCTTAAAATTTCATGCAATGTCTATTAAAGTTGGCTAGAAATAAATGTGAATGCAAATACTCTAAATTTATCAAGTTCGATGCCCAACACCCCTTAATGCCTAGCAAAAGTACTAGTAGGTTTGAATATCATTCTTATCTAAGTAATACTAAAACTAATGAATTTATCAATAATAAATTGTAATAATATTAAGGTATTATTAATTATTATTTTGTTATATATATATATACCACAACATACTATTACTAACCTATATACAAATAAACCACCATTCAATTAATAATGTTAATGAATTACATACTTAACCTACGTGGTCTCCATGCTTACAATAACAAAGAAAATTGCGCATATAACTGAACAGTTGGCAGCAGAGATGGAGAGGTCGCTCTCTTTCTTTTACAACAACGCCTTCCACCATCTGTCATTCGTGTTGTAAGAAACATGGAGAATGTCCATAATAAGATTAAGTAAGATTCATAATTTGTAGACTGTGTCGTACTTTTTCATAATCTATAAACGAAGTACCTTGTGCCTTTCAATACGTCTAATACTCTAAATGATCTGTAGATGTGCTTCCATAAGTTTATATGGAACAGAGGATTCCTTGACCAGCACCCACTGTTGCTTGATGGGAGATATTTCCCTCTTTCGCTGATGAAGGACTCTGCCTAAGATGGGCATTCTCGAGTATAAACAAAAAAAGAAACGTTAAACTAAAACAGCTGAGTAAAAGCAATCAGAATAGGCGTATGCAGTCTCCTTTGCACTGTTTGCTAGAAACCCAACTACCTCATGAACTTTCTAATATGAAACAGATTTACTTCTATGAGAACTCCTCTTCTCTCGTCTATGCTGTCTCATAATAAATTTTGATAAAAATATCTTGAAGGTGAGACCCGTTTTTGAGGATGCATTCAATACTGAACAGATAACAACATTGTTGGACAGCCTGCTCACCTGTCTGACTCCAGTGGCAGGTGGAACTAAAGTTCTCCACCATGGACGCACACCTCACAGCCCTCAGAGATTATGAAGGTTACCTCGCCCTTCCTTTGGCCTATAACTCCGTTTTTAACCATACCAGTTCTTCTCACGCCCAGGATAGAGCACAAACCAGTCATCCCGTCTAAAATTGTGCCTGTAGCGTGTTTGTACTCCTTCACCTTCTTCCACGCAGTCTGGGCATTGAAAACGGCATCCTCACCTGCTCCTCTGACCCATAGCTCCTCCTACCACCTCCATTTTCTTTGGCATGGCTAGGACAACAAGAGGACGACTGTACAGCGAGGGAATTGTGAAATCTAAATAAAGGGATTATTTGTGTGGCCCGAGGATAGTTGAAAATGCCTGTCCAGAGTTAGGTTTACATTCATTTGCCTCTTTAAGCCACGCGGCTATGTGGAGTTTAGATTTTGCATTTCTTTTCAAAGGGAAATAAATGAAAGAGAATTATGCGGCTAGGGGAGTTGTCTGCCCGCAAGGAGGGGGTCTTGTGGTGGACAGGGTTGGGTGGCTTCCCCAACCATAAGATTTAAACTTTGTTCAAGAAGTAAACGTGACAAAGACTTTGGTCCTTTGTTTCTGTTATATATATATATGTTTATCCTACTGAAGGATTGCGTGTAGCTGTATAGGCTAGTTCAAGTGTTAACCACTATATAAAATATTAGTGACACATAATACAACCTTCATATATTAAACAAACTTAATATAAATAAGGTGCTATGTACAACTAAATAGATAAAGACATACAATGTAGTAATATAATGTTGAAGTATATATCTTATCGTATGATTTCCTTGATATATGTATTCATATACATATATATATATATACATATACATATATATATATATACATATATACATATATATATATACATATATATATATATATACATATATATATAACATAATGTATTAAATTCTTGAGATTACGTAATGTAAATGGATAATAAAACAAAAATAAAAATCGAGTGGATAGTTTATTCCTTTCATAACAAATTATACCTTACTCTAAGGTTAGCATTGAAAACACTGCTGTTGCGATATCACCAGACATTAGACAAAGCAACTCGAAAGACGACCCTCCTTTCCATTTTGTAAAAAGTCGAATGAGATGAATTTAAATATCCTTAACTTGAATCATCTTCGTTCCCGAAGCATTACGAGACTGTTTTAGTTTGAACCTGTATGCAAACGCACCCATAAAAAGAAAATTGTAACATTTTCGGGTTGGATGGTTGTGGCTTGTCGTCGGCATCGTGAGCACGGCGTTGTCCTTTTTGTGACATTACAACATGTTTGCGTTATAAGGATCACCACTAAGTTGGGCACGATATCTCACCATTCTATATAGGTAGACAAAAAAGTATTTATTCTACTCTTAGGGGATGTAGATAGATACATTTTTTCCTTTTCTATTCCTCTACATGGTTTTTATTCCTTCTATTAATCTACCAAGGTTAAAGCAAGGACCATTTTCTCTTTCTATGTTCAAGTTTATTTATTAGGCTTCTAGGCCAAAACTCCTCAATTATAGTTTTATGATGTTTGGGTGAGTCAATTTGTCAATTAAAAGAAAAATGTAATGATAAGGAATGGTAAAAATATCACACTATTACTTTTATGGGAAAGAGAGGTAATTCAACACATCACATTTTTTATTCTAAGGAAACAAGAGACGTTCAACATGGAAAGCACATTATTAATTTGGTAAGAACTAGGAAACAATCAAACAACATGGATCAAAACAATATTTCAATATTTTTCCACTAATTAGAAGTATCATAAAACATTCCTAGTGGGTTTCTACAATTTCTCAAAATAATTTACAAGGAAGACCCATTAAGGAAACATAATTAATTTTACTGATCTACTATGGTTTAACATTGTTTGTTGTTTTGGTGAAAATATTTTACTCACTTGATAAGACAAGGAAAGTTTTCAAATCTACACCCATATTACCACAGGATACCACCAACCAAGAAATCAAAATGATAAGGAAATATTATATCTATAATAACACCACATACTCATTAGAAAGCATCAAATGCAAGTGGTCAATCAGCTAATCTATTATACATATTCTTTACGACCAATAGTTACAGCTTCGCTTGAAGAATCACATTATAAAATACCACCGAGATTAAATCATCATGGTATAATTACACTGACATCACCAGTGGCATGATCTAAATGTCTCAAGCATCCATATGTGTCTCCACGTAATCCAAAATTAATAGGTCATAAAGTATTATTCATAGTAACTAAAAAAAGTTAAGGAAAGGGTAGACTTATTTATAGGTCAAGAGGACAAACATACATACTTAATTTAAACACACTACCTGAATGGGCTTGAATCTAATCATAATTACCAAGATGCATAAAATCCATAAATCAGTACTTTTTATAATGAAACACAGAAACCATGATAAAACTTAACATGCCATCGATGAAATGTCACTACCAAACAACCACTTCTCCACTAGCATCTATAGTCAAATAAGTTATCCGATCCTAACACAATCCAAAATCCCATAATTAAACACTTCTACTCTGTCAAGGATCAAGATCTTATCGGATTGTAAGAGAATCACCACCAACGCTAATAGACTACCAACTAGAATGCACAACACAATGAAATTTCTATCTTAGCAAGGTCGAGAAAATAAAAAGTCACTCAAAGATCATAGACACACTCAAGGTTCTGTGCATCCAAAACCAAGGCATAACTTTAAGAACCTATGAATACATTCAAGACACCAAGGGTGTACCCCCATATGACGAAATGTCACAGTACAAGAAGCATAGAACCAACTCATCATCATGCAATAAGGAACCATGTAAGGTTTAGCTAAATAGCCAACAACATAATGAGCTCTGAGTCACCAAAAAAAATAAAATCTAGGAAATTTCTACAATCACGGAAAGTGGCTAAGTAGCGGCATTGCAAAGTCTAAAAATTCTTGCAAAAATATAAATAACTAGAAGAGCCTCAAATATTCTTAATCCAATCATAAAATAATATGGTGGTCCTTGATAAAATAACAAAATATTACGAACGTAAAACATAAAATTTAACACCACATCCACTCCGCAGCCCTTTATGGCTGCCAATAGGGGTACTCTACCTCAAGGTTAGTTCCAAGGAAACATATATAGGATTTGGTCCAAAATGACACTCAGACTTAATGTCCACTCTCCCATACGGGTAACAAAATGGAAAAAAATGACAACTAGACCATCTTTCGTAACTACTGAAGGAAGGAAGCTCTAAGCAGAGTCTAATTAACTCTTCCCAAACTAGAACACAACCATTATTGTCTAGCCACAAGAATCAAACCATATAATTTAGCATTCCAACCACTCCAATAAGGAAGTGTCTTAAAAGGGCTTAATGCATCATACAATTAAATCAAGATTTAGGACTTGTAAAAATGACACATTTTCAAACAAGAACCAAGTTTCCACTACTTATAAGTTCACAAACATCAATTCAATTTGATATTCTTAGTTTCCCGGGTTTAGACAAAATGCCACTGAGTAAGTGCAACAATTCAAACAACTTATTATTTTATTATTATTTTAATTTTGGTAGTTCAAATAAATAGAGTAATGTAATATTTCTTCATACGCATTTCTTTTTCAATTTTCAAACAAGTTTGTTTTCTTAGATTCAAAAGTGTGATAGGTTTATAGTTCATGTCTCAAGTTTTATAGTGTGCCCAAGGGTCCAATATTTTGAACCACTATTCTGATAACAAGTGAAATTCCCATTAAAACAACCCACTTGAGACCCATGAACAACCTAGGTTTAGTTAGAAAATTATGGAATAATTTTATTTAGTTTTAAGTGTTAACGATCGAAGTATCAAGAACAAATAAAGTCAACTGATAACTTTTCCCATTATTATAACTACTAATTCCACATTATAAAGCAACAAGCTTAATAAGTCTACACCTAGCTCAAAACTCCTTAGGGATTATTTTAATCACTAATTACATTGACATTTTCGCTAAATATTCCCTAATTAAAATTTTAGGGTTAAGGGTCCAAAACAATAAAATACGCAAGGTATTTAATTACACAAGATCTAAAACAAGAGAAAAGTTTAATTACAGTGGGGAAAAGAATACATAAAATCATCATAGTAAATTATTACTTACCCACTCCCATAACTCGGTTAAAGATTCAATTAGGTTTAGAGGGAAATTCCTCATCATACCCACCCTCTGAAAATATTAAGGTTTCAACTTGATTCTTCTCACTCTTAAGACATTCAAATTTTTCCTAAATTAATCCCATTGGATAGGAAATTTCCTCGCCTTTCCAGCAATATAAAGAAGTCCTTCTAACTCCTCATATTTTTCAATTTATGGGCTGGCGGGCCTTGGAGTAAAATTTTCCCCCAAGAGCGGGCCTGCGGGCCCAAGGGTGAAAATTTACCCAAAGGGCGGGTTGGCAGGCCGCAGGGAGACCTTGGGAAAAATTTTACCCCATAAGGAAAAAAGCACATTTGCACGCGTGCTCCCATGGGTCCATAAAGGACAAGTGGCACTCCCTAATGTAGTGCGGGGAAAAGCAGGGAAAGGCATGGCAGTGGGAGACATTTGCCAATTTTCCCGCACGGGGAGAAAAGTTGACTTTTTGACTGTGCTCCCATGGAAATCCAAAGGACAAGTGGCATCTCTAAGCTAACGTAGGGAAGGCAGGGTGGCGGGGAGAAAATGGGATTAAAGCCCCGAAAGGATAAGAGGGTACAGAGACCCGCGCCTTCGTTGGCACCTCATGATGCCACATGGCAGCCCCTGAATGGCTGCGGGCCTGCGGAGCAGCAAAGAAAACTTGAAAAAATTTTCCAAAAATTTTCAGAGATGCGAAGGACAAAAAGGAACTCGTTCCTCCACTGATGCCTCGTGTTTCCACGTGGTATCACCTGATTGGTTGAGGGCTGGTGGGGAAAACTTGGAAAATTTTCCCAAAACTTTTCTGAAAGCACTAAGTTAAGAAGGGGATCTATCCCACCACTGGAACCTCATGGTGTTATGTGGCAGCCTTTGATTGGCTACGGGATAGCGGAGAAAGTTTTGAAAATTTTCCCAAAAATTTTCTTAAGCCCCAAGGGAAAAATTTGGGCTGCATTCCCACCAACGAATTTTTTCTCAAAATTTTAACGCTAATTGAAGAAAACTTCAGAAGGCCATAACTTTTGATAGAGATCTCAGTTTGGGGAAAATGATGACTTTATGGAAAGATCTCGACATCCTATTTGCATAGAGCTCATTAATTTTTTGTTTTGATAAAGTTTAAGGGATCAATTTTAAGAAAAAGTCCTATAGGCTTTCACAGTACGAACTGATAAGTTTTAAGTTCTTAGATCTATTCAATTTTGTCATTATTTATCCTAAGAAGAATTTTAGGATGTATTAGAAGATAATTTTTCTCGATTGATTTTCGAATTCAAATTTTTACAACTTCAGACAAGAAAATAACTGTGGAAGGTTTCGGCCCGGTTTTGTAATGTTTGAAGGGTTTTACCATTAGTGTTGTAGTCTAATTCAGTTCATTTATATCATGACATATTAGATTTCAATTTCTCAATGTTATTTATTGTTTGTAGGTTCAAAATGTGCATTTTAGAGGAAGTATTTACAAGTATAAAATTCAAAACAGAGGTCAATTTGTAAAAGATTTGTTTATAATTTTTCATCTTCCAAATATGGAAATTCATTTCTATTCTAGTCTAACACATTTAGTTTATTTAAACAAACCATTTACCAACTAAAATGCAAAGTCTGATTTCCAATTTTAACATATTTCAAGAGAATAGAGTTACATATATTTCCTTCATACGTATTCCTCATTTCAATTTTCCAAACAGAGATTTCAAATCACAATTTGATGATCAATTTCAATACAAAAAGTAAACTGATAAAGGTAGTGCCATCTTTTGATTTCAATTATACAACTTTACGTCTTTCAATTTCTTGAATGCAAATAATAGATTTCAATTTCTTTCTTTCAAATGAAGAGATCAGATTATATATATCTTTCACATTTCGATTTTACAACTTTCATAACTCAATATAAAGTATCCTTGCATGTCAGCGAATGATCCTAAAGAACCAATAAGGTTCTATAGATTTCTTAGTGAGAAATTAATGTTTTCAAATCCTGACTCGTCGATCATGCAATGATTTAATATAAAAATATACATTAGGATTAGAAATTTCTTGGCGATGCACATGCAACAGATTGTTGTTTCTAGATTTTTTTGGCTAAACTTGGGTGTTGTTGTTACTGTAAAATTCACAAAAATAAAATTCCCAAAATTCTATTATTCGCTAAGCTATAAATCTTCACCGCTAAAATTTTCCATGTTATTGAACTTGAAATAAAATTGAGTATTATTCTGTTAAAAACTATAATAATGTGGTATAGATTACACATAATTGTTTCTATATTATTGAGTTGTTTAATGATGTTATAATTTTATTATGAACTTTGGTTGTGGGGTGAATTATCTTGGATATTTTGGTGTATGATTAGGCATTTGAAAGTGTTGTTTGATCTGAAGGTGACTACAAACTAATAAATATGGGTGTGGCAACACCGAGACAATAGATGCTCCATGCTTGTTGGGTAGGATGACACATGGTGTTACCAGATCCTCAAGAATGCTAGATGGGTGGATATTAGACCTACTAAGCTGATCCTCATCAATAATTTTGGATATATACTTCAAGTATACTGAATAGAGTTGGGATTCTAATGTAACTAACACCAACTACGTACTCATCTTTAAAAAATTCATTTTCTTAATTTTTATTTTGTCTTTGACCAAGTGTGGACTAACAACATATGCAAGAGTGCTACTTGTAACCTACCAAAATCACGACACACGAACAACACAGCGAAAGACAGGATAATTTATTTTTTGACTTGCTTCCACACATGACACGACACAACATGTCGTCACAAAGTTACAACCAACTCTAGGAACCACTTGTTACGGGGATAACCACAAGATCAACACGGAAACATTCACACCCAAAAGGATAATACTTTTTTTCTTTTTGACAAGACAACATAAGGTCCAAACACAGAACACACTTACAATTAGGGCCAACCACAATGAGATATTCTTGGGGGTTATTTATTTTAAAAGGACATCTTGCAATTCTTAGCTTATGTTTTCAAGAAGGGTCAAGATATGATCCGTATAATTCGACTTGCCAAGCCAAGATTATTCCTTTTACATTGAGTAATTATCTTTAAATCTTCTCTATTATGACATTTATTTACTTAATTCGTTTATCAAGAAAAAGGAGTATTTAGATTCCACAAGGCCATCTGCTCACCACTAACGCTACTAAGATTCATTCTTGCTCACAAGACAACATGGTTTTAAGTTCAACACACTTAAGAGAAGAGATACAAGGTGCCTTGAAAAAGGGTTAGAGGGAGAAGGTCGAGATGAAACATTTTTAGGACCTCATTAGTTATCACCAATATTAAATTGAAGCTAGGGCTCTTAACCAGATTTAACAACAACTTTACTTAGGCTTCGCTAAAAGTATTAACAAGGAGTAAAAATTTACTTTCCAAATGGCTGAGAGATACATTGTGTAGTTTCAAAATTGTTTTCTCTTGTTTATTAAATCTTATTATCTTCCAGAACTAACCATAGATTTCCTTTAAGTTCGTTTAAGAATTCCACCATGAAAGGGATAGTGTTCATTAATGTCGCTAGGGGTGTCAAGTTAAGAAGTTTTACCTACAATGATAGTCTTGCCCTTGGTTACTTAAAGAATTTCTTGCTCTCAAGTTGGTGACCCTTATGTTACTTTATTTGAATACATCTTTTAATTTAAATTCCAGAAGTATTAACAATCCCATGTTAGTTTACTTATGACGCTTTATTACTAAGTCATATCAAGGTTTAACTCAAAATTTATTCTCAAGGAAAGGTTGTAGCAACACTCATTTACAAGAACAAAACAAGATTACATCAATTCTTAAAATACTGATACTCCAACAAAGTCACTTAACAACAATAACCCAAATTTTCTTATAATTTCAATGATGGTCAACCAATACAAGGTTTCCAAAGTTCAGATGACAAAGTCCACAATACATTATACTGAGACATTAATCCTATTTTAAACTTTCCACTGGACGTTAACAATAGTTGAACAACATACAAAGGTTTCGAGCAAAGGAACCTCTCAACTGAGGTTGATGACAAAAGTCTACAAATCTATCCCTCATCTACACACAAAATCCATCTGCAGCAAATTTTCTACAAGAGTCACTTCACGAGAACTGAGCAAGATAAGGCTACACAAAACCACCATAACTAGTATCTAACAATATCACAAAAAGGAAGCACTTTATTACAAGAATTGGTTCAAACCTCTAAACACTATTAACACATCAAGTTATAATAAAGTCTTCATCATGCCAATCAAAGAAGGAGAAGACCTTGTACTTCAGTTAGGAGCAAAACAACAGAAAGTAATAATCGTATGAGAATGGCCCTTGGCCCTATAAGGAGATATAAACAATTTAGCAAAGAACAAAATTCCCATCAAGTAAGTAAATAACAATAATTACAAGATTGAGATTTGATATAAATAGACCAACCATCTAGAATTTTATCAAAGGTACCAACACATAGGCTAAAATAATACATTTCTAAAAGAACAAAAGTTGATCGGCCCAAGAAAGGGGAAACACACGGGTTTCAAAATTTAACACAAAAAGTCATGTATAAATGAGTTTCAAACTGGAAATCAAATAGAGTTTACACACAACATAAGTTTCGAAGCAAAGGCATAGTATACTAGTTTTGACCATTAACTACCAGATTTTCCAATCATCCAAAGAAGGGTCAAAGTATTACAAGGCTAGTAGCTAGCATGCGAGAGGATAAGGGGGCTCCGTCACACAAGAGTATACAATAATGTCATCATCAATTTTTAATACACTAAAGGTTTGCAACTTCCACAACAATTCTAATGTTTGATTAATTTAAAATAAATTATCCATTTCCCGAAACAACCATATTTTATGGCAACTCCTTGGTAACACAGTCAACCGTCGCACAAATAGATACAAGCATAATTTCTATGTGACTTTATCAAAACAAAACCTTCCGCTATGAATTCATAAGATTATCACACGAAAGCTGGGTTTTTTCCCGAAGGTCAATCACATTTAAGGAAATCTCCATCATAAACTAATACAGTAATTACGTGCATAAAAACTAACCAATATTAATTAATAGTGTTAACATTACAAGGGAGGAAATAATGCCAGTTAGGAAAAACAGAAGAGCGCCATCAGTAATAATTCACAGAGGGTGATTGGACCAAAACTATTCTAGTGTCAACGAGGTACTGGATTCACACAATGAAACCTCGAGCTTAGTTGATTCGAAAAGCTAGTTATGATTCAAGTTGATAGGGATGGTCAAGATACTTCTTGAGAATGGCCTTGCAAGCCTATAAACGTGATGAAAGGTAAGATAAGATTCTAAACACGCGATCAGGAAAACACATCGCACACAAACGTTTTCATTCTAAAAGTTTACTACCGAAACTCAAGCTGGCTAGCGCCAAGCATTGATCACACAATCTTACAACCTTTCTTTCTCGATGCCAAAAGGTGATCAAAGGGACTTGCATAGGAGCTAAAAAAATAACTTCAAAAGACAAACTTGGGTGCTAGGGAGGGCTTCATAATTATCGTAAACTTACTTCCATGATAACGAAAATACTAGTTTGATCAACATAATAACTTGCAACTCAATCGCAGAGAAGAAGTAATACATAAAAAAACAGATGAAGTTTCTATCATATCGAGTAAGGGGAAACATAACATTCAGAGAAGAGGAGCACAATCGCATCCTTTCGACCCACATACTATCAACGATAAAAGCTAAAACGAGAAGAAACAAGAAGAAAGGGAAATCTCCCATCATGACATCTAACTGACAAATCAATGTAAGGAAAAGTGGTTTGATTTCACAATATTTTTAAATAAAATAACAATAGAAAAGTGTAGAAATATCTTGTCTGTTTCTCCAGCTTCAACAGGTCGTACAAACTCCACACGGGCCAGCATAAACAATAGTATGAGACAAGGATGTGAGTACTACTGCTGGCGATGCCAAAGGGCCAAATGTGATAACAGGATAGACAGATGGCGCAGAAAATTTAACAGTTGAGTCCTTTCACAAAACCACCTCACCCAGCCTCGTAGTACGCTTATGCACTGGAAACAACTCGAGGAGATTGTCTCCTATCTTCCCTCGCTTCAGCAGTCCTATGAGATCATCAAGGCTATTATCAACCAAGTACTCCTTGAAAAATTTTGTGACGAATAAAAGCACGATGCCCTTGGCCATAAGACAACCCAATTAATCCAGAGAAAAAGACCATACATAATGACAAAGTCGGAGAAAAGAAATATCAATAGATGCTCTCCTCATAGTCTCCTAGCATTGGATTTACTGCAGGCTCTTTCTCACATTTCCTGCTCTGCCCAAGTAGCTTTCCATTTCCTTCAAGTAGTACTCTCCTACTTTTCCCAATCTCCACCTACTCTTCTTCTTGCTTTTCATCCTAGAGATGCATACCATACATCAGATTTGATGAAGTAAACAACATAGTCCAGTCCTCTTAACATTCAGAAAAGAATAATTTTTCGAAAGTGAAAAAAAAGGTTTGATTCCTTCTTATCGCTGCATGTTCCATATGATGCACCTTGTTATAGTGCAAATGTGCAGCCCATTGCTTACAACTTGCTTCACTTAGCAGCACCAATAATCTCCATAAGAACATTGTCATTGTTTAAGATGAGAGAGCTAGATTGCATTACCCACAACAATTTCTCTAGCAATATAATCTTGGAGATAAACTTGGTTGCAGTGTGGCAGTCAACATCTGCTAGAAGGCTCTTTTAAACTTAATATAATATAGTGTTTCTCCACCATGCTTATGCCACAGAGACTCGATATCATCATTTCATCTTTGTCCAAATAATTTTCTGGATTTACTTCACCAGGCATTACCAGAAATCTCTACAAGAACATTTCCCTTTTTTTTTTTAAGAAATGGAACCGCTTTGCCTCTCTCACAACAATTTGCATTGCAACAATCCTGGACAAACCTGATGCAGTGTGGCAGAGGAATACTTTTACTTTCCTTGTTCACTCAGCACATGTTCTGAATCTGACAAATATCCTGCTACCTTCATCTCCCAAGACGTTTTCCCCAACATTGCATAGATCTCCCATGCCTGTGGGTGTGATCTGTCACCTACACAAAAGCATACACCATTTTATTGCCTTTAAACCAACTACATCCGAGTTTCTTTTTAATTCCTCTATCCTTCATCGATTTCCTTCCTGCACTCTCTCTTTCCTTTCACCCCTCGCCATGAGAGCCTGCCTACTTAGTGACTCGATGAAGAAGTTCATATAATAGCAAGAAAATCGTGCTTCATGAATATACTAAAATGAAACAGATCCACGCCTATGAGATTCTCTTCCATGAGTTACATCGTAAGACAAGTAAGAAGCAATAGAGAATCTTAGAAATAAATTTCATCAGGTCTTCTGGTAACACTCCTGCTGTCACTTAATCGATTTTGATACAAAATATCTTGAAGGAGAATCCCGAATTTGAGGATGCAGTCGAACTGAACAGATAGTAACATAGTGGACAACCTACTCGTTAGAAGCGCTCAAAACGGATTCTACTACAGCTACAAGATTTTGCAACAATTGATCACGATTTTGGTCGCGTGCAACCAGAACACTCCTCGCAGCGCCCAAGAACAAGGAGGTAACACGCCTGCTACACTATCTTGTAGCTTCATCCACACCCACGTCAAACCAGGCTCACGAAGCAACCAAGGGTAGAGAAAAACGTGCCAGGAGGGAGAAAAAATGCCCATACGCAGAGGGGAAGAAAGCAAAAGAAGAAGAAAGTTTGTGAAGCAGGTAATAGGAACATAACTGTGAAAAAGGGACAAGGAGACACACAAACGCGTTTTTCTCCCTCCATCAATGCCTGCAGCTCCAGAAAAATTCGCCTCCCAACCATACGCATTGAAGAAGGAGATCAAATGAGATCTAGGTGAAGAAAATCGGGACTCCAACGACTCCCGTCTCCCTCACGCAAGGACAGAAAAAACGCTGATAGATAGTCATAAAAGAATTTGCAGGTTGGGTGGTTGGCAGGAGGCCACGGTGGCAGGTGGAAAAAAAAAGATCCGATGCCCAGTTGGGCATTACACTACTCATTGTCTATTAAATAATTGAGACACAAGACATTGTTTGTTTATATTTTCCATGGTGCCAAACATAACACCTCTTAAACACTACATTTTGGTCGTTTCATCTATTTGCCCACAAAGAACACAAAATCTTAGGTGGGTAGATATGTATATATATCTAAATTACTCGAAGTAATCGGCAGGAAAGCTACATAAGCCATGTCAGCAATAGTGGATGGTCATATGATTAAGTAACAGATTGACCTCCATTAATCTTGTGAGCTTGTTTTTCTCTAGTTGTAAATTCCCCATGATTTCTAGGCACCAATATTTTACCATGTACCGATATTTATCTTAAATAACTTCATGTTAGGAATGTAAAACTACATAATCAAGAATTGCACCAAAAATGGCCAGCTGATTTTTCAAGGACTTTTGGACCCATATAATTACTCATTTCTAATAGTGATCACTTGGTGACTTTACATGAGTGATACACTTGAGAAGGCCCCTACCTAACAAAAAACACAACTACTCATTGCAGAAATGCTTCCAATCCTCGTTTCTACTACTTTCACTTCTACTTCACCTTGGATGGACTCCAATGAAATTCCCTTCAGTTATGGTTTGGTTAGTCTAAAGAATATACTAGGGAAAAAATCTCGTTCTCTATACAAAACTACTTCTTTCCCACCCATACCACTTCCAAGGATGCCCCTCTAGACAACACTATTTCCTACATAGAATTTCTCCTTCAAAGAACCCACTATTAAATACAAAGCATTAACACATATGCCCTATTATGGTAGAGGCTTACCTATAGTTATCCTACATCTCTCACAATGGAATTGTATTGGTTGTGGCTTGTTGCCAACATGCACCACCTTGTGTTTTCCCCTTCCAGCGAGATGTAACCAGCTGTCCATGCATGTAGTCTTTGTCATTGAACGATACGAAATCCACAATATCCTGAATTTTCTTTACATTTTTATTTTTCTATGCTTTCCATAGCTGTTCGTTTCATGTCACACTTATAATATGTGTATAGTATATCTACATTACCTTTATTTACCTGCTTCTACAATTTGAACTCTCTGTAGCTGTAGATTCTACATGCAACGGTTGCGAACACTGGAGTACAATTCGTTTCCCCACTTCCATGTATGTTTTTATGCATTTCACTTTTAGTTTACCATCCAACTTGCATGATCTTTGTAGGTCCTAATCCTTGGTTTTTCCTACTTGATATTGTAGGTAATGGCAGTATTGGAATTTTGATTTCAATCTTGTTTGTTGATTATAATATCATTTGAAGGCATTGGGTCAATTTTACTATGTTATAGACAATGGTGCTTTTTAAAGTTTATGATATTTTTTTTTAACCAATGAGAACGAAATAAGTTAAAATATTTTAGAGGACCTGACTATAATCTATAAAAAAATCATAGAGATTTTTGACTATATGTGCATGTCATTCTTTGTTGCATATATGTTAGCACTTGTGAGTTGATTCTAATATGAAAAATAAACTATAACATGAAAACTATAAATAACATATCAGTTCGAAAAATTAATTATTTAATCCATGTTCGTGACTACAGTCTTCCAATGTAAAATTAACATTTTTAATAATCTAATTAGGATGTTATTTTATGTTACTTTTTAAAATACCTACACTATGTTTTGTGACGAATTGGATCTCTCATAGTTTTAATGAATGCTTCGTTAATTTACTTGAGAACTTCATAATTTGAATGACATTTAGGTGTATTAATTAAAATGAAAATTTATAATATCTATTTTAATATGAGATATCTTAATATGGAGTACAGATGCGAATATTTACTGAAAAAAACTACACAACCATGCTACTCCCAGTGTAGATCTTGCGAGCATAGACTTGCCCATCAGGAGTAACCACTAGTAGATAGATTAAATATCAAAAGTTAGAATGACACAAGTCGAATACAAAATATTTATTGTCGTACAAAATCTATCAGACTTAATAACATAATTCTATCATTTAGAAAAATTCGGAATTGCTACTTTACTCTAAATCAACAAAATTATTTCAGATAGTGGCAGAGATTATTATTCTTAACACTTTCGCCTCAGAATTTCTCACTAACATATTTGAAGCGTCGAGACCTTTCTATGGCCAGAACAGCAAGGATATTTCAATTTTCCAATAAAATTTATTAACATCTGCTGTCATGATTAACTAAAATTCGACAGCATAACGGATAGGAAGACGGTATCTTTATTAACGTTAATTTGCAGTTGCATGGAACCACCTGTCACTAAATTATAGTAGATGGAACACATTTGAAGTGTCGACCGGAGACCTTCCAAGCCCACAACAGCATAAAGATTGGACAATCCAAATTTAGAATAAAATTTAATTAGCTCACGCATGAAATATCTGACGTCTGCATGTCTGTAAGAACCAAAATAAGACATCATGGCAGGTAACGTGTAACGAATAGAGAACACCCTATCTTTCTCCTGCCACGGCATGCAATCCTTCACAATCTTAATCCCCAAGCCCATAAATTCTAGGAAAGCTAACCCGCTTTTTCCGTAATTTTATTATCGTTTAGTTGCGGTGAAGTTTAGGATAATGATGAGGAAGGCAGCAACATTATTGCTTCTGCTTATGCTTAGTGTGGCTATGAACAGGCACTGTGTGTATTGTAGGTCTAGTTATTATCATCCAACAGTTCCCAGTCCAAATGTCCCAAATGTCCCTGGACCTAACCCAGGTACCGGGGGCTGCCCTATTGATGCTTTGAAGCTTGGAGCCTGTGTTGATTTGCTCAATAATTTGGTACATATAGGTATTGGAGATCCTGTTATCAACAAGTGTTGTCCACTTATACAAGGGGTTGCCGAACTTGAAGCGGCGTTGTGTTTGTGCACCACCATCAGAGCTAAGCTTCTCAACCTTAATATCCTTCTCCCACTGTCTCTGCAACTTTTTGTTCAGTGTGGCTTGACACCACCACCTGGATTCCAATGCCCACCTGTTGCTTGATTCATAAGGTATTTTAACGACTTCATAAACCTGATGTACGGTATTTTACAAAAGTATATTTATTTTCTAGAATGCGTTTGTTAGTTTTGAATACATGCCAAATTGAGATTTATCAGAGTTGATTTTTTGCATTTCAGGTGGAGATCACCTCTGTTGGTACCCACTGGATTTCTTAATTATTTTGTCAAATGTTACATATATATCTTTTCCCACTAATATTTCCCGCAGAGAATAGTGAATAAGCTGTACAAACGTTTTCTATTAAAACAAAATTCCTTAAATATGCTTTAGAGTGTAAACAAAGATTACATTTATAAAACTATAACTTTTAAAAACTTTATTTCATTTCACCCGCATGCAAGCGGAAATGGGGAACTATAAACACAAGATTGATGCGTTATGGTTTCCACTATTTTTTATTTTTTTAACGCAGGCATCCATTATAGTCGAGCTTTTGGTAATAATTGATTTTTCATTTGTTTCTCATCAAGTATTTCAATTCTTTGCAACCATTATTGTGCAGCGTTGGTTGTAGTAGTTTTTTTATTGTTTCCTACACAAGTGGATAGTATACCATATCACACAAAAAACACAGTTAGAACATAAATATGTGTATGGTGAACTTAAAGTACATGCTGCATCTGGGCACGTGCTATTGAAAATATGACTGCACTAAGGCCTAATTATGCTTCTGTATTTTGGATTCTATAAGCTGGCAGTAAATCTAGCACGAGATTAACCAACGTTAATAAATTACTTCTATGAGATAAACAAGTATTAATTAATGACTGACAGAAACTAATAGTCGAGTGCAATTTGTGAGTACGTTATATGTAAAAGAATTGAATTTGAGATTTGTTTTTGTTGATTTTGAATTTTACTTTTTAAGTAATTGTTCTTAGAATTTGTGTGTATTAAATATGACTCCCAATTGCATATATTTCGTGGAAATCTTTCTAGAGAGTAATGTACCGACGTGACACGTGCTTTCCTAACTATTGAATCCGGCGTGGTGATACGGACTTTCCAAATTATTAAATTTCGTGGAAATCTTTCAAGAAAGTAATATTACTCCCAATTGCATATATTTCGTGGTCTAGAGAGTAATGTACCAGCATGTTACGGGCTTTCCTAACTATTAAATATCGTGGAAATCTTTCAAGAAAATAATGTATTGGCGTGATATGGGCTTTCCTAACTATTAAATATGACTCTCTCAATTACATATATTTTGAGGCTTTCCTAAGTATTAAATAAGACTCTGAATTGCATATATTTTGATCTTTGTGATAATATTTTTAGAAAGCAATGTACTGACGTGATAGGGGCTTTCCTAACTAATAACTATATTTAAAAATTTAGAAATGAGCAACTAAATTTATTATGGAGAATGTAACAAGGTAAAGATTAAGATTCTCTCTAAAAAAGACCATATATATATGACTTCCATACATAGTCATATATAGATCTATTCAGCGGCTCTACCTATTTATCTAAATGGAAGGTGAATTTTTAAAAATGATTTTTGAAATTTTGACGAATGTAATGAATTGAATGGAAATGTTGTAGGCCAATAATAAGTGTTTGTTAGTAGTAAAATGTTACCCGCTGATATCAAATTTCTCTTTGGTGCATGGGATAAAGGTGATTTGAATATAGAATTTTTACTCTTACTATATACGTTAGGTGAGTCAACCTAATAAATAAACTTATACCTTGAAAATTTAAACAAAAGAGGGAGCAAACTAATACCTCAAAATTATTCGAATCAAAATATTTATAAATTAACAAAGATTAGCCACTAAAATTTACACTATATGTAGTGCCCACTTCCCTTTGACACCTTTTGATATTGATCTTGATACTGTTGATTATATTATGGACATTATTATGGTTTTGATTTAGTATGATGTTAGATGTTGGACCATAGATTATTGTTGATCTTGATTTAGTTATGATGCATGATGATTATTAGAGACACTTCATATGTGAATGATGATATACTATGTGACATGGATATATTATGGATTTTGTTCGGACATATGGATTTTTTTATATTGTGAGTAGACCTAGAAAATGGACATTATATGATGATGATATAGTAGTTGATATAAATTGTAAGTGATATTGTTGATTGCCTTGATGTTTTTGTGATTCATATGTATAGATGATTTTGTGATTATATTTATATCATGTTGGATGTTTTGATATCGCCACGAGGCCGAAGTAGGTATTTGTGCTTTGCAGGTTAAACTATCACAACAAACATCGGGGTATTGGAGAAAAACCACATTGGAATTCTAGATGAATTCTACAAGGTCACCATGGCAACATGTTTTGTGTGTGTGTGTTATTTTTTGTTAGGGATTCCCATGGGGAGGGATCACCTTTGAATGTGACCAAGGGTCTTTATATATTTATTAATGTGGTTCCTTTTTATTATTGTTTGCATGTGTTTATTTTGTGATGGATTTACCCCTTTCAATATTATTTTAATTGTGGAGAATTAATGTGAGTAATCATATTGCTAAAATAAATAAATAAATCAAATTTGGGGTATAAGAAAGAAATTATCAAAGTTGTTGGCTCTTGTATTAAATGTGGTAAGTGATGCGTAAGTATGTGTAAGAGTTGTGTAAATCAGATTTTAGACTATGAAACACTCCACCTTGTTCGAAATTCAAATTTGTCTTTGGAGGTTGTTTTCGGAGGCTTGTGGGACAAGTAAAACTTGTCCCAGACCTCTTAATTTTATTTAACAACCTTACCTATGGTTGGAGGGTTGAATATAGACATTGTTTATGCAGTTTGATTTGACTAATTTTAAGTTTTAATTGCACTCTTCTTACATTTTATTAAATTCAGTCCTTTGGGGTGTGGGCTTTTTGGAGTGTGTAAGTTTACTGTCATATTATTCACCTACCTCTTTATTGTGTATTGGAGAATGAATTTAAATTTTTTGTTCGAGTTGAGGATGTGCGATGTGGCATTCCACATGGATCCACCTCATCCTCTTCTCTTCCCTCTTCTATAAAATTGGAACTCCTTGCTTTGTTTTGGGTTGTTGAACTTTTGGAATGCTTCATTGGGGTGAAGTTTATTGTGGATTGGAGCTATTTCCTTCGAGGAGCTTTGGGGAAGATTATTACATGTTTGTGCTTGGCTGTTTGGATTGATTGCATTGGGATAGAGCTTGTTGTTTCAGAACTTATACAACTCCATCATGGAGAGGTAAGAGCTTGGCTCTTGAAATACTCATTTTCTTTAACAGTGTACATGTTATAGTGTGAATGATTTAGCATGTTTGTGGGATGTTTGGGTAGATGGCCTAGGAATGGTGTAGGAGAAGACTATGGGGTTCATTTTGTGGGAGGTATAAGTGTGTTTTTGGGGAGGTATAAGTGCGGAGGGAGTTAGGATTTGGGTTCCACCTTACAAAGAAATATTTCGCATTTATTTACTCGTTATGGGGTGCCATAAGTGGTTGGGGAGGTACAAGGAAATGTGAGGGATAAGGGGTACTTGGGGGAGGTATAAGGGATGTCAGGGTTTTTAATACACTATATTTGGCAGTTTGAAAACAGGTGTTGATACCTATTTCCCCTTTAGAAGGCATAAGTAGCATCCCCCATAGTTCTTGCTCCTTTGGATTGCATGGTGAAGCCTAAGTCTTGTGTGATGTCTTTCATGTGGTTGCAAAACTACTGTTTTGTTTTGGACTGTGTATTTGATTAAAAATGTGCATGTTGAAATATTGGTTTATGATGTGGAAGCATGTCGTTGCCATGAGTTGAAATACATTTCTTTTTGCATTGTGGTTGGGAATTGGGGGCCAATGAAGAAGGATGGCTTCTCCTCTTCATTGCATGTCTTGGTTGGGTGGAGACCATTATCTTTTCCCTACTCCTATTGTGATCAAATTGGATGAAGGAGAAACTCATATTGTTGTTCTGGAGTAGAGGAGAAAGTTAGTTTGACAGTCCCTTGTGAAATGAAATCTCATTTTAACCCTTCCCACTTTGAATTGGCTGATCTGTATATTATTGTAATGGAAAGATACTTTGTATTGAGCTATGAAAGTTCTAAATTCTAAATGTGAAAGATATATATATATATATATATAATTTGTTTTGTTCATTTGAAAAAAAGAAATTGAAATCTGTTATTTGAATTCCAAAAATTAAAAGATGTAAAGCTATATATTTGAAATTAATAAAAGATTGCACTACCTTTATCAATTTAAATTTTTGTATTAAAATTGATCATCAAATTGTGATTTGAAATCTCTATTTAGAAAATTGAAATGAGGAATACATGTGAAGGAAATATATGTAACTCTGTTCTTTTGAAATATGTTAAAATTGGAAATTAGACTTTGGATTTTAGCTATTAAATGGTTATTTTAAAACAACTAAATGTATTAGACTATAATAGACATGAATTTCCATATTATTAAGATGAAAATGATAAAAAAATCCTTTAGAAATTGAGCTTTGTTTTGAATTTTAAACAGAAAATACTTCCTCTAAAATGCACAATTCAAACCTGCAAACAATAAATAACATTGAAACTTTGAAATCTAACATGTTATGATATAAACGAACTAAATTGGGCTAAAACACTTAAGGAAAGATCCTTCAAACATTGCAAAATCGGGCCCAAACCTTTCACATTAATTTTTCTATCTAAAGTTGTAAAAAAATTTGAATTCGAAATCAATAAAAAAAAATTACCTTCCCAATACATCCTAAATTCTTCTTAGAATAATCCTACATGTCCATTTGACATGTTGACAGAGGAGAAAGATCAAAATTGAACAAAATTTATAAGTTAAAATTTTTCAGTTTGCTTTTAAAAATCCTGCGAGCCCTTTTCTTAAAATTGACCCCCTAAAACTTATCAAAATAAAAAATTAATGATTCTTGTACAAAGAGGGCTTCGAGAATTTCCTAAAAAGTCATTGTTTTCCCAAAACCAAGCTTTGTATCAAAAGTTATGATCCCCTATAGTTTTCCTACCTTGGTAGAAAATTTTGAGAACAATTTCCTTGGCGGGCCCATGACCTGAATTTTTCCTTTAAAACACTTAGGAATTTTTTTGGGAAAATTTTCAAATGTTTCTCCACCATCCCACTGGCCTACAGCCAATCAAAGGCTGCGATGTGACACCAGGAGGTGTCAGCAGATGGGTGGATCCCCGTTTTAACTTAGCACTTTCAGAAAAATTTTAGGAAAATTTTCTAATTTTCCTGTGTTATCCTACCATCCTGTAGCCAATCAAGGGCTGCCACATGGCATCACTAGGCATCGAAGGAGTAGAGTTGTTTTTAACATTAAAACTATAAAATTCTTTTTGGCAAAAATTCTAAATTTTCCCTACCACCCGTAACCAATGGTAGACTGACATGTGGCCGCCTTAGGATTTTTTGGAGTCATGGAATGGGTTTTAACTTTGAACTTTTAAAACTTAAAATCTTAAAACCTAAAACTGCTCTGATAGCCCGATTTCCTACCTGATCTTTTATAAGTTGACACATGTCCTCTTCAGCCCCATGGAGGCAAATCACGCTTTTTCCCATAAAAGAAAAGGGAAAAAACACCAAAACTCTTCCCCACTCTACCGATCCGCGCAAGGGAAAATTTTCACCCATGGGCCCGAAGGCCCGCTCTTGGGGGAAAATTTTCACCCCAAGGCCCGCCAATCCATAACTTGAAAAATATGAGGAGTTAGGAGGACTTATTTATATCACTGGAAAGGTGAGGAAATTTCCTATCCAATGGGAGTGATTTAGGAAAATTTTGAAAGTGTTAAGTGTGTGAAAAGTCAATTTTATACTTTAGGCCTGTTAGAGAGTGTGTGTGGTGAGGAATTTCCCCCTGAAGCTAATTGAAACTTCCAAACCTAAATTTTAGACCTGGTGACCTCTAATAATTATTAATAAAAAAAAATTATACTCTAGTAGATTAGAATTGTTTTGGAACCTATTAGTGACAGTTGTTGTCGTGTAACATGGTTGTAGATTCTTTTAATAAAAAAAAATTATTCCATAATTTTCCTAACTAATCTTATGTTGTTCTTGGATCTCAATGGGTTGTTTTTAGCTGGCATTACACTGTATAGTAAATATTACATAAATATTTGTCACATTTGTTTCTTTCCAATGCTTCAAATCTTTCTTATTGAATTCAATATTAGGTGCACTAATTCTATATATATGTGCCTATGTGTGTGTTTATATATATAATTATATTTGTATATAAATTAAATTGATTTGTATAATTTTAAGTCGGTATTTGTCTGTATGTATGTAGACACAGAGACATATACATATATACACACACATATATACTTATTAATATTTAAATACGTATACACATACACATAGCCAAGTCTCAAGTTAGAGGTTGTTAAATTCAAGTCACCACTAGGAATTATAACAAACTCCTTCAATCATTTTCCTAATCCTTTTCGTAAGACCATTGTACCATGAAATAGGGAAGTATAACCAATCGTCTTAGTCCTATCTATGAAGTGAAGAAAATAAGTTGTACCTCATTTAACAAAAAATGAATTTAGTGTTAAAACCTAATTTCAGAGTAACGTATGATATGAATAGATAATCTCTTCCCAAAAAAACATGAACTTTTCAATTCTTTCGGCTCTCCTGTTTGGATTTTTTTGGAAACTTCCAAATTGATAGTAAAATCAAAATGTGTAAATGGATCAACTTTTCTAGTTCCCATGGAAATAAAATATTAAACCCTAGAGAAATAAAGGAAGGAATTGACTTAAATGATTTGTTCCCTAACTACAAATTGTCTAAGTTAGGAGAACTAGTGAACATGAAGTACAGAGTGTCACAAATAATCAATATAAATTACAGACTATAAGAATATGGCCAGATAGGTGAGGGCACAGCTAGACAGGGGCATCCGGGCATTGATGTCCCCTACTAGGCCCCACTAAATGCAAAAATGTCTAGAAAATAATTTAAGGAGTTTTGTACAAGTGTCGGAAGTGATCAATTTTGATCTCCTATATGTTGTACCTTGATAACAGAGGTACTTATAACGTGCAAAAGCAATGATTTAACTACAAAACCCAAAATAGAACATCAAATCCAAAAAAGAAAGATGCAATATGGGGAGTTTAACTTACCCAACATTTACCGAAATATGTGATCTTACAAATAAGAATTGCACTACATCTCATATTCCATGTAATTCTTGTGAGTGTGTGAAATAAGTGTGCTATAGGATGTCATTGTGCAAGTGCACTTGATACCAGGCTAGCTAGATGTAACAATGTAAATAGATGTTTGGATTGTAATGCCAACATTTTCAATACCAAAATATAACTATCAAATTATTTGATTTTTTTGTATTTAAATACTCACTACACAACACCACATGGGCTCCAATAAATAAACTAAACATCACATAAGCCACTTACCCAAAACATCCACCCACATAGACAACATGATAACACCATATACACATTGATGCCACATTCTCCATAAAGGACAAATACTATCAATGACCCAACCACAAAAAGGACCCAAGGATTGGAAATTCCACAACCTATTATTACAATGGTTACAAATTAGTTACCATTAAAATTCCAAGAACATTTATCAAGCGAAGATAAATTCTCCTTTTCCACCTTCATATTCTTAAATTCATTTAACTTATAATATGAATATTTAATTTGGCTCTTTCTCCCTCATGATAATGTCCATAACTTAAATACAAATTTTACATATTTCAAAATAATTAAAGGATTCCGAATTATCTCATTCTTATGTTAAGGTTATGCTTCTCAAAACATCTATTCATTGTTTTAATTTTACCTTTGTTAGACAAGGGGAACCATTATAAAGTCAAGCAACGAATCTTAGAATTTAAAGGAGATTTAGATTCAAACTACCCCTTCACATAAACATCCTTCCATCATAGTACCTTTATTTTCTTGTTGTAGTTGCTATGGTTGAATAACTTGTTTGAATCCATTCAAAATTTTCACATCATGAAAATATATTTATATTTAAGAGTTTATTTTTTCATGAAAATTTTATCTCACCAAGAGAAATTCTTATTTATTTTTAACAACATGGAAATGTCTAGTTAAGTTATAAGGACTACAAGTATGACATTATTCCTAACCCAAAAATTGTTTAATCTTATACTCTTTTCACTTACATCAAACTTTAGTCTAAGTTTGGTATCACTATTAGCATTGTTTTAGAATAATTGTAATTCAAATGACACATAATTTACACTTAGGGATTCACTACTATAAGGAGAGGTGACCCTGCACCTAACTACTCATTTCATCTCTCTTAAACACTCAATTATTATACACATATAACAATACAACCCAAAACAAATATGCTTCTTAAATTTCTTTGAAGGAACTATTTATATAATTCACTAAATATTCACGAGCGTTTCTTTCATGGGTAAGTGCACCAGGATGGTGGACAATTAAGTGGACATAAAAACCTTAAATTTAGGTACCATGAGTGTGGTTTATAAACAACACTCATGGTACTTTTTTTATAGGCTTGGTGATTTTCAAACCTAAAACTACAATCACAGTTTAAAACCACACTCGCAGTTTTAAACAGTTATCGCAGTCCTCTGAGACAAAAAATACAGACACGCGACTCCTCCATTTCCCTCATTTTTCCTTTCTAACCATGATTTATCCTACACCTTTGGCTCTCGCGCTTTGAATACCCCCTAAAAATTACTCTTCGGACTTGTGGATCATGATAGTTTCAATCATGCTACTAAGAAAAAGAGGTAAGCCCTCGATTTTGATCAATTTGTTTACATTTTAGGTTTTTTTGTGATTTTCACAGGTTTTTCAAAAAAAATTTATGTATACAATCTTTTGTTTTGTCAGTTTCTTGACAATCTCATAATCCTACAAACCATCAAAATATTCCTCAAAACCCTAAAAACTACCCTCAAAACCCTCTAAACATTTCAGTAAATCCTCCTACAAACATAGATACATCTCCTATGGCTCCTTCTATCCCCATGGGACCAAAAGGAACACAAGCTGATATTGTTGGAAAAATCCAACAAAATAAAATTTCCATTGAGAACCTTATTCAAAATATAAGACAAAATCATGCCACAAAATCTATCCTACATGACTTTAGCCAACACATTACAAACATTGATTGGCGAAGTTGACTCCGCAACCAACCAAATAGATATATGGAATACCTTTAGAGGTGATTATAGGTAGTGGTATGCAAATAAATTATCCCATGCAGTCGTAAAAGACAAAAAAATTGTAAAATACCACATTTGTGTATTATTTACTTACCTAAGAACTAACACCCCACCCACAGTTACTTGCAAATGGTTCCCAATCCATTGGTTCCACGATGACCGATTCAAGAATAATTTTCGGGACCGATAGTGGATGGTTTTTGATTATCCACCTTGCAATAACATTAAGGTTCCGCTCCTTTTTTTAAAGAAATTATATTGTGAGTTCATGCTTAATGAGGTCCCATATTATTTTGACTTTTCTAATTTTTATGGGCGAGGTGGTGGCTCTACATAGAGTATACCTAGTGCACGCGTAGGTAAACCAAGGATCGCCCATGCTCCAAAACCCCCACTTCCTTCAGTTATCCCTCCTACTGTGAAGGAGGTTGTGGAGATTGACACACTACATGCATTGAGGGAGCTCACTGACACTCTGACCTAGCATAGTGAGTAGATTCATTTGGTGATGTTAGTTGAGGTGCCAATTCTAGTGCACCACAACACTATGGATCATGTAGTGCCGTATGCACTGTGGGTGAGACATAATTTGCTGGATCATATGATTTCTTTTCTCTAGATGAGATGATGGTGGATGTTTTTGGTACTGGTGGAACAAATCTTGGTTTTTCACAGGTAAATGTCAAATAAATATTATATATATATATATATATATATATATATATATATATATATATACAATAGTTTAATTTATGTTTGATATTTTAATATATATGTATTTCATTATACATTATGTACACACATGTAAAAACTAATTTTTTATTTCATTTTAAATAGCAAAGCTGGTGAAGGAAACATCCGGTGTTGACATGCTAGCTACTACAACTGGGCATGTTACAAACGTAAGTTTCAATTTGTACTTAAATTTCAAATTTCATTTGATTATACACTTTTATTATTATAATGTTTCACCTTTAAATGTACATATTAATACATATTTTTCTTTTATACTTGTTCGAGCCTAGTGAGTCATCATCTACTATAGGAACTAAGGCTATTGGCATGCCTCGTGTGAAATTTATGTAGGTTAGTTTCTCTTTAAACTTTGGTTCTAATTGTGGAAATTTACGTGGATTATGCTTTGACTCTGTTATGTGGCATTCATGTAGATTAATATTGACTTGTACATGTTTTTTTGTATAGCTTATGACTATAAGAGAGATATATGCAGACTGTGGAGGCTATTGTAGATACTGCCATAGCATCTGCAGATCCACTAACTGAGGTAGAATTTTTCAAATTTATTAAATTTATTTAGGAATGATTTCTTATTACTTAAATCTACTACATCCAATTTTGTACATGAAATATTTAATTTAAAATTTAATTATTTGTATGTAGCTTACGTCTCACAAGTCTACTATTGTCTCTGTCATGCGTCAATGATAAATTGATAGGGATCTTGACATTGGGGTAAGATTTCACATGCATTTTAACTAAATTCCAAGTTTCTAAATTTTTAATGTATTTTTAAAATATGGGTGTTAAAAACTTGTTGTTTATGAATGTGTTGGTTAGGTTACAGGCCTACTTAGAGATGCCTAGGACCACGTGGGTGAAATCCGTAGTGGCATCTCCCTTCACTACATCCCCGGGTCGTGGACATGATACTTCTAGTAGGGTGAAGAGAGGGAAGAAGTTTCATGATTAGATTCATAGGACATGGATGTACATAGATATATCTATGGGCCAGTTAGTCTTAGTTCATGATTATTCATAGGACATTTTATATAGCCTTATGCAGTTGCATGCGGTCTTATATGTATGACACACTTGGTTTGAGATGTACACATGTTATGAACTTATATTTTCAGAGACGTGCATTCTGCACACTTAGTTTGATACATTATCTATCCATGTGTTGGTTTTCATAATGATATTACTTCTACGTTTGATTCCAATTAATTGCACATGATATCCTTCTATGTATGTATATTCTATGTATATTAATTCTATATGTATGTTTGATTTAAAAATAAAAAACTATGGTGCAACAATAAGAATAAAATAAGCATATATCTCATGTACAATATTCTAGTGCATTAATAAGTTTTACATATGTTATGACATGTACATCTCAAGGACTGAAATTTCACATGTTGTTGGAGTTGTCAGTAGATTTTAGGAAAATCTAAGTAGAGAACATTGTTCAATAGTGAAGTGGGGGTTTCACTACTTGTGAGGAAAACTAAATTATTGCATCACCTATAACAATATTGGTGATTCAATTTGTGGATATTTTAATTCATATTTTGTAAGTGATTTGGAAAAACAAAGATCGACTTATAGTTATGCTGTTACACTTGTAACTGGACCTATCAGTTGGATTTCAAAGCTTCAAAATATTACAATTTTTTCAACTACTGAGGTAGAATATGTAGCTTCCTATCATAGTTGTCAGGAGGTAATTTGGGTAAAAATTTTATTGGATGATTTTTGAAGATATCAATAAAAGATAAAGGTATTCTGTGACGATCAAAGTGCTATTTAATTATCCAAGAATCTAGATTATCACAATAAGACAAAGCATATTTTAGTTAACTATAATTTGGTTATACATGTTATTGATGGATGGATAATAGCACTTGACAAGGTACACACCATAGAAAACTTTGTTGATATTCTCACAAAACTAGTACTATTATAGAAGTGAAAAATTGTGTTTATCTTCTATTCATTTGCAGAAAATGTGATGAGTTACTCGTGTAATATATAAAGTGGATTGGTTATCAAGGTGGATATTATAAGATATGTGACAACAAAGTAAAATTTTAGATCCCTTTGTATGAAAATAGTTTTAGGTCACTTTCCAAAGTTAAAAAAATTGTAATTGTTGAAAAAGTTGTAATTTTTGAAAAAGTTGTAACTGTTGAAAAAGTTGTAATTGTTGAAAAAGTTAAAAATGGTGGGTCGTGGAACCAAACTGACTATACGGACACGTCCAGATGGCTAGGTGAACGCTGGAGGAGGCTTTGTTTCGGTGCATGACAACGTCTTTTCTTCCAGACTACCTCGTTTAGGTGTAGTCCCTCAAGAACCCTAAGACCAAAAAATCATTCAACATCGATGGGTGACTACGCACACTCCGTGGAACCTATATATGTATTTTTAAATCCTACACCTTGGCGAAGGGACCCTCTACAATAGCATATCTCAGTTTTTTCCTTCTCCAATTGGTGCTCTCGCTGCCCTATTGTTTACAAATGCACCGAATAATTTAGTTTGAGACAGTATAAGGCTGTCAAATGGTATATTTTATAAATCATTGGTTGTGGCATAGAATTGAATATGAGGACACATTCGGTTGGCTAGGTGAATGCTAGAGGAGGCATCATTTAGGTGCACGAAAATGTCATTTCTTTCGAGTTACCTCATTCGGATGGAGTTCCTCAAGAGCCCTGAAACCAAAAAATCATTCAACTTTGACGGGTGACTACACGCACTCTATGGCACCTAGAGATTTTAAGTTTGATCCTACACCTTAGCATATGGACCCTCTACAATAGTGTGTTTTAGTTTTTTCCTTCTCCAATCGGTGCTCTCGTTGCCTTATTGTTTGCAAACGTGTCGAATAGTGTAGTTTGAAACAATGTAAGGTTGTCAAATGGTATATTTTATAAACAGTGGGTCATTGCACCGAAGTAACTATGCAGACATGTCCAGGTGGCTAGGTGAACACTAGAGGAGGTGTCATTTTCAGTGCGCGATATATGTCGTTAGTTTCAGGGATACCTCGTTTGGGCATAGTCCCTTAAGAGCCCTAAGAACAAAAAAAAATCGTTCAACTTCAACGGGTGACTACGCATTCACTACATGGAACCTAGAGGATGTCTCTGTCTAAATCATACAACACAGCATAGGGACCCTATACAATATACCTATCTCAGTATTTTCTTTCTCCAATTGGTGCTCTTGCTGCCCTATTGTTTGCAAACACGTCAGAATAGTGTAGTTTTAGAAAGTTGTAAGGGCTGTCTAACGGTATATTTTGCAACCAGTGGTAAGTCATGGCAATGAAAACTGACTGCTCCCACACATGTCTAGGTGGCTAGGTGAATGCTATAGGAGGAATTTTTTTGGTGCGTGACCACGTCATATGCTTCTGGGCTACCTCGTTCACACGTGGACTCCCTTAACAGCATTGAGACTCAAAAAATCATTCAACTTCGACGGGTGACTACACGTGCACTCTGTGGCACCTAAGGAAATTTTTTTTGAAATCCTAACACCTCAGTTTAGGGACCCTCTAAAATATCCTATCTCAGTTTTTTCCTTCTCCAATCAGTGCTCTCGATGCCCTATTGTTTGCAAACGCGCGGAATAGTGCATTTTGAGATAGTGTAAGGATGCCAAGCTGTATATTTTGTAAACCATGGGTCGTGGCACAAAACTAACTATGCATGACATGTCTGGGTGGCCAGTTGAAAACTAAGAGGAGGTGTCATTTCAGTTGCGTGACAACGTCGTTGCTGTCTAGAGCTACCTCATTCAGGCGTAGGCCCTTTAAGAGCCCCGAGACCATAAAAATCATTGAACTTCAATGGGTGACTACGTGCACACTGTGGCACCTAAGGATGTCTCATTCAATCCTACACCTCTGTGAATAGGGACCCTCTATAATAATCATTTCTTGGATTTTTTTCCTTCTCCAATCAGTGATCTATCACTGCCCTTTTGTTTGCAAACATGCATGAAATAGTGCAGTTGGAGCCAGTGTAAGGTTGTCAAACAATATATTTTGTAAATGGTGGGTCATGAGACCAAACTGAGCTACGCACTGGACACATCTAGGTGGCTAGGTTAACACTAGAGGAGGTAGTTGTTTTGGTGCGCGACAACGTCGTTCCTTCCGAGGCTACCTTGTTCGGGCATAGTCCCTTAAGAGCCCTGAGACCAAAAGATCGTTCAACTTTGACGGGTGACTACGCACACTCCTATGGCACCTAGAGATGTCTCATCTGATCCTACACCTCTGGTGTAGGGTACCCTCTACAATAGCCTGTCTCAGTTTTTTCCTTCTCTAATCTTGTGCTCTCACTGCCCTATTGTTTGCAAACGCTGTGAAATAGTGTAGTTTGAGCTAGTGTAAGGCTGTCAAATGGTATATTTTGTAAACAGTGGATCGTGGCACCGAAATGAATATATTGACATGTTTGGGTGGCTAGGTGAATGCTAGAGGAGGCATCATTTTGGTGCACAGCAACGTCGTTACTTTCGGGCTACCTCGTTCGGGCGAAGTCCCTTAAGAGCCCCTTGAGACCAGAAAATTGTTCAACTTCGACGGGTGGCTACGTGCACTTCGTGGCACCTAGAGATGTCTCATTTGATCCTACACCTCATCTTAGGGACCCTCTACAATATCTTATCTCAGTTATTTCCTTCTCTAATCGGTGCTCTTACTGCCCTATTGTTTGCAAGCACATGGAATAGTGTAGTTTGAGCCAGTGTAAGGCTATTAAATGGTATATTTTGCAAACGGTGGGTCGTGGCACCAAACCAGCTATGTACACGAGTAGAGATGGTTTTGTAAACACTTGGGGAGGCATAGTTTTGGTTCTCTAAGCTCCAGGTCCTTCTGGGATACCTCCTTCGGAGCCAAGAACCCCCTCCACAAGTACATAAATCATTGTTAATTACTTCTCTTTTCTTGTAAAACAATGAAAGCTTCTCTTAGCTTCGAGAATTTATAATTCTCTACTAATAGTGCCAACCACATGAAGGTGAAATATTTTCTTGCACCACTAATCTGCACATAAAAGTGTTAGTCAAAGAAATTTAAGTTTCAAATCAAAACCATACAAGATATATACAAAATACACAAATTTAATAAAATATATGAGCTTAAATTTATCTAACTAAAAAATTTATATAAACCAAAGAACATGTATCAAAGAAATTATATATACCAGACATGAGCATTATAAATTCATTCCAATGAACCATCAGGATTGGATCTACTCTAAATAACGACATAGGATTGCTTAATGATCTGACTCTCAAACCTTCCAAAGAATCTTGCTATTAGGATTTCCTTGATATCTATACAACTGAATATTTTTCGTTAGAACTAGATGTAAATATAAGAGTATTTTCCTCTGTATCTCAAAGTCTTCAAACACCCGAATAGAGGAGTTTATTAATGGATACCGTCAAAGACAAGTTCTAGTAACTACCACTGACCATGTAGGGTACTCAATATCTTCGCCATCTATAACAGGAGAAGTCAACTTCTTTCTTTCCTCGATGCAATGACATAAGAAATAGTTTGTTCCTTCTTCATTGTCTTCTGTCACAATAACTGACAACACATGTCCTACAAAAAAAGGTTTCAACTCAAATTTAAACTATACATATTGAAATTTCAATGGACATAATTCAATACAGAAATTGTAAATAACCATAAATACCTTTTCGCACCAAAATCAAAAAATTTTCAAAGTCCTTGGATGTTACAACTTCATCTGTAGAAAAAAAAATCGTAATGCTTGTAGAGGTTGATAACTAGGAAGCAAAGTTAGAGGCCTACAAATCCATCCATTCCACCCATTTTTGTGAATCACACTCAGCAGTGACAAATTTGATACAAGATGCACAAAAATATGTCAAATTTCTTGTCCATGTGGCCCATGAAGTAGTATCTGAGCTATAAAATGAGTGCATATCGTTGGACCTAGTGAGTGTCATATAATCCTCGTAGTTAGCAATTTTTTGTTCATCTATCAACCAAAAATATCTTTCGAACTGTGGAATTTTCTTGAGAACCTCGGGCCATGTTGTAAATACACCATTCCAATATGCTATTTTGCATCTTTCAATTTAGCACCATATTTTTACTTCAACTCTTCTCCTGCAAGAGCTCTTTTCACACAGGCCCTTGCAATGTCATGCTCTCCTTTTCCATGTCCAGCCTTAGTGAAACTCCAAATCTGTTGCACACCCATCTTGATGTGTATCCTACTCATCCAATAAAACATTCCTGCATTCTTAAACTAAGACGTGCAATTATTTGACCACATATAATGTTGTTTGAAGTGGATGTCCCTATCAAACAAGTTTCCATAAAATAACTGGAAACACCGTTGCACAAATTCAATAGAATGAGTACGATCATCACTGATATAAAAGTGGTACTCTCTTAAAAAAATTTGATCAGGTCTCTGTACTATTAGGAGAATGTATAACTGTTATATGTACAAAAATGGCAACTTGTATTGAGTTGTAACATTGTGATTGAACCTCCATTTGTGGTTGCAATGTGTAATTCTCTACAAAATCGACCACTAAAACAATAGTATCAAAAGGAAATGTGTTTCTTCATATCTTGAACTATTCATCCAACCATCGAGCTCTGTGTGTATGCCTAGCATACTCATAAAAAAATTCATCCTTAAATTATCTCATAAATTGAAAAATAGGCATATGTTCTATAACTAGCTCACACCGTTTAGACTCTTTTCCATCTTTCAACTGGTATGTAACTGATTTATATTTATTAAAATCAACTAAATTATGTCCTATTGCACCTTCAATTTTCTCATGGATGCAACTTTCCAATTTAGGTAATCTAGCCACATGTACCACAACTTTCATTAAACAATCTTGACTATAAGAAAATTGTCCAACTTCTTTTTCATAAAATATTGTAGGAATAAAATCCCTGGAAGATATTGGTGGAATTTGAACACCACATTCCGATAACATAGTTTCAGAATGAAAAATAGAATGGATACATAAAAATTTAGCATAATGCATCACAAATTCAACATGTTGCCTACGACAACAAGTGGTGTGAGCGTGGTTGATTTTCACATAGAATGGTTTCAACATTTCAAAAAAATGTTGAATAATTTTAATTTTTAGATGCTCTTGTTCAAACTTACGAAAAAATTGAGTTTGAGTCATAACTAAGAAATTCTTTGGATGTGGTTCACGAATAGTAGAACCAACTGTCCATTTTACAACATCTCTTGTATTAGGTGAAACTCTAGCGTTATCATGCAAACATTGAATAACAACTTCTCTTATAGCATCAAAATTATATTTTTCCTTACACAGTGCTCTAGCAGAAAATGCCTAAAAATCGGTGTTATTGAGTGATTGAAGGATATTACATCTTTCAATAACTTTCATTATAGTTCTTCGATTAACTTACAACATTCAACTTGTTTGCATAATCAAACATTATTTTTTATTGATTCACTTACAACACTAGTAGCAAATATATGACACAAAATATTACTATCCCTAGTGGGTCTCTTAACACCAACAGTGTGATATACATCATGAAAGTTTTCAACAATTGTGGAGGTTTGACCACGTATATTAGATGTTGTTAATCCTAAGGTGTTTAATGTAGGTCTCATTTTAATAAATTTAATCAAACTAACCAACAACTAACATCTTTGGGAATCATTTAAAAATTCAAAATGATTATCCCAAATTTTAGTGGTTTTTCTTCTAATTTGTCATTTAGAAAGTTTGTCACACATTGGTTTCAAATTTTTTTTTATCAATTTCAATAAAGTAATTAGGTTTCTTACGGAAAATCCTAGGAGGTGTTTTTGTCTAATTTTTCTTGTCTACATTTTCAACCTGAATTTCCTTATTCACATTTTCATTGTCTCCTTCAATTTCAACATTTGCTACATCATGAGTATTTAATTCTTATTCCACATTGATAGTAAAAACATCTTCATCACGAGTATTTAATTCAAATTCAACATTGACAGTAGAAACATTACCTGGTTCCCTCATTGCTTACAATAGTAGGGGTTGAAGATTAACCTCTTCTTGATTCACAAATATTCCGCATTCACTTAGCATTTTGAAATCTGTTTGCCTCTATTTTTTTTGTGCTTTTTTACTTAATGACTTCCTTTTTTCACTTCATTTCTTGTCTCCCATGATGTTTGGCTTCTGGTGATAAGAAAAATGTGCAGAAAATGAAAGAATTTTGCAGTAACTCATATGGTAAAGTCAAACAATAAAAATCACATGGTAATTAGAACATTGGGATGTGTATAAATATGATTTAGGAACCGCACTCATGGTTTATAATCCGCATGATCACAGGTCTCGCATGTTTAAAACTCACGATTGTGGTTTTGTAAACCGTGATCATGGTTCTATCTGTATCATCAACTCTGACCCTAAGGCTCGGGAAATCTTTGTTTTGCCCCAACTAAAGCTATAGAAGGTCATTATGAAGTGTACAAGGTCAAAAAACTTCAAACTTTCTCTTCCATATACTTGAACCATGTTGGAAAACTAAAAACATTTCACAAAAATGATGTCGTCGCATAGGGGAGACTGTTAGCTTCATAGAAATATTGATTTTAAAGTGAATAGAATATGATAAATATCATTTTATAATTTTTTACTAACAATAGGTCTTTAAGACATTTTTTCTGACGAATATTCATGTCTACGTTTAAGACTGCAACTTTTGTTTCACTTATCAAAATGTGATAAAACATCTACATCCCAAGCGTGGATCTTCTATACACGTAATATATATATTTGATTTCAATATTTTTTTATATAGTTATGGCGGGAAAACGGAAAGTGCTCCATTTTCTAAATCTTTTTAGACCACTTTCAACGGAAAAAATCATAAAAAAAATATTGCTTGAAAATAATACAAAATAAAATCCATCCCAAGATAGACAAGTACATCTAAATTTTCACCAAATGAAAAAAAAAAACAAGATTTGGTCATCCAAATCGTGGGCAAACAAATTACAATCTTATGGGTTTTTTCAAAAACAAAAAATCAAGTCATGTAATTTTAAGTGTTTAATATAGCTAAACTTGTCTGTCATTTTTTAAAAAAATTAGTCATTTAGAAACTATATTTCAGATTCTACAATTCACAGTTATATATTTTTTTCTAATTTTGAGTGCATCATTTCTAATAATACCTATAAGTTGATATTTCACTTCTTTTTGCATTATGATGTCCACTTATGACCCCTACTGTTGTTCACCAACTTATTGCACTTACCCCTCTAGAACCTCAAATATTTTATGTAATCTCTAATTATAACTCCAAACTAGAATGAAGAAAAAATCCATGTTTTCCATAGCTCGTGAAACATCCATATGTACAAATAACACCAACTTTCCTCTTTACCAAACTAAGCTTCTCAGAAAGAAATGTTAGATTGACTCAACTCTTTTGCACCCTTTCCACCAATTTCAAGACCTACAAACTACTTTAATAGGAACCTCATGCACCCCTCTTCATGTTTCTAACTGATATAAATCATTAACCAATGTCAAAACATGATACTTTTACCTCCATCTTCTAGCTAGAGAAACCCTATCCTGATAAACAAAAAACATTATTCTTCACAAAATGAGTTGGTTCACCTATCAAATCTTATCATCAAGAGAAAAATATTTTGTACCATTGGAAATAATTATTAATCCTCTATTTATACATTTATTACATAAGAGCCTCCCAACATCCAAGTGGAATTTCTTCAACCAGGTCAATCTCTGAAACCTGCTCTAGAACTACCCCAAAAATGCCTATAATAGGAGTCTTCATAAATAGGGCACATGTTTCCCTAAAGGACCTCAACCATGATCCAAAACCATCATGGATTTCATTTAAAAATCCTAGGATAAAATCAATGTCAATTTATTTCATACCTCACTTGGAACACTTTTCCCCAAACTAAACATCTTCAGAAACATTCCTATTTGAGTAGGGTCCACAAATCATCACATGTCTATCATACATTAAAAAAATTCAAGGAATCCTTTACAACCTATAATCATCATAATATAAATAAAAAAAAATTTTGGGCACTTACCAAGAACATATTTTCCATCGATTTTAACCTATGGTTTCAAACTCACAAAAAGTAGTTTACCTTATTAAAATTTGTTCATAAAAATATCAGCTAATGAAATGACCTCATTATATTTTATATATACTATTATCTTAATGTAAAAACATCCCTTCAAACCATCCATAAGGTTCCATTTAAAGCACACAATTCATGGTGAGCATTAGAAGTTCATCAATACGAGATGGAATTACACTCTCAAATTTCACCTTGTTTATCCAAAAACATTTTCATAACTCATGCAAAATATTCTTAGTCAAGGAAAAATGGAAAATTTTCCTACAACATCATGGTTACACACCCTACTGAATATCTCCAATAATTTCCATGTCACAAATAACTCTTCATATTCTCAACCAATCTCATTTTCATGACTGTACCTTAGGGTTTTGCATGATTTAGGCTAGGAATAACTAAACCAACATTATAACTCGTCATGAACAATTGCTTGAAAAATACCTCTACATTATGAACAATTTGAAAAATTAGGCCAACAAAGATTAAGATTAGTTCTAGTGTGCACCATGACCAAGTGGGTAAATCTCATGGGTCTACTTCCAAACTTTCCAAAAGGACCTAACACACCTAAGAAAACATATTTCAAACCTCTACATGCTTATCAAGTCCCCATGTATCTCCATGTCACCATGATCCATCGCCTAGGCTAGCTAGGTCACCTAATAAGGCTTGCTAGACTGATTTAGCCAATCTCAATGATTCAACTCTTACAATTATGAACCCACCTTAAAATCTCCATGTCATCAAAATAATGGGTATCATTCTCTTAAAATTCTCCAACATCCTCTTTCTAGTTATCAATGACAACATCTAGAACTCATTGCTCCAAATACGAACAATCTCGCCTTTTTTCATTAATTCATTAATGACCTAATAATTCTCCTGCTTTTTACATTAATGATAAAGTGCATACATGTTCTAACAAATTATATCCATCATTGTCACCCTCTTAGGGTCACCATTTGGTTGGAAATATCACCCAAATTCCTCAAATTAAGGACACAAAACATGTTAGAATTTCTTCATCTTAGCCTAACTTGACCACCTTGCATAGCTTGAAACCACAGAACTCCCCCATCTATAGAAGCCTTCAAAGACTATAAACATTCAAACAATCCATGTATCATGGGCTGAAAAAAAATAATCATCTCAAGAACTTCTTTCTCGGTGCATCACTAGACTTGATAAGGCTCATACTTGATTTTTCTCAATGCAAACTTTGGTCAAATACCTCCTTTAGGGCTGAAGTCCCTAAACTTCATTCTTCAGTGAAATTTGAACAAACATTGGAAAGATCTACAAACTTACTTACAAAATGTCAATCAACACACTCATAGCCCCTTTAGACTCATACCATCCTTATTTTGTAGAAAATACAAAATCTAGGACCCGCATAACCTTGCATTACGAGTCATAGAGATGACTCAACCATAATGACTTTTCTCTAAATCAAATTTTTAGTATCTAGTGGTATTATTTACCTACTATCAAAATTTATCAACTCATGACTTACTACCCCTTCACAAGTATACTTGCTAACTACATGACTAACTTATCCACGCAAGCCTTCTCAGCACCTAGTCTGACTTTATTAAAATGCATTAACACAAGCCCCCCTTTCCTTGATGGACTACATCAAACATGTAGCACAAATCATTTTAGTGAAAAATAACCACCTACAATACTTTTTTAATGTTTGACTCAAAGTGTAAAATTTCCATCATACAGATCCTAAACACATATTTGACCTCATATCTTCTACAGCTTGAGATTAACACAATAGTAACTCCCCTTCAACAGGTTATGTAATATACTCAACCTTATGACAATCATATGTAAGTTTGACAAATTAAAAATCAACTTATGAATCCGATTTCTATAACCTGTTAAAATGTAGCTAAATCACAGCAAAAACACAACAGAATTATACGAGAAAAAATGTTGTAGAAACATTTAGAGAACTCTTGTGGACCAAATTAACTTCCTTGAATTTCGTTCACATAAAAATCTTATGAGGCATAAATCACTTAGATCACACTACAAATGCCTTTTAACCAAGATACCAAATACCATTAACAGTAAACTTTAATAATAGTTAACTCATGTAAATACCTTTAGCCATATCGAGATAACTTGTTGGTGTGTGTTATTTTCCACATCATTAGGTGAGTCATCTCACTTAGGTGAGATCGTACGTCCATGTGTCATTTAGGGGTCATTATGAGATTCCCTTACGTGTCAGTACATCAGCGCATGAGTGTGTCAGTGTGTTAGTGCGTCAGCACGTCATTGCATCAACACGTCAGTGCGTCATATGTGTCATTAGGAGTTACACTTCTATTTTGGGAATGTAACTCCCCATCTCTACTCGAGTTGTCATGATTGCAGAACTAGGGGTTACTCAACAACTTCTATATGTACACGTATTTTGATCTATGAGATAGAGGAGAGTTTTATGGCTTAACCAAGTTCTGCCCATGTTTCAAATCTTTGCATGCACATTCAGTTGATGCTCGCTCCTCCCGAGATCTCTTCACGCTACTGTTCACAAATTTTTGATGTGCACGTCGTCCCTCATGATCCTCACTTGTGGGTTTTATACCCTCTTTCATGATATCAGAGTGGATCTTGTCAATCTGTGCACTCATCATTGTTTCTGTGCATGTTTTCCGGCTTCCGGCGTGATATTTACAGTTTTCATTGCGTGTGTCATAATGGAAATTCTGACTGTGCTCTTCTTGTATTGACTCGGGATTTTATACCTCTCATTTGGTTTTTGGTTGTTTTTGTGTTTGAGGTGGTCGTTTTTGAGTTTCTGGTGTTTTTCGAGTTTAGTGTCCTTGACCACTGGATTCTCTAGGTTTACATGTGATTTTAAAGGTGTTTTTATGGGGGGTATTCTCTTTCAAGGTACAGAATTGAGTTCTGTGCTGCTGGTTTTAGGGAGTTGTTTGTTAACTAACTTGCCCTGCACTCCTTCTTAGCTCAGTCTACACTTTTTGCATTACCTTTGGGTTCAACATTTGCTTTTGATTCTTTGCACCATTTTACCTTGGACTCTGACTGCTCGTAGTCCTACAACTCATCTTCATTTGCATCAGCTTGGCTCGTTTTTTCAACACAACATTGACTCGACATTGCATTGATCCATTAGCTCATGTATTGGGCTCTTGCACTACCCTGTTGCTATGGATTTCAACCTCAACATCTCGGTTTTAGCTCGTTGTTGCATCTGTGCAGAACCTAGATAGATAGCTCGAGTTTTTCAGCTTGTGTTTTGTCTGCATCACTACACCAAACCGTGCATTTGGTCTTTGGCTCGGGCTGGTGTGCATGATTGTTGCTTCAGCCATTGTTCACCTGCGTTGAGACCTGGTTCGAAGTTATAGCTCTTAGGACTAGCCATTCTAAACTCCTCAGTGCTCGTTGTATGTGTGTTCTAGTGCTCAGCTCTGTCTGCTACTCATCATAGAACTCTGAGCCGTTTCAAACCTGTAACTGGAGTAGAGCCCCTTCACTCAACACATTTTCCTACTCCATGCTCCATCTCCTACCAGCTCAACACCTACAGACCTGCTCAACGTATTCTCCCTGCACACTGCTTGTTCCATCCCCGAAGCATCTCGGTCAATCTGTTTCCTTTGCTCCAGTGACCTTTGCAGCACCTGGCACGCTCAGCACGGTTTCTCCAATAGTTACAACTTGCATTCAGCGACCTAAGTTTCTCTCTCCACATGACATGTCTTCTGCTCATCCTAGTCCAACTCCACCGTTTCAGCTTGTGAACACCTACTTGGAAATTGTTTGACCATTTCAACAATGGGAATCCTTGAGTGGTCGGGAGGAGAGCCGTTGGAGGGCTGGCAGACCAACACAACATGTGGACCACCTATCCTCTTCCTTGGATAGCCAACTCAGTCAACATGGGACCCCACACACTCCATCATCTTTTTTAATGTTTTAAGATTTAAAAAAAACATTTCATTGTAACGGCATTGTAATTTTAATTTATTGGGCTTTATTTTGGCTTGTAATTTGAATCCCCTCCTACGCTTGTCGAAGATGGAGGGTGAGGTCTGGGGTTGGTATGAGGCTAATCCCCCCCTCGCATTCAAAACAAACCCTTATGCCTAAATTTTCATGTGCCATTTCCAATGAGTACCCACATACGATACCCTTTGCACCCATCTCGGTCAATTTTTTAATGCGTTTACAACATCTAGTGCATTTTTCCATCAATTGTGGGAATCGTTTTAATGCCATAACTTTTGACTCGCAGCTCATTTTTTAGCGCTTCCTTGGTCAAATTTATATGATTTCTCACACACTACATGATGGAATTGTCATTTTTGTAAACACACTACTTTTATAAAGTGCCACATTCTAGGGGGGGTTGACTGTACTCTTGGGCTTTCACACGCAGATGCACGTTATCGGCCGAGTCTGACGTCTTGCTTTTGTGCATCTTACATTTTTCATCATGGAGAGTGATCTTTCTAGACTTAAGCATCATAGGATCACTTTACACCCTCCACCACTTCTCACCAGAGAGAGGGAACTATTCAGCTTGGCATGCTTCCATGGAACGTTACTTCTCCCACGAGGGTCTTTTACCCTTCTTGCTTGGGCCAGTTCCTGCACCCACTGATCATCGTCATATAGACGACTTCCTTGACACTTGTGACCACATATATGGTCACATGATTATGCATGTCTCTCTTTCTCTCTGGTTTCATGTGGCAAACTTAGATCCACCTCACCGTGTCCTGAGCATTCTTCAGTCCTTCTATGGAGACCCTTCACATATTGTCACCTTTGGTGGTGCTGTTGATTCAGTTGTCTCCTCCATTTCTTCATGCGATGATAGTTCCACTGACACAGACTCACTTGATTCTACTTCTGATGACGAGGATTCTGTGCCCTATTCTGATGTCAAGAGTACTATAGAGGACTCTTCTCCTCTTTCTCTCACTATCCCAAACATTGTTGTCACTGCCCACATCTCATAACATATCGAGTAGTCTCACACTGTCATGACACCAGTCTCCTTTCCAATTCCAGTGTGTGAGGCCCATTCCACTCCTCTACCTTCATTAGATGACTCATACCTATCTAACATCGCTCTCTTGTTTGTTGAGCCCCCTCATTGGGATGAGTATCTTCCTGACCTTAGTCATCTTTTCATAGAGTCTACTTGTGATACACTATAGGTTCCTCATCCATCTACAGGTGTTTCAGAGGAGTTCATCATCTCTGTTGTTGGGAGTGCTCCTTCTAGGAATCATGTCACTTCCACATTTCCAGAGACCTTCATTGATCCACCCTTGCTTATGGATCCCTTTTTTGTTGTGGAGGATGTTTTTTTCCCTTCACATCACTTGGACATCCTTTCTATAGGTGTTCACTCTTCACACTTTGATAGTTCTACGCACGTGGCATTACCTTCGGTTCCTCGGTACTCTCTCGCTAGACCTATGTCACACTTTCATGCACCAGACTCAGAGTTCTTCATGTTGCTACCTTCAGTTTCCTTTGTGGAGTGGGTGGACTTACAAAATGTCATTTCTGTCCTTCCTAAGGGCATGCACACAGTTTGGTGCGGGTGGCTCTTCTTTAGTCCAAAGGCAGAGGATCTCATCATCGACATTCTTCTGGGAGACCTCATAGAGATGTAGAGTTCAGATATGTCCATGGAATCTTCTGCATTCCTCGTCTCCCTCTTCTTCTCTCTTCTTCTTTCTTCTGAGAGATTGCCTCTTTATACATGGGTACCCTTTCAGGCTCATCTATGGCTGGGACCCATATTTGGCATCTTTCTTAGATTAGAGAGTGTGTTTTGTTCTCTTGTGGTGGATGTTTTTCCCACTGGGTTTTCCTTCACTACTTAGGACATCTTTCTTGTACATGGGAACCTCATCAGGATTTGTGCCGGGACCCATTTCTCATTTCTGACTTACCACCTCATCCTAAGTTATGATGAAGGGGTGGTGTTGGTGTGTGTATTTTCCACATCATTAGGTGAGATCATAGGTCCATGTGCCATTTAGGGGTCATTATGAGATTCCCTTACGTGTCAGTGCGTCAACACATCAGTGCATCAGCACATCAATGTGTCAGCATGTCAGTGCATCATTGGGAGTTACACTTCTATTTCCGGAATGTAACTCCCCCTCTCTACTCGATTTGTAATGATTATAGCACTGGGGGTTACTCAACACCTTCTATATGTACACGTATTTTGATCTATGAGATAGAGGAGAGTTTTATGGCTTAACCAGGTTCTATCCGTGTTTCAAATCTTTGCATGCACATTCAGTTGATGCTCGCTCCTCCCGAGATCTCTTCACACTATCATTCACACGTCTATTAATGTGCACATCATCCCTCGTGATCCTTGCTTGCAGGTTTTAAACCCTCTTTCATAAGTGATGTGTAAGTTAACTTTTGACTGTGAAACACTCCATTTTCTTGGAAATTCAAATTTGTCCTTGGATACTGATTTTAGAGGCTTGTGGGACAGGTTAACCTTGTCCCATACCTCTTAAATTTACATACTAACCTTTCCTATGGTTACAGGGTTAAATTTAGACTTTTATAATGCATTTTGGGAAGACAAATTGTAGGTTTTAATTGCAATTTTCATACATGATTTAATTTCAGTCATTTGCAGTGTGGGTTGGACATGAGTGTATAAGTAATCTATCGTATTATTCACCCACCTATTTATTATGCATTGGAGAATGAAGTTGACTTTGTGTTTAGGGTTGAGGATGTGTGATGTGGCATCCTACGTGGATCCACATCATCCTCTTCTCTTCCCTCTTCTATAAAATTAAAATTTCTTGTCTTGTTTTGGGTTGCTTCAATTTTGGGAGATTTCTTTTGGGTGAATTTTCTTGTTGTTTTGGGAGCTCTTGCTGGGAAAAGTTTTTGGAAGATTGTTGCATGCTTGTGTTGGGTTGATTTTTGGATTACTTGCATTAGAAGGAGCTTGTATTTTTGAACTTGGAACAAACTCCATCTTGGAGAGGTAAGAGCTTGGCTCTTGGAAATACTCTTATTTTCCCTTTTGTGAATATGTAAATACTAGTATATTTGTTATTTTTGTGGGATGTGGATAGATGGCCTAGGAATGGTGTAGGAGAAGACTATGGGGTTTATTTTGTGGGAGGCATAAGTGTGTTTTATGGAGGTATAAGGGTGGAGAGAATCAGGATTTGGGTTCCACCTAAAAAAATAATTAGCTTGCATTTCTTTACTCATTATTGGGGTGCCAAAAGAGGTTTGGGAGGCATAAGGAAATGTTAGGAATAAGAGGTACTTGAGGAGGCATAAGGAATGTCAGGGTTTTGATATACTATATTTTGTCAGTTTGTAACTTAGGTGGTGATACCCATTTCCCCATTTTTGGAGGAATAAGAAGCATCCCCCATAGTTATTACTCCTTTGGCTTGCATGGTGAAGCCTGAGTTTTTGTGTGATATCTTTCATGTGGTTGCAAAACTGCTGTTTTGTTTTGGACTATGTTTTTAATTTGAAATGTGCTTATTGAAAGATTTCTTTGTGATGTGGAAGCATGTTGTTGCCATGAGTTAAAATACATTTCTTATTGCATTGTGGTTGGGGCTCGAGGTCCAATGAAGAAGGATTGATTCTCCTTTCATTGTATTTCTTGGTTAGGTGGAGAGTATTTCCTTTCCCTTGCCTTTGTTGTCATCAAAATTGGAAGAAAGAGAAGAATGCATGTTGATTTTCTGGAGCTGAGAAAAGATAGTTTGACAATCCCTTGTGAAATGAAATCTCATTGTAACCTTTCCCACTTGAAGTGGATGTATTTGTAAATGTTTGTAATTGAAATATGTTGTACATTTTTTGCAAGTGCAATTTGAAATGTAAAAGAGTTATACTCTGTATACTGAATTTTGTAATCAAATGGAAAGGAATTTTTAAGAGTTCATTTGAATCAATGGAAATGGTTTTTATTGTCCATATGATGTTATTCCATGGAAGTCTGTGTTTTATATACTCTATGAAATCTTTGTTTTAAAAATGGTAAAGTGGAACACTTGAAAATAAAATGTAATATTCTGCCCTATGTTCAATAACTAATTTTGGAAGGAATAAAAGAAAGAAATTGTAAAATTGGATTTGGAAATCAATAAATGAATGAAATTATTTTCCCAAATTGCATTTTAAAATTGAATCTAATCATATCAATGTATTGAAATCTCCATTTGAAAGGAAGAAATGCGTGTGACAAAAGTGTAGTATTTTATCTCTTTGAAATGTTAAAAATTGGAAATGAGTATTGATTTTTGGTCTTGAATGGTTTGATTTAAATCACTTAAAATGTGTTACATTTGAATTGGAACACATTCTAAATACTTGGAAGAAGAATTGGTAAATAGATCCATCAAAATTTGATCCCTGTTATTTGTAATTTCAAACTGGCAACTAATTAAACTAGAAATGCATAGTTCGAACCTGCAGCAATAAAATAACAAATTAAATGATTGAATTGAAGTAGTAGGCCCTAAATGAGTTCAAATAGACAAAAACACTTAAATGAAATATGTCAAGACAGCAAAATTGGGCTCAAACCATTTATAGTCGTTCTGTTGTCAAGATAATATAAATGTTCAAATTCCAAATCAATTAGACAAATTGAACCTTGAATCCTATCTTAAATCCTTTTAGGAAAAATCCTCCATGTCTATTTGACATGTTGAGAGAGGAGGAAGATCAAATTGAACAGATGTAACAAGTTGAAATTTATCAGTTCGCACTATAAAAGCCTGCATGTAGTTTTCTTAAAATTTAACCACTTAAACTTTATCTAAACAAAAAATTAAAGATCTTAGTGCAAAGAGGACGTTGTCAGCTTTCCAGAAAGTCATCATTTTCCCAAAACTGAGATCTTTATCAAAAGGTATGGCCTTTGGAATTTTTCTTCACTTGGTGTTAAAATTTTCGGAAAATTTTCCTTAAAGGGCCCACGGCATGAATTTTTCCCTTGGGGCATAGAAAAATTTTTGTGAAATTTTTTAAAACTTTCTCCACTGCCCTGCTGGACTATAGTCAATCAGAGGCTTCCATGTGGCACCATGAGGTGATAGTGGAGGGGCAGATCCTCTTTTGAACTTAGCGCTTTCACAAAAAATTGAGAAAATATTTCAAATTTTCCCCACCGGCACACAACCAATCAGGTGATGCCACATGGCATCACAAGGCATCAATGGAGGAACGAGTCCCTTTTTTATCTTTTGTGACTCAAAAAAATTTTGGAAAATTTTCCAAGTTTCCACCATTGTCCCGCCGACCCATAACCAATTTTGGGTTGCCACATGGCATCACGAGGTGATGGTGCAGGCGTGGGTCTATGTTCCCTCTTAGCCCTTCAGGGCGTTAAGTCAATATTCTCCCCATCGCCCTGATTTCCCCACATGGGCATAGGTGATGCCACGTATCACCTGAGGATTCATGGGAACGCAGGTGTAAAATATTCTTTTCACCCTACATGAGAGAATTTGAAAATGTCTCCCACCGCCCCGCCCTCGCTTGCTTTTTCTCACGCTACCTTAGGGAGCGCCACGTGTCCCTTATGGAATTGCAGACTCACGGGAGTGCGGGTGAAAATGTGATTTTTTCCCACGTGGTAAAAATTTTCCAAAGGTCTCCTAGCGGCCTGCCAACCTGCCCTTTGTGCAAATTTTCACCCCTAAGCTCGCAGGCCCTCTTTTGGGGAAACTTTTCACCCCAAGGCTGGCCAGCCCATTACTTGAAAAATATAAGGAGTTAGGAGGAATTATTTATATAACTAGAAAGGTGAGGAAATTTCATATCAAATGGGAGTAATTTAGAATTTTTTTGAATGCGTTAAGGGTAAGAAAAATGAAATTGAAAATTTAGGCCTGTTAGAGAGTGTGTTTGGTGAGGAATTTCCCTCTGAACCTAATTAAAACTTCTAACCCTAAATTTTAAACCTTGTGACCTCTAATAATATTTAATAACAAAAAATTATATTCTAGTAGAATGGATTTGTTCTGGAACCTATTAGTGACAAATGTTGTCTTGTAACATGGTTTTAGATTCTTTTAATAAAAGAAATATTTAGTCCATAATTTTTTTCTAAGAAATCCTAGGTTATTCTTGGGTCTCAAACTGGTTGTTTTAACAGATGTTACACTTGGTATCAGAGCCATTGGTTCGAAATCATAGACCCTTGGGCAGGCTAAAAAACAACAACTTCAGACATGAACTGTAAACCTAGAACACTTGTAAATCTAGAAAATAACCTTTTTTGAAATTTGAAAAAAGAAATAAGTATCAAGAAATATTGCATTACTCTGTCCATTTGAACTACCAGAATTAAAATGATAATAAAATAATAAGTTGTTTGAGTTTTTGTGTTTTCTTAGTGGCATTTTGTCTAAACCTGGGTAACTAAGAATGTCTAATTAAATTGATTTTTGTGAACTTAAAAGTAGTGGAAACTTGGTTCCCTTTTGAAAATGTGTCATTTTTACAAGTCCTGAATCGTGATTTAATTATATGATGCGTTAAGCCTTTTGAGACCCTTATTAAATTTGTTGGAATGATGAATTGTATGGTGTGATTCTTGTGGTTGGACAATAGTGGTTATGTTCTAGGTTGGGAAGAGTTAATTAGAATTTGTTTAGAGATTCCTTCCTTTGGTGGTTAGGAAAGAGGGTCTGGTTTTCATTTTCCATTTTGTTACCTGTATGGGAGAGTGGACATTATGTCTGGGTATCGTCTAGGAATCAACCCTGTGTATGTGTTCTTGGAACTAACCTCAAGGCAGAGTACCCCTATTGGTGGCCATGAAGGGTTGCGGAGTGAGTGTGGTGTTAAATTTTATGTTTTACATTCATAATCTTGTGTTATTTTATCAAGGACCAACAACTTATGTTATGATTGAATTGAGAAGATTTTAGGCTCTTTTTTTATATTTATTTTCTGAGAATTTTCTGACTTTGCAATGTGGCTACTTAGCCACTTTCCTTGATTGGTGATATTTCTTGCACCTTATTTTGATCGGTGAATCAAAGCTCATTATATTGTTGGATAATTATCTAAATGTTACGTGGATTTCTTCTTGCATGATGATGAGTTGGTTCTATGCTACTTGTATTCATACATTTTGTTGTATGGGGGTACACCCTAGGTGTCTTGAATGTCCTCTTAGGTGCTTAAAGTTATGCCTTTGTTTTAGATGCACGGAACCTTGAGTGTATCTAGGATCTTAGAGTGACCTTTTCATTACTCGACCTTGTTGGGAAGAGAGTTCGTTGTGTTGTGCATTCTAGTTCATAGCCTGTTAGCGGTGGTGGTGATTTTCTTACAATCTAATAAGAGCTTGAACCTCATCGGAGTAGAGGTGTTTAATTGTAGGTTGATGAAATATGGTGGGATCGGTTTGTTTGTGGTTGGCTATGGATATTAGTGGAAAATTGTTTGTCTGGTAGTGGCTTCTCTTCGATGGCATTCTAGTTTTATCAAGAGTTACTCATTTCATTATATTAAGTAGTGACTTGAGGATTGTATGCATATTGGTAATGATGGTTAGATTTTATTCCATTCGAGTATTTTTTGTAAATAAAGTGTGTCTGTTTTCCCACTTGACCTATAAATAAATCTACCCTTTCCTTAATTTTTCTAGTTACTATAAATAATACTCTATGACCTATTAATTTTTGACTACGTGGAGACACATATGGATGCTTTGAGTCTTTTGAACCATGACTTTGGTGATGAAAGTATAATTAGACCTAAATAATTTAATCTTGGTTGTATTTTATAATGTGATCCTCTTGCGAAACTGTACCTCTTGGTCGTAAAGCCACGTTGAATAAGTTGTTGATTGTCTGATTACATTTGACGCTTCTAATGAGTATGTGGTGTTCTTATAGTTAAAATATTTTCTTGTCATTTTGATTGCTTGGCTGGTGGTATCCTGTGGTAATATGGGTATAGATTTGAAAACTTTTCTTCTCTTATTAGGTGAGAAAAATATTTATTTCCAAAACAACAAACAATGTTAAACCCTAGTAGATCATTAGAAGTAATTATGCTTCCTTAATGAGTCTTCCTCATAACTTCTTTTAAGAACTTGTAGAAACCCACTAGGAATGTTTTATCATACTTGTAATTAGTGGAAAAATATTGAAATATTTTTGTGATCCATGTTGGTTGATTGTTTCCTAGTTCTTACCAAATTAATAATGTGCTTTCTATGTTGAACGTCCCTTATTTCCTTAGAATTGAAAATGTGATGTGTTGAATTACCTCTCTCTCCCTTAAAATTAAAAGTGTGATATGTTCACCGTTCCTTCTCATTGAAATTTTGTTGAAAAATTGACTCACCCAAACATCATAAAACTATAATCGAGGATATTTGGCCTTAACACTTAATAAATAAACTGGAACATAGAAAGAGAAAATGGTCCTTTCTTTAACCTTTGTAGATTAATAGAAGAAAAAAAAAAACCATGTAGAAGAACAGAAAGGGATAAACTTTGTCCATCTACCACCCCTAGGAGTAAAATAAATAATTTTTATCTTTTCGCCTTTACAAAAGGGTGAGATAACATGGCCACCTTAGTGGTGATCCTTATTATGCAAACATGTGATATCAGAATTTAAAAAGGAATATTTTAATTAAGAAAACTCGTAAAGGAATGTGCTAAAAAAATGATACTACAACTTTTGAATTAATTAGTTGAGTTATAAAATAAGTGAGATTTATGTGTATTGAGTGCAATGTATAGTTGAACATGTAGTTTTTTCGCCTACCTAAACTTGTGAAACACTTGGTGGATAGTAATGTGTTCTAGTTACTTAGTACTTCTTATTCATAGATGTATGTGCCTTTCTTTTGGGAGTTTTGGGTCATCATACCCTTATCATCCTGCAACTTGATGAATGTGAGTTGTGGTCCTTTTGGATTCAGACTTATCTATTGTTTGAGAAGCATCCTCCTTGTGTGTTGTCTTGTCCTTGGAGACGTAAGTTATTGTAATTTTAAGGCAACATATGCTAAGGATATAAAATAACTTTGGGAAGTATTATTTTCTTCATATTTTCTTAGGTCAACTAGTTTTTGTTGCCCCTTTCCCATTAGAATCAAAAGTGCAATATGATGTTATTCACTTTTGATATGATGCACCCTTGGATTTTAATTAGACCCCATGTTACTTGTTCTTCTCCATAGTGACCTTGAGTGGTCCTTGGTGTTTCTTATGCTCTCTTTATGGTTATTCTAAGCTTGAGTAGGAAATAAGATAAATAAATCCCATTGTGCTATAATGTATGGTACTTGTATTTATATGTTAGTTTCTAGGGGATATATATATATATATATATATATATATATAAACAGTTGATTTCTTTAGATTTGGTTGGTATGGTGTGTTTGGTCGATTCTTAAAACAAAAGTGTAAAAAAATAGACTATAGGAAAACTTGTGGTTTTGAATTTGCTTTTATTACCATAAAAAGTTAATTGTACCCTCTCAAGATTATAGAAGTGATTTCCTGGAATAGTTCTTAATTTTAAACGTTTTTCTGATTAAGGTGTCCTTTTTCATTCACCTCATCCTATGTGATCCTCAAATTGTGGGACCTTGAGTAGACTTTTTCCTCTTGTAAATTTTTCCATAGTTGATTTTTGTTATCCTTGTCTAGACAAAAAACCTTGAAACTATGGCTTAAATGTGTAGAAACCTTAACTTTTTTTAATGTGGTATATTGTATTCCTTAGGAAACTATGTTGTCATTCTCAAACTCATGGAATTCTCCTTATTATTCCTCTACTTGGTGGTTACTCTTAAGACTCTTTTGAACTCTTCATGTTATATATTTATGTGTGGTATCATGGTTGTTAACGTAAATTTACTCTCTACATTTAAGTGTTCGTAGCCTTGTATGCAGAAAGCTTAGAACTCATCCCTTGCAATCTCCATTCTTCTTGCTAAATTTCATTGCACCAAACTTAGGTTTTGTAGACCCACACTTGTTTGAAGAAAGCAATCCCATAATGGAGTGATCCTTTTTCTATTGCATTTGTTCCTATCTCTCTTTCCAATGACTTCCAGGAGTAAGTCAAATCTAAGGGGAGGGGCGTGTGGTGCCCACTTACCTTTGAAACTTTTGATATTGATCATGAAATTGTTAACTATACCATGGACATTGTTATAGTTTTGATTTAGTATGATAATTAGATGTTAGAGCATGGATTATTGTTAAGTCTGATTCATATATGATGCATGATGATCATTAGAGAAAATTTTATATATTGATGTTAAAATACTGTTTGACATGGTTATATTATATATGTTATTTTGACTTGTGATAATTAGATATTCTGAGTAGACATAGAAAATGAAAATTGAATTAAAATTGATGATGATATAGTTTTTGATGAAATTTTAAGTGACGTTCTTGATTGGCTTGATGAATGTTGTGATTCACATATTTTTTGATGACTTTGGAAGTATATTATATTCATTTTGATGTTCTGATGTGGCCACGAGGCTGAAGGAGGTATTTGTATTTTGAAATTTTAAAATATCACAAAAAACATTAGGGGATCAGAGGCCAACCACATTGGAATTCTAGATGAATTCAAAAAGGTCACCATGAAAACTCGTATTGTTCATGTGTGTGTTTGTGTGTGTTTGATTGTTGTTAGGGATTCCCATGGGGGGGTCACGTTTAAATGTGACCAAGGGGTAGGTTTATTTATTTATGGGGTTCCTTTTTTATTGATGTTTGTATGTGATTATTAAGTGATGTGTTTACCCATTTCATAATTTATTAATTGTGGTAAATTAATTTGAGTTATCATATTGTTAAAAGTTAAGTAATTAAAATATTTCATATGGAAGTAATTAATAGAGTTTTTGGCTTTGAATTAAAGTGTTGAAAGAGATGTGTAAGTGATGTGTAAGTTAACTTTTGAGTGTGAAACACTCCACCTTCTTGGAAATTCGAATTTGTCCTTGGAGGCTAGTTTTGGAGGCTTGTGGGACAAGTTAAACTTTTCCCATACTTCTTAAATTTACATACCAACTTTTCCTATGGTTGGCGGGTTAAATTTAAACATTTATAATGCATTTTAGGAAGACAAATTGTAGGTTTTAATTGCACTTTTCTTACATGATTTAATTTTAGTCCTTTGGGGTATGGGTTGGACTTGAGTGTATAAGTAAACTGTCATATTATTCACCCACCTATTTATTATGCATTGGAGAATGAAATTGACTTTGTGTTTGGGGTTAAGGATGTATGATTTGGCATCCTACAAGGATCCACTTCATCCTCTTCACTTTTCTCTTATATAAAATTTGAATTTATTGTCTTGTTTTTGGTTGCTTCACTTTTGGGAGACTTCTTTTGGGTGAATTTTCTTGTTGTTTTTGGAGCTCTTTCTTTGAGAAGTTTTTGGAAGATCGTTGCATGCTTGTGTTGGGTTGATTTTTGGATTGCTTGCATTGGAAGGAGCTTTCTATTTTGAACTTGCAACAAACTCCTTCATGGAGAGGTAAGAGCTTGGATCTTGGAAATACTCTTCTTTTCCATTTTATGAATTTGTAAATGGTGTTATGTTTTTTATTGTTGTGGGATGTGGGTAGATGTCCTAGGAATGGTGTAGGAGAAGACTATGGGGTTTATTTTATGGGAGGCACAAGTGTGTTTTAGGGAGTTATAAGGGTGGAGGGAGTTGGGATTTGGGTTCCACCTAAAAAGATAAATAGCCTCCATTTATTTACTCATTATGGGGTGCCATAAGAGCTTGGGGAGGCATAAGCAAATGTGAGGAATAAGTGGTACTTGTGGAGGCATAAGGAATGTCAGGGTTTTCATATACTATGTAAAGAATCCTCCATAGTTCTTGCTCCTTTGGCTTACATGGTGAAGCCTCAGTTTTGTGTGATGTGTTTCATGTGGTTGGAAAACTATTTTTTTGCTTTGGACTGTGTTTTCAATTTGAAATGTTCTTGTTGAAAGATTGCTTTATGATGTGGAAGCCTGTTGTTTCCACGAGTTGAAATACATTTCTTATTGCATTGTGGTTAGGGATCAGGGGCCAATGAAGAAGGATGGCTTCTACTTTCATTGGATGTCTTTGTTGGGTGGAGAGCGTTGTCTTTCCCCTACCTTTGTTGTGAGAAAAATTGGAAGAAAGAGAAGAATGCATGTTACTATTCTAGAGCTGAGAAAAGACAGTTTGACACTCCCTTGTGAAATGAAATCTCATTGTAACATTTCCCACTTGAAGTGGATGACCTTGTAAATGTTTGTAATGTAAAAATATTTTACTGATTGCAAGTGGAATTTGGAAATGTAAAAGAGTTATACTCTGTATTCTATTTTTAAAAAAATGAAAGAGTGATGTTGTTTTGTATGCTGTATTTTGAAAGTAAATGGAAAGGAGGTTGTATGAGTTTCATTGGAATTATTGGAAGTGTTTACCTTGTTCATATGATATTCTTCAATTATATATTTATGTTTATCATGCAATAGGAAGTCCCTTTTTTGAAAGTGGAAATGTGTAACACGTGAAAAGAAAATGTATTATTCTGCCCTGTGTCAATAAATGATTTTTGGAAGGAATAAAAGAAAGAAGTTGTAAAGTTGTCTATTGGAACAAACAAATGAATATAATGTTTTCTCAAATTGCATTGTAGTATTGAGTTTTCAATGTATTGGAATCTCTGTTTGAAAGGAAGAAATGTGTGTGAGAAAAATACAATATTTTATATTTTGGAAATGTGTAAAATTGGAAACTAGACTTTACATTTTAGCCATTAAATGGTTTGTTGAATCAACTAAATGGATATGACTAGGGTTATAATGAACTTCCATACTTGAATGATCAAAAGTTTGATAGACCCTTTTTAATCTAATCTCTGTTTTAAAACTTAAAACTGGCAAATACTTCTCTAAAATGCACAGTTCAAGCTTGCAAACAATAATCAACATTGAAACATTAAAATATAACATGCTATGATATCAATGAACTCAATTGGGCTAAAACACTGAAGGAAAAATCCTTCAAAACATTGCAAAATCGGGTTTAAATCTCTTACAATCATTTTGTTGTCAAGAGATGTAAAATTTTAATTTATAACTCAATTAAACCAATTGAATATTCAAAACTTTCTAAAATACATATAAGAACATTTCTCAATGTTTTTTTGACATGTTGAAAGTGAATGAATGACAAAATTGAACAAAATTTATAAGTTAAAATTTACCAGTTTTCTTTTAAAAATCCTGCAGGTTGTTTTCTTAAAATTTACCCCTTAAAATCTATCAAGATATAAAACTAATTATTCTAGTGCAAATAGGGCTTTGTGATCTTTCCAGAAAGTTCTCATTTTCCCAAAACCAAGATCTCTATCAAAAGTTATGACCTTTTGAAGTTTTCTCCACTTGGCGGAAAATTTTGGGAAAGATTTCCTTGGCAAGCCCGCGGCCCAAATTTTCCCCTTGAGACTTATGAATTATTTTAGGAAAATTTTGAAAATTTTCTTTGTTGTCCCGTAGCCAATCAGAGGCTGCCACGTGGCACCATGAGGTGTCAACAAATTGGTAGATCTCATGTTTAACTTAGCAGCTATGAAAATTTTTGGGAAACTTTTTCAACATTTCCCCACTGTTCCGCCATCCTGTAGCAAGTTAGAAGCTACCACGTGGCCTCACGAGGCAATGGTGAAGGCGCGACACCTTTTTCAAGCTTAACGCTTTTAAAATTTTTCTTGGAAATTTTTCTTGGTTTCCTTCGCCTCCCCACCAGACCACGGCCAATAGGGTGATGACACATGCCATCATCTGGGAGTAGTGGAGGCACGCGGGAAGTTTTTCCCCTTGCGTTTTGTGACCCAAAAAGCTTAATTCCTTAAATATGTCTGACGGCCCAACTTTCCGCCAGAAATTTCCCAAGCCGACACATGTCCTCTTCGGGCCCGCGGGTGCACGGAGGTAAATCACGCTTTTTCCTGAAAAGGGAAAAAATGGAAAAGCTCTTCCCCACTCCACTGACCCACGCAAGGGAAAATTTTCTCCTCTAGGCCTGGAGGCCCACCCTTGGGGAAAATTTTCACCCCAAGGCCCGTCAGCCCATAACTTGAGCTTTATGAGGAGTTAGGAGGACTTATTTATACCATTGGAAAGGTGAGGAAGTTTCCTATCTAATGGGAGTAATTTAGGAAAAAATTGAATGCATTAATTATGAGAAAAATAAAGTTGAAACTTTAAGCCTGTTAGAGAATGGGTATGGTGAAGATTTACCCTCTGAACCTATTTGAATCTTTAACCGAGTTCTGGGAGTGGGTAAGTAATAATTTAGTCTGATGATTTTAAATATGAATTCTTTTCCCCACTGTAATCAAACCCTACTCTTGTCTTAGATCTTATGGAATTAAATACCTTGGGTATTTAATTGTTTTGGTACCTTAACCCTAAATTTTCAACTAGGGAATATTTAGATAAAATGTCAATGTAATCATCGATTAAATTAATCCCTAAGAAGATTTGAGATAGGTGTGGACTTATTACACTTGTTTCCTTACAATGTGGATTTAGTCATCATTATAATGGGAAAATTTGTCAATTGAATTTAATTGTTCTTGAGACTTTGGTTATTACCACCTTAATAAAAAACAAAATTATTCCATAATTTTGTAACTAAACCTAGGTTGTTCATGGGTCTCAAGTGGGTTGCTTTTAGCTGGCGTTACAGAAATGCACTCGAGTCCTATTACAATAGAAATATCTTGAAGATATTTTTCCAATGAGACCAAATCTATGCCCATACATGCCCTCTTGTGAAAATCATGTCCCATCAAATTCACCAATGACATTCTTCCTTTGTGATTTGGTTGCGCATTAATATCATGGGCTCCTTGTACTCACAAGGCCAAAATAATATCTTTGAAATTTAGGAAGGGCATGAGAAGCGTGAACCCAAAATTTTATAATCCGTGATTAAAATAGCCCTCGATGTCCATTTGATTTATGAAAACAATGGAAACGATGGGTTGGTCCTGCATTTACCAAGTGGACAAAGTCTGAAATGTCACATGTTCAATTTGCATCTACTCAAGCTCTGGCATAACATCATGACTTCATGGGTTCAAAGTACTAAGGTGGCTCCCTTATAAGATTTTTTGGGATTTTTATAAGCATAAAACAACCCATGACCATTAGTATATAAAGGGGACACTTGAGATTTAAATAAATCCTTCTAAGTGCTTTTCTTAACCTCATGTCATCAGTGTTTCCCTAACATCATAATTTAGGGCATTGCAATCTTGTTACTATGTTACTTTGAACACCAATACTAAGACCACTTAAGGAAATGCAAAGGTACAAAAATTATGTGGATATATTGAAGATATGTGATGAGCTAATGTGTAGGCCTATGAGCAAAAATTAATTAATAGAAAAATAAAATAAAAGAAATCAAGATGTAAGATTGGTTGACACCTTGGATGCTCTTGCATCATTTAATGATCGTTCCATCATTTATAGTAGTGAATATCCACATCTCTTGTGTTGTATTCCATAAATATAAAAATATATTTTCAATTGCTTAATCCTAATTATTGTAAATCCTATAGTAACATAATCATCAATAATATAGATCTTAGAAATGACTTATTCTAAAAATGAATGCTTACCTAAATCAAGGAATCTATGTGAAATATTAGAATATGCAAGAAAGTTACAAATGTTGAGTTGAAGAAAGTTTGTTTTTCCTTATTTATTTGGTCAACTTCGCAAACGTATATCTAAATAGTACCGAACAATACATACAATTAATTGATGTATGAAGCTCGCATACTAATATCTAAATAACAATAACCGGACATATAAATAGTTGACACCCAATAATGACAATATGGACCTTAACCAAATACCTCCTTACTTAATAGATTCAAATCCATGACCTCGTGTACTCATTCATGGGGGATTCAGAAAAGTGATTTTGGGGTGTAATCTTCATTCCGTATACCATGTTTGTACGGTGGTGTAATGCCATAACAAATTAATAAAAGAATTGATCGGTTTCCTAAATGGTTTCATAAAATGTGAATAATTTATAATCACTTTCATGTCAATGGATTATGGTTATCCAAACGCGACGCAAAATGTTATTTCAAGGCTTCAGTCGCCAAACTCCAATATCATTAAAAAGGAGTGTGAACATATGTTATACTTTTACATTACAATGAGACTGTCATTTCAATATCAGAAAGAAATCGTAATCAAATGGAGGAATCCCAGTGTTATTTCAGAAGAACATACCGTTAAGTAATTTCACTGCTTGGCATTTGGCAATTCATATAATCCGTACAGGAAAACTGTTACCTTACAATAAAATTGTCCATGTGTCGATCTCATTACAATCAGATGAAGTACTCGCACAATTTTCAGAACAAACCCACATTTGGAGGTGGTATGGTGATGGCTATGTTTAGTGTCCTATTTGTGCCGACTATAGAGATCCATATAATCCCCAGATAAAAAACTTTGGATACATTCGTGCAAAATTCAATCCGGATCTCTCTGTGTTTATGCTCAGCGGTACCCAATGACCCGATCTTTGACAGATGCTGTGGATGATGACCCACCAGATCTTTTGCAGGCAGAGTTGATAATGACCTGATCTTGGTCGCATTTTCCCTCTTGCAAATGAAAACAGAGGAGAAGCAAAGCAGATGGCAGGAAATGAAGGTACCATCATCGAGACGCAGCAGCAGTAGCCGTCTGTTGGTTTCTGCTTCTCATCGTACTTCCCCACGATGACGAATTCTTAATACCACTCGATCTTCTTCGTATCAACTCCATTATCTGAGCTTCCCACACATAATTATTACTGTGGTCAAACCCTCCTTCGTTCTCCCCTAATTTCATCCTGTTTTGAAGATTCCAATCGTAATCCTCGCGAAGGGAGGGGTCAGAGAGTGTATCATACGCCTGCTGAACTTGAAGGAATTTCGAGGTGCATTCTTCTTTATCTGAAGACTGGCAGACGTCAGGATGGTATTTAAGAGCCATCCGACGATATGCGCTCTTTATTTCTCGCTCACTCACATTAGCAGAGACAGAGAGCACATCATAGAATGATGAGGATGAGGAATAACGAAGTGGGCGAGCGTATTCCGATTGCGATGCCCGAATTATTCCACCTCTTCTTCTCACTGCATCCGTCTTAATTGGTTTCACAACAATTCTTATACGGGGAATTCCAGCAGAAGCAATCTTGTTCATAACACAAGACCTATGTAAAATAGCAGTGGATGCACTACACTCCATTACAGCAGTATGAAATTCAGACAGAAATGGAGCTCAAACTTTATTCTTATCACAAAATGCGAATGAATGAGACTGAAGAAATGGGATCTGCTATTTCGATTTATAATTTGGAGGATTGGTTTGGATTGACGAAACAACAAATGATATATAGAAAAAGGTGTTCAAGAATGACACGATATTGATCTCAAAAGATACGTAAAACAAGGGGAATCTTGTTTTTTTAAAGAGGAACCAGATAATGACCTTCTGGATGGAATCTAGAAGTAATACGTGGAGAGAGCAGTTAGGCCGGCTCATTTGTGTTTTGTCGCAAACTGGACAAGTAATGACTTCGAGATGCACGTACTTAAGTTAAGAAAATGCTAAAATATTGGAGAAACCAGTGGGTCGCCGACGTATTTGTGTTATTTTTTTGTCACAAAGTGGAAAAGTAATGCCTTCTAGATGTGTACAAAACGATATAGACATTAAAAACCGATAAATCGGCAAATTCGTTAATCTAACATCTGATTTACTAGTAACATTTATAATTGTGTTGTCATTCATTTTATACTTGATGTGAGATTCTATTGTGAAATTCGAAATCTGAAATTCAAAATTAACAGTATTAATGCAGTATTAGGCCATCGGTTATATTATATATATTAGCAATTGTTTACGAGTTGTAAACTACGTCAGAGAGGATAACAATGTTAAGTTTGTTGGAGTTTTCATTTACAACAAAGTGTATGCAAACTAAAAACTAAACAAAAAATTTCTAGAAACTGAGAATAATCGAGCACATGGCACATTATTATAGCGCAACCTTATTTTTTTTATATTGCTTCGTTTAGCATCACCAATAATCGCCACAAGAACATTCACCCTTTTTAAAATGAAGGAAATGGTTCCCATTTCTCATTACAATTTCTCTTGCAACAATCTTGGAGTTAATTTTCGTTGAGTGTGGTAATGAGCACATAATCAAAGGTTCTTGACAACTATAATAGTTGTTCCATGGGGGCATGTTTAACCAACCAAATATATTTGCAAAATTTTTACTATGGTGGTTGAGAAATTATTATTTTTCCTCCACTTGATCTGCATCATTAAGTAAATGTGTTTAATATGAAAAATAGCTTGTTGCCTTTATCTCTCAAGCCATTTACTCCAACTTTGCCATAGATCTCCTCTGTTTGTAGATGTGATCTATGATTTATGATATGTCTCCTGGCCTTCAATCCAACTACATCCAAAAATCTTCTTAATTTTTCTATCTTTCATCAATCTCCATATCATTTGAGTCTCACCTCACCTATCCACTTCTGCATAGATGTTTGAGAGAAGAAAATAAGCTGCATCATTTTAGGATTGAGTTAAACATGCATTATGGACGTAAATACTCTTAAGCCTGTATTCATATGTGATCTACAGTAACCAAGCAAACATGTCCACATAACCCCTATAGGTTTATGTGGAATATGTCTCTACCCCTACCAATTGCATTATGCATATCCTGCAATCAACGATGTCCATGAAATCTGATTTTTTTGAGGCATTTTGTCAAATAGTTTGCGCGCCTTGTGAAATTTTCCACATTTTACATACATGTCTATGAGATCATTTGCAACTGTAACATCTGACCAAATTCTTGTATCTTTTATGCTTTGATGGATGTCCACACCCTATTCTAGAGTTCATATTTGTGCACAGGTCGGAAGTATTCTGAAAACTGTAAATTGAAATGGTTAGAGAGAAGTTTGTTGCATACACTAGTGAAACAATGATTGTCTTGTAAGGAAACCCATGTCTTTTGTTTGTTGGCATAATCATATTCCATGAGAAGTTGTCTCATTCTTTCATTTGGTATTTCATTATAGATCTAGCTTCCTATGTTTGATTATTATATGAACTTTGTTTGTTTGTTTTTATTAGCGATTTTTTTTTTCATCATTCCTTTAGTGCATCACCTTATAGATTAGTTTGATTTCCTACATTCCTTTTACCCCTGTCTCCTTGCTAAAAATTATATTAGGTTTAGGAATAGGCCCTCTGTAAGTTCTCGTACATGCATCTAAATAGAGGAATAGGAACCAACCTTAAATCTGGAGAGCTTTCCCAATTTAGCAAGGTCCCACACCTTGGGGAAAGTTCAATGTTATGCAATCACACCAAACGAATCTTCTTTAGAAAATCAGACCTTTAGAACTCATTTGGAGGTGCTATGATTTTGAAGTAACATAAACTTACCTCACAAATTAAAATCACATACTCAAAATTTAAATAAAAGAGATTAAAAGAACTATACACACACCCTTGGTCACAATTAGAGGTCATCCCCCCATGAGGACCCCCTAACAACAAATAAAGCACACACAACATAACACAAGTTGCCATGGTGACCATTGTCGTATCCACTAAGTATTCAGTTATGGTTGGTCTCCAATCCCCCTTTGATTGTTGTGATATAATTACCTGTAAAACACACAATACCTCCTTCATCCTCGTGGCTGTATCAAAACATCCAAGATAAGATATACACATACCAATCAATAATCATCTATATATAAATTAAATCATCATCTAGACAAATAATGTTATTATTTTATAATTCCAATGACATCTCAATTCTATATTTTACTAATACCAAGAAGATCACAAGATTAGTTCAACTACTAAATTCTACTCAATATGACGAGAATGCCAAATGTCATAAATATATAAATATGTCAATAAAACATCATCATCAATATAAAATGTCTCTCTAAGAATCCATAGAAATCATACTATGAATTGAAATTCTTCAATAATCAAAGTATCTCTATCGTCTAACATCATGCCAAGCCAACATTATACAATAATATCCATGTATATGACCAATAGTAATCGAAAAAAAAACATAGTAAGTGTCGAATAGAACTCGACACTATAGTATATTACTGTTAGTTATTTTATGTGGGAGTTGCCTCATGTTTCATGTGCACACTTGTTTGTTGTATGTGTCCATGATGGCCTTGTGTGTCTTGCGACATCAAGAGTGATGTCCCATGTTTGCAACCTGATTTGTTTGGATTACTTTGTTTTCTTACCTTTTTACATTACTACTTTCCTTGGTAGCTTTTACACTATTTGCGTAGATTATAAATTTCTTGATACATGTATGTTTGTTTATACAAACACTTGTATTTGGATATCATTCTTTTTGTGTGCACCTTTGTTTCTACCAAGAGCATTCCCTTCCTCATGTAGGAAAGATTATCAGAGTTAATGTTGTTGCTCCTCTTTTGAGGCTACATTATCGTATTAGCAATGTCAGATGTACCCCCAAAGAGGGGGGCATAATTTGGGGTTTTACATATTACACAACACATCTAAACTGGTTTATCTCAGTGCACCTTCTTCCCTAGGAATTTTGGGTTACATATAACAAGTGGGTTCAGACTAGTGTATGATCCCCATATACAAAGTATTTTACAAGACATGGTAGTCCTTAGCATTCTTGGAAGCAATTAAATTTTTGAGGATACCATGGAATTCCTCCCTATACTTCCTGGAGGCTGGTCCAGTGGTGTCTGATCACCCAAAAAACCAGGATGTATAATGATCTCTTCACACATTTTCATGGAAGTAGTTAAAGGTTGGAGGATACATCAAAATTCCTCCCTATACTTCTCTGGCCTATGAATTCAGATCACCCAAAAAACCTTGATAGTATTGGATATATTTATACACTCTTTCTTTCCAGTATGGATCAGGTTCACATGTTCCATTTGTATTTTTCATTTTTATGTATTTTACATTAAAATTATTTTTAGATTGATATACATGCATCTTTTACATTACATTTTTACACATACATACATACATGTTTGAATACTTTATTGTTTTCTCCTTGCAATTTCGGCCGTATGGGAAACACGTATTCAAATGGGGGAAACAACAACAATAACAACGTTAAAAAAAACATTTCATAAAAACACATCCCATACTATCCATGCAGGTAAATCACACACATCAACAACTACACACACGTCTCTACGTTAGGTTCCCTCTCATCACTATTTTGCACTTTCCATCTTTAGTTTCCATGCTCCATCATATTTTTATCACTCCACGCTTTATCTAATCCTTCAATACCCCTTCTTCATCACACTACATGATCATCAGATATACATCTCTATCAACTTTATGTTGCCAATTGTTCTTCTCACCAACATAAAGTGGGAGGAAATGTAAACACTAAATCATGCACTTTGGGTAATATTTATTCTTGGTCTCAAGTTATTATTTATAAGGCTTTTGAGTTAAGAAAGTTTTAATTAACCCCCATCGTTTGGCCATCTTACAATGTTTTATTTCATCATTCCTAACCTTTTACACCCACATGCCAAGTCATATTTTTTTGTTTCACATTATTATACCTTTAACTGGGGCACCCATGAGTGCCCTAAGCCTTTTTGAACTTTCTCACCACTTTTTTGGCACTTTCTAGTTGTTTCAGCTTGTTATCTTTTTGGTGGTCATCCATTTCGAGGTTTATTACAAAATTAGACCAAGAGAACCACATATATATAAAGTTATGAGACCATAATGAAGGTATAAGAACTACTCACTACTATCATCCACCTAGGGTTGCATCTATCAGTGGCATTTGGAGATCATTTCCATTCATTTAGCTCCATCACAATGAATAAGGCTTATTAATCTACATCACACAGGAATAGGAGGGGTTTACATATATTTAAAGATTGCTACTTCACAAAGTGTGACTAACACAAGTGCACATAGGGAACATGATTCACAGACACACCAGAAATACATTTGGGTTTGAAATGTAAAGCAATACTTTTTTAGTAAGCCCAATTTTGTGGGAGTTGAGGTGAGTATGACATAATCATTTTTATTCTTATCTTTTAGGTTTTTGATACTTCTTGTGGTCTTTTCCATGTCTTCTATTCATGTTGGATTATTAGTGACATTCGATGCGGTGCCGAGAATCGAATGTAATACACAAAAAGGGTTGTAGACCACCTACCAAACCTGTCAAAGTTTTTTTTAGACCTCTTGCAAAAACAAGAGCACCCATACTACAGAAAAGGTTACTCACAAGCACCTTAGTCCCTATCCAGGTGCTCCAATCCATCTAGATAGCTTAGCTCTATCCTTTTTGGTTCCTCTACACAATTGTTCCTACTTCATGTATCTCTAATCACTTTTGTGACACAGTCTAAGTAGCTACTCTAATCAATTAAAATCATTTGAGTCTTTTTGTGCTGAAGTGTTTAGAATTTCCATTTTCATAGTTTTTTGGGTCATTCTCCATAGTCATTCACTACATTTATTGACTATATTTACATGTTATTATAGCTTAGATTAACTATACAAATTCCACAGTTTAGTTAATCAGATGCCTTTAGATGCAAGTTTAGGTGAGGATAATAGATGTTTAGGGATTGGTACTTTATATTTTGCTCCATAAATATGTATTTATATGATTCCTTTGGTTTAATTTCATATTTGACAACTGGAATGCTGACCCGTAAGAAAATAAGATGCCCAAAAGTTAAAAGAATCCCAAAAAGACTGATAAAAGTTGAAAGATGTTAAGGGAAACCAAATGTGATAGGGCACCTAGAAATTGATGTTGGAAGCCATGAAAGATAAAGAAGCAAAGCTATGACTGGGCTATAGGGTGTGAAATACCAAACAGATAATAAGAAACATAGACATAAGGACAAAGGTAGCTATCAATTACAATTTTTCTCCCTTAGGAATCATGTAAATGCAAGTATGTGTTTATGGACCTAGAAATGTACCCAAGTATTAAATTTTATGTCTACATTTTCCCAAAAATTATGTTGTTGAGTGAATACTTGAAATCATAAAGAACTTATAAGTCTTGTACCTTTGATCCTTGTGAAGTGATGGCGATAATGCACGAAGGAGACAAGTTAAAGTGTTAGGTGATAAAAATGAAGTAGGGAAACTAGGAAGAGAAACTAACCTTAGGGGTGAAGCATACTGTGTTGTATCTATTTTGTAGTATATTTTTTTAAGGATGCTTATTGTTACATATTAAGGACATAAAATAAAATAAAACATGAATAAGTAGTCAAAGATATCTATATGTAAAATTTGCATTAGTATGTAAAACATGTGAAAGTATGTAAAAGTAGAAAATGGAAAGTGTACACTTGATTTGTGAAGAGTGAAAAGTATAGAAAATGTCATTGAATGTTGTATAAGAGCATGATTTTTGGGTGATTTCATTGCAAGAGTGATTTATTTTGGTGATCTCACGCCAAGTGTGATCTTTTTCAAAGATCTCGTGCTCAAAAAAGTGTTGGGGAGTGAGGTATAATGTTACTCTCCTTCCACACCTCTTTCGTTATTATATACCACTACAGATGGTATGATCTATTTTTGTTCATGTTTTCCCTGATTTTTTCTTAATTTAATGTTTGTTTTGATTTAAATGGAGATAGAATTTAGTCAACTTGCTGGATGACTATTCCTCTATTATGAAACTTCTCTATAAAATGTTGTGAAATTTGATGATCTGATAAGACAGCTATGTGTTCCCCCAAGACATTAGTGCCTAGGGGAGGACCGAGGAACCTAGATGGTCCTTTCTAATCATAGGCATTAGTTTCTATGTTGTGATTAGGATGTAAGTAAGATTCTATGTCCTTCTGTGACTTTGTAACTGTTATGTTCCTTTACTATACAAGAATGTATTGTAGCTCTAATATATTTTATAGGGTGAGTGTTTCACCCAATGTATTCCCCCATCATTAGGGGTGCATGTAATATTGCTAGGAAAATGCATCCCAAAGAGAGGACCTGATGTTGAACTCTACTATATCCCTGCAGGGGGGAGGGAATGTGCATGGTATAAATACAGGCATATGAAAAAAATGGCTAGATAAATGTGTTAGTAGTTAAAGCTAGGATTCATGAAATAAAACAAAAATGTATGAAACAAATGTGCATATAATATGGACCAAAAAAATTGGGTTTTACACATGGGACAACACTCACACTTTCAAAAGGAAATCATGTCCGAAGCTGCCAAAATCATACAAGTAATGATCAAACAAGACATAGCGAATATCCCACAAACAATGAAATATAATTAGAAAGAAATGAAAAGCAAGATGTAATGCACAACTATGGTATAAAATAGTTTTTGAAAATCAAATGTTGCATATGAAGCACCTGTCAGAATGTTAGAAAGAAAATAATAATTTCAAAGGATGTATGTATTGATAGAGAATAATGTGCTATCAAGAGTAGGAAGTAGTAACTAATGAAACAATAACACATATAGTATGTGAGAATTTAGATGCAATAGGAGCCTCAGTGGGACTAGTAAGAGGTACAATGATAAGTATCATTACAACATGTAAATATCTATAAGAAGTATGTATTCAAAAATAGATAACATGTGAATGAAGATGTGTATCTAGAAAATATATTGACATATTAAGTATTCATCTAGTAATGGAAACAAAGTGTACATGTAAGTATAAGAAAGCCTTAATAAGTGCAACCAAGATATGGAATATCATATGAGTGAGAGAGATGGAATGGTATGCAATGTGAATGTGACAGGTGTAACATTATTTCCAGTGATTGTGTATGAATGTGTATGAGATGAGGTTCAAGAATGAAAGACACCTCAATAATAAAAAATGAACCATATAACAAGAGTGCGCCATTGGGAAATGGTTTGATAATGTGTGTTAGAAATATATGAGAAATGAATCATGGAGTGTAAAGTATAGAAGAGGTGTAGTTCATTTTAAATTTAGACACAAAAAATTCAAGTATGAACCATGAAACTAGAGTGCAACATAGGGTAATGATGATAAAAAATTTGTATCATGATGCATTAGAGAGATTTAAAAAATGACTAGATGTGAAGAAAAAAATGTAATGTGTAAACATCTAGAATAGAAAGAGGTAGGAATTATTTGAGGGGGGAGAAAGTTTGGTACTCCCCAAGTGTTTGATCAAAAAAATTCTATCTGATGAGATTAAAGGTAAATGGTTCTCCACCAGATGTATGAGTATATAAAGGCATGCAAAAATTTTGTAAGATGGGTGGTGTATGTAAAGAAAGAAGTATATGTGAAGTAAGATGATGTGGTGAAGTAGATGATGAAAACCTATTTTAAGTAGCCCTATGTGGTGAAGAAGGTAATTATCACCTACGTGAAGAAGACTTACAAGAAAAAGAAGATGATGAGCACCTATGTGAAGGAATAGTGGATCTATGAGGAAGACAACGTTGCATAGTAGGACGTGTGTGAATAGAAGAACTAGGTGTTGAGTATGTCTTTTATATGAGAGATCCTGAAATCCTAGATATTATAGTTGGTAAGATAATTCCATCATGTGGAGGTAGCGGTGATGATGTGCATAGTGAATTCCCTTAGGAGTGAGAACTTGGTTATTATGTATGAACTTGAGACACTTATGATTCAAGGATGGAATATCTTAACAGGTGTGGAACCGTTGGATACTTAAGAGCATGTCACAACCTTAGATTGAGGATGCCAAAGTGAATGGAACAAGCATAATGAGAGGCCCTACTATAATGGTAAGCCTAATGCAGCTAAAAGAGTCAGGATTTGTATATGAAATAGTGTAAAGTAGACATTTGATAGCCAAAAATAGTATGATATAGAATACACAAATGGAAGTCTCTGTATTGACCATAGTATTATTATCAATGTATTAACCGATAGAAGCATTGATGTGGAATTAAATAGATGTGGAAGTAACATGATAATTGTGATCTCAAAATATAATTACTGGTAGAGATGCGTCAGTATAAGTGCCAAGAAAATCAGGTAGCCCCGATGAAGGAGGGTGCACAACATGATATGTATGATTACGATAATCATTCGAAGCTTTTTTTTCCTTCTTAGGAAAATGGTAATTAAATATTTTAGGGTTGTTGTTAATATTGAATGGTTGAGAAGAAGAAGATGATGGATGAGGAGGATCCATTGAATTATTGTCAAATAGATCCTATATAAGATCCCTGAGTTTGAAATAACGATCGGTAGAATGCCAAATACATTAATGATAATCACATTTAGAATTTTCATTATACTTGTGGCCATAAGGGAGATTTGGATCAAGATTAAGAGGTGGTAAAAGAGTAGTGAGATTTCTTTTAAGAAGTTGAGGAAGTAAATAATTGTTGTGTGTATGGAATTTAGTAAATGTACACTTTTGTAGTTTTCATTGATGAATTTTGGGGGGAGAGATAACATTGACAGATGCCTATGCTTCAGTAGGATTAGGAGAAGGTTTGAATGTTGAATTATATTGAAACCTAGAAGAAGAATATGAAGAAGAAGAATCTTGATATTTGAGCTTACCCATAGAGAGTATTTTGACTTCACACATTTTTACCATATGACAGAGTTGATCAAATGAAGGAGAGGTTACAAAGATATAACTATCAAGTAGTGGTTGTAAGATAATATAAACAAATAAATATTGAAGTTCTGAATTAGTATGAATCATTAAACCAACACATATCATAACCTTGAATACTGTGAGGAAATAACTGGGTAAGTTCACCAATCTCGAGGGCCAAAAATATGTTAGAAAGCTTAAAATAAGATAAAAATGTAAGTGTTTTGCAATAAAAAGTACATGTTTTGTTTTTTTTAATTGGAAATCCTTAAATCTAAAATATTTATGTGCCATTATTAGTACACACTATAATTCATGCGTGTTTTTAATGTTATGAAATGTGTACGCATTTTGAGTGGTATAAAATTTGGAAGGGCCCAAGGAGCCATATTTACTAAAATAAATGTTAAATATAAGAAATAGAAAAAGTATAAAGAAATAATAAAAAAATTCTTATGTTTTAAATGTATTATAGTAAATATAAGAAAATTGGGTTACTTTTCACCTCATGGAAGTGGTCTCATAGATACGACAATTATAATCTAGAATATTGTTTTTGAAAATCTAATCTAGTCAATAATTACTCATTTTTAAGATTTTAGCAAGGACCTAAAATTATCAGGGCATATATATTGTAGTCAATCTTTGTTTTGGGAAAAAAAATTGTCATTTTGTATGTTCCTTGACATTTTGGATTAGATTTTTTCCCCACCACTACTTGAATTGGTAGCAATTTTTTATTATTTTTCCATAGGTCACTTTAGTGACTACGAATCAACTCTATGATGCTTGTCTACTTTTTACTAAAATGAGATCCTCACTTTGTAGATAGAGGAATGCTCCCTGAATGGGATTCCTATCCTATGAAAAAAATTATGTGATTATAATATGCCTCATACTTAATGTGTGATCTCACTACTAGGTGTTGAATGAGTTTTAACGAATATTACCAAGTGAATTGCATAAAGTGAACTTAGATGATTTATCATTCTTATAAATAGGCTGTTCTATATAAAGACCATCCTCTCACCTTTCATGGATATAAATTTATCCTTTCATGGAATAAAATTAGCAATTATCATACGTGTATTAGTTCATATGTATCTCATGGATATAGATGATGCCTTAATGCATCACACATGATGGTCCTGGATACCTCCGTGGCATGACTAGATCATTTTAGCTTCTTCTTTAGAGACATTTGGGTAAAATTAAAGAGTTAGGATATGATGATCATCAAGTCACTCCTTGAGCTCCACATTTCACCTTTGAACATGATGAATCCTTCACATTTCTGTCTATTGACCAAGATGAAACTAGTTTTTAAGAATGCTTATGGTATATGGACACCATTTTTCTAATGTTGTTCCTCATGGAAATGATTTTCTTCCTCCAGATAGGGGATGAATCCTTAAATGGAATTTGAGGATGAGTTACATATTATTGACCTCCATATTTCACTAAAATACTAAAAATCATATTTTATGATCAATCAAACTATTCTAAAAATCTAATTCTTCCTACAACTCAAAATTTTGGTAATATTTCATTTTGAACCGAGAGGGGTGGGTGAAGCGTTTTGCAATACCTAAAGAAATATTTAAGCCTTGAATAAATTTTTATTATTCCACCTTGTATAGTATTATAATATACTTCCAATGTCTATTTTTTTCATCCTAACTCTTTTCAGAACTCTTGTAATCATCTAGAGAAGATATATTTCAACATTTTAGCTTTCATTACCTGCACCTGAAAACCTGGTCTTAAAAAATTCCTCCTGAATGAGATTTTTATTTCCTATTTTTTTGTATATTTACTTAGATATCTTCAATCATATTTGAAATAACCCTATAATTCTTTATATTTTATCTAAAAAATTCTGAATGGTGTTGAATTAGCTACAGAATGACCAAAAATGGCCTTTTTAGGCCTTCAGAGGAAGTAGTCTCTCATAAAAAATAAATGAGTTAATCAATCACCTTAGACACTATTCCTGACATAATGAAACACACTGAATGATATTATTGGGAATTTCCTTTAATTAAGGGTAATTTTTTAATTGATGGCAGGATTTCTAGATGATTCATAGTGCCCTGTAATCCTCTTTACATAACTTCAACTCAAAATACAACTTCCACAATTGAACTTTACCCTTTTCCCTCGTTTCAAGTAGGTCTAATTACGGTTTGAGACAAAAATTAAGGGTTTAATGGATTACCACCCATTTTATTCTTACATCAATCTTTCAATAAAATTATACACCTTATTTAAGAACACCTCAATGCTCCATTACTCATTTATCCATCATCTTGCTAGATTTTTATGTTTTTGATTTTTAAGACTCCTTGTTTGCTCAAGCTCTAAAAAATCTTCTCAATTTTTCTTTCACCTTCACCTTGAATTTTACTCAGCCTTATTATCACTCATATCACTATTCTTACCCCTATCCTAATTACTAACACAAATCACTCAACTCTTATTCTTTCACTTAAGGTTATTCATACAAACCCTTCCTCTCTCTAAGATTATTTATGGAACTATGTAGGATAATAAATAGGTCTTCTTAATTAAATATTTATAAGGGTTTACCCCTATTTATCAAGGATTAAAAATATTCTAACACTAATCTCTCAATGATAGATACAAATTCCTTATAAAGTTATTTCCTAAGACAACTATTTCTTAAGGTTGGTCTTGACATTCACAAGAAATAAACATGATTGTACATTTGTTCCTTTACCTACTAACCACTAAATAATTCATCCTTATGCCCTGATATTATGATTTATTAATGCCCTTAGGCCTTCCTCCATCTTTTCAAAGGCTCAATAAACTTCAAACACAAGAAATAAATATTATTTTTCTAAACGTACATCTCTCATAGCCCAAAACCTGGGCATTAACACTGCTGGAATATATTTGCACATTCCTTTTATTTTTTTCTTATTCCAACCTATACTAGGGATTTTTAAACTCTTTATCTTCTTATTACCTTCTTCCACGCTTATCAAGGACTCTACTATGCACAAGTATTAAATATTGCACTGAATGTTCTACTCTAGGCCCTTAAGACAGGGAAAACATAGTTAGGATTATGAATGAAAATTTAATTTAAGAAATACACCTTTAGATAGATTATTACCTTATCTTGACTTTGGAAATACCCATTCCTTGTGATCAATGCCACAAAATAGATTTAAGGATTCCAGTAAATCATTATGTTCATGCTACATGCTACTAAACATCCAAAATAGGGTATAGTCTTGTCTGAATATGTCTTGCTATCTATTTTCCATTCCCTAGAAACTGTGAGCATTCCATGAAGACTTTAATGCCATTATAGATAAGAAAACAATCCAAAACAATATATTTACGTGTGAAAATGCTTTCAAAATAATTTTTAACCTCCAAATATTATATATCATTCTCAGAGGACTTTGGCACTTGACAGCTAAGCCTATAACATACCTAGAGATAGTTCAAATATTCAAATTATACATTTGGAGATAAAATGTCTATTCTTTCTTATGTAATCCAAATAGACTATTAAAATCTTTGACAATCTCAAGTGGACCCAATATACCCGTAGTCACCTAAGAAATCTAAAATTGATTATTTATAAGATGTTTCTAAATAACTAGAGGAAGGTGGATAATGACTGAGAAGCCTTAGTTTAAATTAAGGGATTATTTGTCATTTTTCAAAAAAAAAAAATTCTAGATGCTTGTTATTTTTTCCATTCTATAGCTATTAAATTATCCTTCGAGAGAGTTTACGAAAGATCGTAAGCATCAATATTTGATGTCAGAGAATAGTGGAAGTGTTGAAGGTAATTTAAGAATATTTAGGAAAATTTTTATCATTTAAGGACTATCTACACAACATCGAGTTTTATAGGTACAAGGAATAAACACTCTAATGGTGAAACCTAACTTCTTTGGAAGATTCCAGGAGCTATGAAAGCATTTAGAAGGGAAAAAATATGAATTGGAAATATATTTAATTCCTTTATATGTTGGAGACATTCTCGAAGCCTTGAAGGTGTCATAAAGAATTTCAAAATAGTGAAGCTGCCATTTTTGGTTCCAAACCAACTCTTCACCAATACAACACTTCATGACACAAAAAAATACCAGTACTAATCAAACTTCATGCTTATTTATGATTGAAACATCATGTTGAATCCTATTACACCTAGATACCATTTTCCATCAAAGCAACTAAACATCAATGAGAACACTAATTACATTATGTCCAACACATGTGTTTTTATTTTTATTTATTATAACTTGGAATTTCATGATTGCACATATTTGAGTAGTTGTTGTTTCCTTTCAGAGTTGAGAGGTTTATAAAATCTAATTTTCACATGTCTAACACTCCTACAAGTGTTAGTAAATAATCTAAAAGGCCCCAAAACCTAAATAATGAATATATTCATTACCAAAATAGACATCAATTATAGAATTTAAATGCTACAAGATTAAGGTTTAATGTTGAAATCATGAAAATTACCTATGTACTAACCAGATTAGATTATAAAAAACTTTCCCATAAACCGTGACTCATGGACTTGTGATACTAGTTCCATAAGGTGCATAGTGACCCTAATTTCCTATATTTACTAAAATCAATTTGAAGTATACTTTTTTCATTTATTATTATTTATATTTTATTACTTCTATTTTCTATACTATGCAAAATGTGTATGCGTTATAGTGTGTGCATATTTTGTGTTTTTTTACTTTTTCCTAGGTATGCCTCTTGGCTTGGATCCGGTTTGAATCCCCAAGCCTGAGGCATGGACTTGTAAAAACAAAAGAAACAACCTGTTTTTGTATAAAATTAGTAAAACAACTATTCCTGCATAATAAATCATAAAAAAAAAGATCAATACATTTAATAAAAATATGACTACGATGTCGAGTAAAAATTTTTCCTTCTAAAAATTAAAATTTCTAATTTTAGGACTAATATACGGTTTCTGTACTAAATATTTTCTAATTTTGCCTTCTTGTAGTAATATTTTAGAGTTTATAAATTTCTATATTTCATTGTGTATAGTTTTTTGACTCATCAAAATTGAATAAAAATATTTTAGGAACAAAGTAGGACTAATTCTATACATATTAAAAAAACTAATTTTCGATATTTTTTGAGATAGTTAGGGGGGCACGGTCAAAGCTCTGTTCTTTTTAAAAATTTAAAATTTTTGTCCTAGAAAAATCATAAAACAATACTCACTAAAAAAAAAAAAAAAAAAAAAAAAACAAGTACATACTACATGCTCCTATCTATATTTCTACTAAAGGGTTTTCAAAACTACTAAACAATGCTCAATAAATGGTGGGGGCCATGAATGACTATCTACTATGTTTTTTTAAAGAAATAGGAGCACCTATTGGTATTTTAAGTCTTTAACCCACTTAAAATTAACCATTTTCAAAATCATTTAGTATCTTAGAAACTAAACTGAAAATGCTATGATTCATGTTCTTACAACATCTTCCAATTTTGAGTGTAACTATTTCAAATAACTCTTACAATTTGAAGATTTTTATTTTTTTAGAAAATATTTTCCACTAAAAACCCCTAGATTGGTGCACTTACACAGCTTAGCAACTAATGTGTCATGATCCACATAATCTAGACATGAAACATGAAAATATCAGAGTTAATCTTGACGGTCACCATGGTCATTGTAAATGGGAAGACTATGGGTGAAGAAATTGAGAGGAAGTGTGCAAGTAGAAATGGTCAGTGTCAAAGTAGTATAGATAAGAAAAGAGTCAAGATATGGAAAAGAGCATTAAGTAGCCTCATGAAGTTGATGGATTTGAACTTGTAAGTCTCGATAGAGAGAAGCTAGGTCATGTGTGCCAGAAGAAGACACTTGGGGAGGGTGAGAAATAAGAAACTAAGTGAAGTGGTTTGTAGCGGTAGGAGTAGATATGGGAACTGTAGAAGTAAGTGGGAGACTAGTATAGATGTATTGTTTTACAATACTAATTGAAAAAATATTAGAATAAGGAATGTTAAGCTCAACTAGGTTAGTGATATCCTGACAAAAAACAAATAACATTAAATCTACATCTTACAGATGTTAAACAATACGAGCATTAAAATCACATAGTTCTTCATCAGAAAAGGGAGGGTAAATTTCAGCCATGTAGAGAAGGTAAGAATAGTCCTAGAAGCTATGTTGGGTTCAAGCAATGGGTTCACCAAATGATTTAACAAAAATGGAATTTAATTTTAAACCCTAATTATAAAGAAACCTATGATAATAAATGATAAATTACAAATTTGACACAAGAAAACACCTAAATAGAATATGAAATCGTAATTGAATGATAGGGAGGAATCTAGTTAGCTGATTTGTACACTACTTGGAACTGGTTTGAGTAAGGAGATTTACTAAATAAGAAGTGTAGAATGTCCCAAATGCTTAGTATAAAATATAGAATGCATGAATATGGTTGGACATGGGCACCTACGGATTGGTATGGGCACCTTGCAACTGACGACCTCTACTAGGTGCATGTGACTGACAATGGTCACAACCTAATTTCTAGAGTATCACTGCAAGTGTTTCCTTTTTATCACTTGTATGTTACACCTTGATTTTTGAGGTGCCTATAACCTGTGAAAAGAAAAATTCACCTCTAAAACCTATAATACCAAATCAAATCTAGAAAATAAAGATGCAATATGGGGAGTAAGAATGACAAAAATGGTCACCCGATAGAATGAGCTTAAAACCAAGCACTGTACTACATCTCAGAGTACATGTATTTCTTGTGAGTTTGTGAAATAATCATGCCCTGGGATGTACTTTTATGAGTGTAGTTGATATCAAGATAAATAGATGTAATAATTCAAATAGATGTGTGGATGGAATGAATAAAATTCCCCTACCTATGCAAATACAGTCCCCTTTCCATTGAATGATTTCTAGATAGATGCATTTGGATGGAAGCTCAGGTGATGATAATAAATGCTTGGAGCTTGATAATTTATTTTAGTCCCATAGCTATGTATTTGTTTGATTCCTTTGGCTCAATTTCACAATTGAAAAGATTCCCAAAAGATAAAACAGGACCAAAAAGATTGAGTAAAGTGAAAAGAGGTCTACAGTGCCCAGTGCTAGTGTCCAAAGTCATGAAAGATAAAGTAATTACTAGTTTTCTCCCTTTGGAATTATGTAAATGGAAGTATGTGTTTATGGACCTAATATATACCAAAGTGCATAAGTTTTTGTGTACAATAGCTAAACAATCAATTTCATATGTTTTGATAAAGAAGAATTTGTTATGGAGATGGGAATAAATCCATACATCAGCAATAGAAAAACTGGAACCAACAAGAAATAAAATTTCAGATTTTAAAAATTGTTAATTATGGAAGCACGTTGCAATTTTAGGATTCATCATTCATTCAGATTTCTTTCTTTTTTAATGAAAAAAATGTACAAACAATTTATTATCAATACCTTATGATTCCATACAAGTGTATTAAATGCTTGATTTTATATATGTTCATCAAGTTATGTAATTAAATGTAATGTACAGGAAGAAACAGACAACTCATTGCACAAAAGAAATCTTTATATTCATAAAGAAAATTGTACAAGTTTCCCCACACAATCCATCAGATATAAATATGTAAGCAAAGAATACAGATATATTTGAAACTAAAAACATAAGGAAGAGAAACGAACCTGTTATTTTCTGAAATTCAAATACCCTTACTCGATGTTGCTTCTCCAAGTTGCTCTATGTTGTTTCTTCAATGTACCTAAAGGAGAGGAAGGTAAAAGGTGTTAGAGCTCAAGGTTTCTTAACCTTAATTATATTTTAAAATTCAAATGTATGAGCACTCTTTCACTAATAAAGGATTTTAAGAAAAGAAAGTACTGGAAGAAGTAAAATTTTATTTCACTACATTAAAATAATGCATTTATAGGAATAAATTACAAAATTAATTATAGTTTGTCTTTAATAGTTGTGGATGGAAATAGTTGCATAAATATAAAGAGAAAAATGTGGTACATATCATATTTGAGTGGTATTCATTTTAAGTTGTGTATGCATCATTAAAGAGTAACTTTTCCATATTTTACAAGATTAATGAACATGTATTACTAAAATTAAGGAACATCAAATTCCAGGATTAGAAAATAAAGGGAAATTGATATCTCTCAAAAGTGCACCCTATAGAGAGATGACTGCAAGTGTTCTAAGCTTGCTCTTTATCTCTCTCTTTCATAGATACAATGGAAATACCTTAGGTCTATGGGTATACCTATTGTTGATTTTAGTCTACGGTATCAAGGTTGGTTCCTTTTCAATGTATCTTAAACTAATATTTAGGGTTTTTGAGGGTAAAAATATGACTGTAAATGAATTGAAAACTAGGGTGATACAGAAAAGTTGTTGAGGTATTTGACTGAGTACATGCACAATAAATTTTGAGAATGGATTTGGGATGCACAAACCAATAGTTTTCAGGAGAATATTAAGGAAAACACTTGATGTGTTGAGGGAATGAATCGGAACAATACAACAAGAAAACATGCAAACTAATATTATGCATAAATTACTAAATTCATAGCAAGGTAAGCTGATTAGTCAGGGAATTTGACATTTAAAAGAAGTAATAAGATATACAAAAAATTGAAAATAATTGGAAATGAATAAATCAATTCTCATTTAAAGGGAAAACCTGGAAAAATATGCTTCAGCACTCCTGTGTCCAAACATTCCTCCATTTTGCCTTTCTAGTACACACAATATATAACAAAGTTACTCACCCATCCCATACTAAAAATAGGCTAAAATTTTCTCACCCATGTATCTTATTTTTATGCTTTATCATGAATAAATAAAGGAATAAAAATAAACATGCTAATACAAGGAGGAATTAATAGCCTTGGTTACAAAAATAAATTCATTCAAACTGTAGTTGACTGATCTATTTTTTAATAAAGTAGGATGAATAATTTGGATAATAATATCCCTTGCTTGCTATGTAAGTCTTATCATATGTGCATGTAATCTTTGTCTTCTAGTGCTTGATGTGACACTTACAATTTGATCCACTTGCACTTATACCTTTAGCACTCTTTAATTATGCCCCTTGGATGCTAATGCAAAAATAAAAATATCTATGTGAGAAAAAATACTACTTTTGATCTCCAATACTTAGCATAATTATTCAACATCTCTGTGGGGACCACCTGTGTGGATGTGCAACAAAATAATACCTTTATTTTGTGAAAAATAAGCTAATTAGGACTTCAAAATAATCTTTATGAGCTCTAATCTGACATCCATGCAAGATTTATTTTTTCATTTTCCTCCCTATCCACAAGTTGATCACGATGTTTTTTCTTATAGCTCTAGGGGCCACATGAAAAATAAATACTTCATCCTTTTGCAAAAGTTGACATTAATAATCAAGGATAATAATAAACAAAACATTTATGTTAACTCCTTCACACGCAAAACACCCCTCTAATCATGGGCATATAACAGTTTATACTTGGAAATATTTGGGCACCTTTTAGTATCTACATGGACCTTGTGAAAATTAAGTTTTAAGACCCTTAATTATTTGGTTGGCTGATCCGAAAATGATCAAGTCTTTATCTACCTGATCTTGGACCCCTACAGGCTTTTAATATTTACTGAAAAGTTACTCCTTTTAAGTAATCAACTTAAAAATAATGCAGGAATGTAATGAAAATTACACACTAATTGATTATAGAGTTCGGTAATAGCCTTCATCTCTATGTTCTTTTGAACCATTCTAATAGTAAAAATTTACAACTACAAAGTTATTTCTTACAATACAATCTAATGGAATTTTCACTTGCCTAGTAGTATGCCAGTCCTTCGAAGAACTTCCAATGATTAGTTGAATCATTCTCCACCTTCCTGATGCACAATCTCCTTCAGAACTCGATCAACATTCCCAACGCTATCAATGTGTCCTCCGACACTTCGGTTGATACTCTAGGGGTTGTAAGTGAAAAATATTGTGGCTCAATGGGCCTATTGGGTAGTTTATAAATACTCCAAATCACAAATATTTAGTCTACTATTGCCTAAAAATAATAGGCCAATAAACAATATTTTCATATAGTAATATTAGGATTTTAATATAGTTCATAAAACTATATTAAAATTACCCTAATACTATTTTCCACAAATCTCACAATTCAGCTTAGAACTATTAAGCTTCAGTGTCTCCATGTGTTTTTATAATGCACGGGGTTCCCTGTTTATACCTAAATGGGCCCTTAAAAAAATTCTACATTATTTATCCTAAGGCTATTATAAGCCTAACCGTAGCACGTAGATGAGATTATATTCCCATAGAATCCTCCTTAAATTATGGTTTACCAAATTCCAAGTGAGGGGGCTGCATTTAGAAGTGGGTAATGTCCCACATTATGTGGATATTTGTTAAATGGGATAAAATACCATACCACATATATGTGGTTTTAAACTTCCCACCTTTCTCTCAAGTGGGTTATCCCACATATGGTGGGAAATCAATATTCTTTAGCCTTTTTTTAAGGCTTTGACCATGGTTTTTTTTTTTGATTAATTTCTTTTTTATAAAAAGATTCATAACCTTTTTACATCGGTAATTCATAAAACCACATTCCATGTGCCCAAATACATGTGCAACTCTGTTGGTATTCCATGTGTCACCATATTATTCATCCATTGGGCGCGTCGTCTGCTTGGTGACCACCAACTGACCGAAATTTGAGCGGTCATAACTTTCTCATACAGACTCAGATTCGGTCCATTAAAAATGTGTTGGAGAGGTGTTGGCAAGATCTATGAAATGGTGATGATTTTAGATGATTTAAAAATCATTCATGTTTCCATTGACCAATGTTGACCAGTTGTTGACCAGTATTGCACTAGACACCGTTTACACATGTGGACTCCATTTTCGACGTTCAAAAAGTCATCGGAAAGCTCTCAGAGTCATATTTTGCACTGACACAATTTAGGGATGTTTAGGGAAATTTTGATATCAAAAATTATCCTCTGATGATTGGCCCTCCTTTTATAATTGCATAGCATTTAATGTAGTAATAGCTTGAATTTTGGTTTATCATTACCATATGAATATGGTTTTCAAGTTTTGAATAATCATTTCACATTTTGCAATGTCGTAGGACCTTTATGCTGCTATATTCATTGTTCGCAAATAATATAGTTCGACCTCCTTTTGAATAATCATGGATTATATCGTAATGTTCAGCCACCTTTGATATTATCAGCATGGTGACTAAAGCTGAAACATGAATATTTGATTTAATCATTCGGTCCCCTCCTCATGAGGCTTGGCTCTTTAAATATGTCAGTGATAGTTTCTAACCTGTGGTTAATTAGGTTTTCTATATGCTGAATAAACGTATGCATTTAAACTCCTGTGCTTAGATTTGCTAACTCATGTTGAGTCTGGTAACAAAATATTTGGAAACCAATCATTTTTTCATTTGCAAATTTTGAGCCAAACAGTTGGGGAAGCCTGTTGAAATTATTTTTATTGACCTCTATGAATGTGAACTTGAGCTTATTATGAAGGGTTTTCTAGTTTTCATAACATCCATCATCATCAATCGTTCTGGGTTTTTGATTTTTTGAGCTCATTGTGCTTTCTTTGAGGGTTTATTCATGGCTCTCATTCCTGTTATTTCGAAACACTTCGTGTTTTCTTAAAATATATGTAATTTTTATAGAAGAAGGTGAGGTATTTCTTTATAACTGTTACTTTGTGCTCATCTTGGTTGTCCTTGGATCTTATTCGATAATAATATTCTGAAACCCTTGTGGATGTTTGCCTTTTCTTGCATGATTTCGATCGTTTGAGCTTAAAAAACTTTTGGGTAGTCACTTATCAACTCTGTTTTTGAGGGACTCAATGAATTTGACCACAAAATGGTATGTTCTTAGGTTCACTTTTGACCTTTTTTGTAATTCCTCAATGGGTATTTTCAAAATAAAATAAAATATTTCCATGTAGCCTAAACTTGGGTTTTTCTTTGAAAATTTTGATCTGTGCATGATTCCTAATTAATGGGTACATAACTTGTTGTACTGACTCATAAATGGTTTTCTTAGTTCTTTGGTTTTTTTTTTTGCCTATTCTTGCTCCAACACAGTCACCATTCTTGATCATTTCCGAGCTCGAGCTCTGGTTACATTGAGATGGGTATGGCTTGTTTTTCTCCCTATGACTTTGATTTTGACGTTTGGGCTGGACATTGAAGGTTTCTAATCTGAAAATAGTCAAGTTTTTATTCTACCTGATCTCAGACCCTTGTAGGATTTAATTATTGATGAAATTTTTCTCCTTTTAGGGAATAAATTTAAAAATTAATGCAAAACAATAAAGACAATTGCACAATGATTGATTATGGAGTTTGGAAATTGCCTACGTCTCTAGGTTCTTATTGAACCATTCCACTAGTCAAAACTTGTAAGTTACAATAGTACTTTCACAAGAAAAACTAGTAGAAAATATTAAGAACTTGCTTAGGAGAATAACTAAACCTTTGGATGACAAGGGTGAAAAATAGCACCTGACTTCAACCTTATTGGCATATTCGGAAACCTTGATGGCACTAGCTCCACTATTCAGAATCCTCTAGTTCTTGATTGGCCTTTCAGACACTTCGTAACGCCCTATGGCACTCTGGTCGATATTCTAGGATTCACAATAATTATTTTTGGTGCTATGGGCCCACTAGGTAGTATTAATAACTCCTAGCACAATAATTTTAATTTACTATTGCCTAAAAATAATAGGTCAATAATAATTAAAATAATAATGCCTAAATAAATTAGGTCTTCAGACAACTATGCCCATGGCAACTAACTCTCCTCTTGGTTTGTTCTCCACCTTTTTGAGCTCTAGGAATGAGCTTCTTTGTTGCGTTGTGTGTGTGTGTATTACAATAACATGGGTTCCCTATTTATACAAATATAGGGCTCTAAAATAATGTGATAAAATATTATCCTTTGGCTAAAAATACCATAGCCCGTAGCAATATAAATGGGATCAATACCCATATTAGTGGATTGCATTGTTAAATGGGTATATCCCACATTTGGTGGAATGATATTGTTTGATGCTTAATTAAGCCTTTCCACGCATTTTAGGTGGTCATGGGACAACTTGGGCATAACCGCCGTCACCTCTTTCTCCTCAAGTGGAAGCTTCCATGCATGGCATAAGCTTCCCATACCATCGCTTCACCTTCTCCATTCCACGTGGTCCTTGGAAATAGCATGGTTAAGTTGGCAGTTATGTAGGGTTTTGAGGATTAGATATTTTGGATGGTTTAATACTAATGTATAAACATTAATATATACCGGTTTGGCATATATGCATGGCATTTGGAAAGTGGAATTACCAAGATAATATAATTTCAACCCATACAATGTGGCATAGAAATAATGAATTCGGTAAATAGTATATAGCCCACTTGTTGTCTCTTGATAGGTTAATCGAGTGAATTTGATGAGTGGTGGCAAGCCACATGGTGGCTTGTGGACCCACCACATCGGTGATAACACCATAGTCCACACGATGACCGGGCTCCCCTCTGTTACAAATGTTAAGCCTCTTATTTTGGCGAACAATATTTTACAACCATCGAAGACCGGAGATCAAAAATCAACAAACAACTGACTCCTTTAACCTTTTTTCCATGTGTCACAGTGCCCTTGGTCCAATTTTGATGAGTTGACAAGAGTTGACTTTCCCATTATCTAAAATTTGACCAGACATATCTAGAGCTCTCGATGTCTGTTTGTCGCATTCTCACAGTCGTTGGAAAGATCTCGAAATGATATTTTTCACTGAGACCATTTAGGTATGTTTAGGGAACTTTTAAAATTGATCTGCTGATCACACATCCACTCTGAAAAAGGATTTTTGTCCCAAAAATATTATATTGGAAATTTTTGACATCCTGTCCTGAATCTAGAACTCTGCTTCCACCTCAGAAGTGTTGTTGTAGTAGATTCTTGGTTCTCTTCCTCTAAAACCTTCTCACTTTGATAAATTTTATCTTATCCTAGACCTATGGGTTATGGGCCCATGATGCTTCTACTGTGCCACTCTGATATCTAAAGAAGACCTCCATGCCTCTGCTATTTGGTGCTAAGTTTCTACTTGAAACCTCAACACTCCTTCTGTGCGGTGCTAAACTTCTTGATAGATGACAACAAATTCTTTTACTCTATAACACAGCTCCTAGCTCTGAGTTGATTCCACAAAATCCAAACTGGTTTGAAGGAACTCCATGTTACGTAGGGCTATGATCAATCCAATGTCGATGATGGACAATGGCTTGTCCCTTTTTAGACCTCAACACCTTTGATGCATGATGCTAAGCCTCTTTTAAGACATCAAGCCTCCAATACATGATGCTAAGTCTGTTTCAGACTTCAACGCCTCCTATGTATGACGCTAAGCCTTTTTCAAGACCTCAACCCTCCAATGCATGATGCTAAGTCTCTGTAGACCTCAACGCCTCCGACGCATGATGTTAAGCCTCTTTCAAGACCTCGAGCCTCCAATGAATGATGCTAAGTCTGTTGATAAACTAACATTTGAATGTGCGGTCGCAATGCCTTGACATGAAATGACCTTCCAAGATGATCCTTTGAGAGCTCCTCTTGTTGACACACTAATATCAAGTACCACTCTATTAGATGGTTAGAATTCCTCTACACACAATGAAGTTCTGACCCGACATTAATGTCAATGGTGATTCAGCTACCATTTTGCTACATGGTCACAATTCCTCTACAGAGAATGAAGTTTCGAGCTGATATTTTGAGAGTTCCTTTTTTAACAAATTATATCAGTTACTATTCTACTAATGCCCATGATGGCTTCTCTAGAGAACAAAGTTTTGACCTAATGTCAATGCCCACAGTGATTTAGCTACCATTCTATTGCACGGTCATAATTCCTATACACAGAATGAATTTTTGAACTGACCTCCAGGAACTCTATTGTCTACACAAATGGCAGATCAATCTCCAAGCTATATATGAGTCAAACCCTATACTCAAGTTGTAACAGGTACTCACCAACTGATTAGGTGATATGTTTGGAGCATTAATCAAATTTTCTAAGTAATAAAATCCATTGAATATTGTAAACCTTTCTCTCAGCATTTTGTCACAAAATCTGATCTCCAAACAAATACTACATACTATTCATCAACTTGAATTATGCAATATATTAATTGAATTTTTTTTTACTTGGCCATTTTAAAGGACTTTCCCTTTTAGGTATTACCTGGTCTTGGGTTGACTTGTCAACTGGTGGTGGAATAGAAACTTCCTTTTATTTTGCAATAAGCCTCCATTCCATCTTTGGCTTGCCATTACTCTGATGGCGAGATGGATGTAGTTTCCAACAATTTTCCACCCGATGCCCATTCCTCTCGAAATGATCACAAAAATTCCTCTTAATTTACTTCTTCTGGGATGAGGAACTCTTTCTTCCATTTCTTGACTCCACATGATGAGATTAGTCTTTCTAATTTTCCTTGTTCCTGATGAACGACAACAAATTCTTCATCAATGTCCTTATTTTCTAGCAACTAGCCACAGAATGATTATGCAATCCACAAAAATTACATGGAAAGGAATTACACATCTTCTAAAAATCATAAGCATACTTCTTAAGTATAAAAGGTGGATCAGAACTTTTATTGTGCTTCTGATTATGGTAAGAAACTGGAGGTGGAACTTCATTACCTCTTTGCTGATTTCTCTTACCACATCCTTCCTGTGATGACGAAGCACAACTTTCCTTCCCAGAATCTTCTTGTAGGACTAGTGGGGTATTAACTTTGCTTTTGGGAGATTATCTCCCATAAAATTTCTTAGAGCATTCTCCAATTTCCATTCCCGCACTAGAAAAACCCAAACCTGCAAAATGAGGATGATCCTCGACCTGCATTGGATTAGCAATACCTTGGCCATTTTTACCAAGGCCTCTTCCATCAAATCCCATTTTATCTAGTAACTTGGATGCAATGCTTCTAGTATGCTTTTCAAACAAACCAAAGACTTCATTACCTGAATCTGAAATCGAATGGGAGGAAGAATAAGATTCTAGTGGTGAACAACTTACAGTGTAGTCATCTACCTTGGTCTCTGCATCTGAAGTTGAATGTATTTACTTCCTCTAACCAAAACATTGTAACCTTTCCAAGAGCTCATCTTGGTTTGAAGTTCTGATTTCAAACGAGCATCTTCCTCTTCCGAGTAATACGTTAATCATAGGAGAGAGTTCTCTTCGTAGATCTAGTGATTATAAGCTTCAATCTCATCAATATTTTCCTGTTTAGACATCTTGCCCATAGTGCACTTATACCCTGTTCACACAAATTAAACCAACTACACCAATCTTGAAGCAATCACTCTATTAATTAGATTTACTAAAGCAAAAATGGAGCTAAACCAAATCTGATACCAAAATTTCTCAAAGATTAGAAAGTTTGCAAGCCAATAACCTTCTCTGATACCAAAATTTCTTTGAAGATTAGCAAGTTACAAGCATGATCACCTACTCTAATACCAAATTGATCCATACATAATAAATTTTTAATTCTACCTGATCTCAGACCCTTATAGGCTTTCATTATTTTCGACAATTTTTTCCTTTTAAGTAATCAATTTAAAAATTAATGCAAGACAATAAAGATAATTGCATAATTATTGATTACAGAGTTCAAAAACTACCTACATCTCTGGGTTCTTATCGAACCATTCCACTAGTCAAAACCTGTAAGTTACAATAGTACTTTCACAACAAAACCTAGTAGAAACTATTAAGAACTTGCTTAGAATAATAACAAGACCTTCGGATGACAATGGTGAAAAATAACACCCAACTTCAACCTTCCTGGCATATTTGGCAAGCTCGATGGCACCATCTCCACTGCTCGGAATCCTCTGGTTCTCAATCGGCCTTCTAGATGCTTCGTAACGCCCTATGACACTCTAGTCAATATTCCAGGATTCACAATAATTTGGTGTGGCACTGTGGAAAAACTAGGTAGTATTAATAACTCCTAGCCACAATAATTTTAATTTACTATTGCCTAAAAATAATAGGGCAATAATAATTAAAATAATAATGCCTAAATAAATTAGGTATTCACACAAGTATGCACATGGCAACTAACTCTCCTCTTAGCATGTTATCTACCTTTCCAAGCTCTAGGAATGAGCTTCTCCGTTGCATTGTGTGTGTGTCTGTGTCTATTACAATAACATGGGTTCCCTATTTATTTAAAAATATGGCCCTAAAATAATGTGATAAACAATTATCCTTTGGCTAAAAATACCATAGCTTGTGGAAAAATAAATGTGATCAATACCCATATTAGCAGATTGCATTGTTAAATGGGTATATCCCAGATTTGGTGGAATGATATTGTTTGATTCTTAATTAAGCCTTTCCACGCATTTTAGGTGGTCATGGAAACACTTGGGCATAATCGCCCCCACCTCTTTCTCCTCAAGTAGAATCTTCCACACATTGCATAAGCTTCCCCTACCACTGCTTCACGTTCTCCATTCCAAATTGTCCTTAGAAATAACATGTTTAACTTGGCGGTTATGTAGGGTTTGGAGGATTAGTGATTTTGGATGATTTAATACTAATGTATAAACATTAATATACAGTGGTTTGGCATATATGTGTGGCATTTAGAAAGTGGACTTACCAAGATAATATAATTTTGACCCATACAATGTGGCATAGAAATAATTAACTTAGTAAATAGCATATAGCCCACTTTTCTTCTCTCGATAGGAAAATCGAGAAAATTCAATGAGTGGTGGCAAGCCACGTGGTGGCTTGTGAACCAAAAATGTTGGTGATAATACCATAGTCCACATGGCAGTCGGGCTCCTGTCCATAACAAAAGTTGAGCCTCTTGTTTCGACAAGCAATCTTTTACAACCGTCAAAGACCAGAGATCGAAAATTAACAAACGACTGACTCCTTTTTCCTTTTCACCATGTGTCACAGTGCCCTTGGTCTAATTTGGATGAGTTTACCAGATTTGACTTTCCCATTGTCTAAAATTTTATCAGACATATCTAGAGCTCCCGATGTTCATTTGTCAGGTTCTCATAGTCATTTGAAAGCTCTCAAGATGATAGTTTGTAGTGATACCATTTAAGGATGTTTAGGGAACTTCTAGAAATGATCCCCTGATCAGTTTAAGACATTTTGGGCTCAGTTTCATGCCACTTTGAGTTGTTTATGTTGTTGTTCTATTTTCATGGAGTTTGAATATGCTAAACATAATGTGGAGCTCTAATTTTCTTATTTACTTATTCCTTAATAGGCACCGGATAGTCAGACACCTATGCAAGGTAATATCCTTTTGTATTTTAATCTTTCTGACCCTGTACTCAAGAATACTTTTGATTTCGATGCCTAAAAGGTAATTTCCTTCACAATGTCCGACAGAACTTTTGGGTATTTATATTTTGTTTTTCATATGTCACCATTTATCACCATTTTGAACTTGGGAGTCAGTACTTTTAATCCTTCGAGATCTGATTATGCATATTCAACCGCCATTATTCTGGATTTGAGCTCTTAGGTTATCATTTCACAATTTAGGGTTTCAATTTACTATTTTTTTTCTTGGGGTTTGTAATCCTCAGAGCTATTATTGACATATGAGTTCTTATGCTGACAATGTTTCCTTTTGTTAGATCTAGATTTGGTTTTGTATCGACTGTTCTATTTCTAAAGGAGTATCTTGTCTTTGTCAAATTCCTATTCTTTGTGATTTTATTTTGTTTCATGTTGTATCTCAAATCACTTACATATATCCCAGATACTTCTATGCACAACATTCTGCTATTGGTACCAAAGAATCTTAGTATATTTGATTCGGTATTTTACTGGGAATTGATAGATCTTTTGTTCTGAGCTTTACTATATGGTTGTATTATATATGCTTAGCCTCGTTTGCATTTATAACTCCATTATTCTCAGTAATAGAGCCTTTGAGCTCGATCTATGAGCTATCTTGCTGGGTTCTAAGATATTTTATTTTATTTTCTTTGAATTTATTGTGGACTACTCAAGCTTACTTGTCTCTCAAACAAGTTGGTATTACATGTATAATTTGAGTGTATATACTTATTTATTGGTTATTCGATTGCATATTAAATAGGTTTAGCTCTTTGTCCACTATTATCCTTGTTCTATTTCTTAGCTCTTAAGAAATTTCTATTCTGAAATGGTAAATATATCATCTACACTTTTATCATTTCTTGTACCTCTACAACTTTTTTATGATGTTATTTTTTGTATCTGTGGCTTCTTATCTTAAAATACTCCTTAGTTTTCCAATGATGGTTGTTTTTGCATCAAGTTGATGTTATTTGCACTCTTTTGCAAATGTTCTGCTACCTTGGCTACACTTTGCACTGTTTTAGCTTCTTCTTTTGAGCATACTCATTTCTTGTAGTTTGATATGGGATTTAAACAACCATAACTAGCACTTTCTCTTTTGAATTCTAGCAAAAAATTGTGAACTTTGAAGTAATTTTTCGTTACAATTAGTGTATCATGCTTGAATAAGTATTTGATGTGTTTATTGGAACTAACCCTTTGAGCTGAGTTACCTTTATTAACACCCTGTAACACTATCTAGTTGAAAATATATGATGGAAATAACTTCTTGAAATCTTGATACTTGGAGATGTATTAAAACTATTTTATAATTTAAAACAATTATAATGTTTTCTCTCTTGAAGTGATTTCCATATGTTATTATTCCTTGTACATTTTGGGATCTCTATAGCAGCTTCAATTTGACAATGCATTTCAAGATCTGAGAAATTGTATCTTTTGTTTTTTGGTTGTAATTACACAATATCTGTAACTTTATTCTTAAACTCATCTTTGTATTTGAAAACATACAAATGTAGTTAAATTTTTCACTTTTTTTAGCTCACAATACTCCTGAAATACTGTTGATTCTAAAAGATATGTGGTTATTCTTTTGCAAGATGAAGTTTTAACCTCCCTCTGGGTCACCTGTACTCGATGTGATCTGAAATATGTACTTGGTGATTTTTCCAAGTTATGTTCGGTTGAAATGTTTTTGAGTCAATGGCTTAAAACTCATGCCAACTCTGTATTATTTTATTGAACTCTGGGAAAAGAATTTGAGGCTTGATCTTTATTCAATGTTTTTGCCTTTCTAAATTGCATTCCTTCCTTCATTTTTGCTTTGTAAATGATGAAAAATTATATATATGAACCCTTGAAATTGTTTCTTAAGTGCTTTACTTGTTCTAAAACTTGTAAGTTGAAGACATGATGAACACATATGGATGATCCTATAGCTGAAAACTAAAAAAATGTACTTTATTTCTTAACTAGCTACCATGTAGATCTTGTATCAAAACTTTGTATCTTAAATCTCACTTTGATTGCATGGTTGTTATAACTCTTTTCTTTACTGTGTTGCTTCCTTTACAATGGGAACTTGAATGTTGAATTCTCTTGATACTTTTTCATTTATAGTCTTCCATCTGTAGTTCATTCTTTTGGGGCAACTCATAAATCCATATCATGTAGATTCTTTTAATAAGATTTCATTTCTGCACAGTGAACGTTTTTTGCAAAAAAAAAATTCTTTCTCATCTTCTACTTGTACCTACACACTTAAAGAAATAATTAGGAAATATTTAGAATTTTGGCGTCTCTTATGTTCCATAGTTTTCTTCTTTTATTTTTCTTTTCTAAAATGATTATAGGAATCATATGTGCTTATGTAGAATACTTCTCTCATCAATTTTTTATATGTATTTCCTATATCTTATACCTCTTGATGTCAGGAGATCCATTTGCATGAAATTATATAGCACAAGATTATGGATCAAAACATTGAGCTCGTGACTAACAATATTATTTTTTTGTTTCCCAGGTACAATGCCACTATTGGATAGCAAGGATGAATATGGATTAAATCTAGAGCTGGAAGTGGAGCAACGAAGATGAAAGAAAATATATAAGTCATTTTCAACTATATTTATCCAAAATTGTGAAACTTTTAAGAAATTACAGGTTTCCTCACACAACAAAAATATAAAATTTTAGAACTAGCCCTGCCATTCATCTTATAAGGTATTCTCATACAATAATGAGAGGATGTTTTTTTTTTTCATTTTATAAAGAGTAAAGTTCTAGCAATGCATATTTTCAAATAAAAAAGTAGCTATACATTTTCTAGAATGCAAATTTTCAAAAAAATAATAAGGGAAATGCAAATTTTTTGTTCTAAGAATGGAACCCATGCATTTTGCAAATAAAGTATGTTTTCATAATATATATTTGCATGGAACAAATTGTCAGGGAAGAAAGTACCAATTTTCATCATTTTTTAAAGAAAAACTAAATTTTTTAGTGTGTTTCAGAGTAAATTTAGAAATTATATTGACAATGATAAATTTGGGTGTGTTTTAAAAAAAAACCTTCATAGTAACCACAACATTGAACAAAGTATAAAAATATTACCTCTTTTAACATGGAAATCTAATCAAAGGTTTGAGTTGGTAGAAGAGAGCTCCTAAAGGCTAAGGCTGGGATGGGTGAAAGATAGCTCAAACAACCACCATGACAAGCTTAGTACATAACAATGAAGCATGAAGGAAAAGAGGTTCTAGAGCTCGAGCTCTTAAAAACCCAACTCACTCCCCAAAATCACAACATAGAAATAACAAGGTCATGCAAAAACAAAATCATAATAGAGCTTGAGCTCATGTAAAACATGGTGGTGAAGCTATTAAGTTGACGGTTGAACCCACCAAAAACCATGCGCATATGAAAAATACTAGGTTAAACCAAGTAGAAACATGGTCTAACAAGCTAAAGCTAAATACCATATGCAGAGATACATGTGCAAATTAATGTTGGCCAAGTGATAAGTTAGAGAGAGTTCCAATAGGTAAAAAATGTGTTCAAAGAAGAAAATCATAATTATAACTTGACAAAAAGTTTGTGTTCATTGAGCCCCATTAATTGCATTTACGCAAAGTAAAATGGCGTACAATAGAGTAACAAAAAAAGCACTACTTGAATAACTAGAAATTGGTGAGCTCATACCAAAATAAAATCCATAGCTCAATAATGTGATAATAGCATTCCATACCAGCCCAAGCTCTTTAACAATGGCTGTTAAGAAGTTTTTTCTAGCCAATCTATTCTACAATTAGATCTTTCATGCAAAGATAATACCAAAATGATTCACTTTAGGGTTTTAACCCTAGTAAACAAAGAGGGGTCGACCATGAGTTCCCTAACCATGGTCAATTTTTACAATGGTTATGGTCACTTAATCTTTGTAAATCATTATTTTCTAGATGCCCATGAAGATGGGATTTATTAAAAAAAATTAACTATTTACAAAGTGGTGATGAATAATGCATGTTTGTCAAAACTAAATGTTGAGGTAAAATCACAGAACCCCCACATGGCCTAGTTTTGTGTGGGTCATTTGGTGTGATCTTCTCAACATTGGACCATCTCTCAAGCTATGGGACTTGTAAACTTTAGATGATCCTCGAGAGAAAGATGGTTCTTGCTCCTAAATTACCTGCCAAAATCTACTCTAATGCAGGCAAAGCTAATATATCCTAATCTAACCATACGAAGGAACCAGAGATAAAGAGAGAGTGAAAGAGAGCCTACACTAAAGTAGTGATACACCAAAAAGGGATAGAGGTGAGATACTCTGTTGAGGGATGATGAAACAAGGAAAAAGTAGATGAGGAAATTCAGACAGAAGTGACATAGACCCATATCCTAATCCACCATCAAAACTCCATGAAACATTACACCTTACACCTAAAAACATGAAATACATGCACATAAAATAGATCTAAAAGGGAGAGGCATGAATAAACTATAAAACACAAGAAAGGGTTGAAGAACGCCAAAAAATCAATATTTTATTGCTCTAGAAGGTGCACAAACCATTACATTTCTGCTTAGAGGCACGAATACACTTGTCAGGCATAGGCAAAGGCTTAAAACTCAAATGGAGTCAGGAAAAAAATTTGACAGAGTTTCCCCACACCCAGAGTGTCTCCTCCTTTCTCAAATGAGAAGTATTTTCAATATATAGAACGTCAAAGTGAGAGAGAAAGAACAAAACTAAGATTCTTCTCTGAAAGATCAACCACAAACCATCAATGCCCTAAAAATCTGCCTACAATCTATCAATTTTGGTTCCCCATGTCTATTTGGCATGTTAGAGAAGGAAAGATGGAAAATCATATCAGATCTAGGTAGTTGAATTAGTTAGATACTGTATTAATGGCTTGAAAGATGTTTTTTTAGATTTTCACCCATCAAAGCTTGCTAGAAATAATAATTTATGCTTCAATAGTGTAGATGAGGCCGAGACCTTCCCAACGGTACCAAATTTGTTGAATTTCAAGAATTAGAACAAAATTTATGCTCATTTGAATATTTTAATTGAATCCCTCCAAAAATGGTGAAAAACCAGTTTTGCAAAACAGATGAGCGGGCCCAAAATTCACTTTGGTGCCTCTTACGAAAAAACACAAAATTATAAAAAACCTCCTACAACTCCGCAAGCTCAAAAATATCTTAAGACGAAAAAACCCCCAGGCCCAAAAATTGTGAAATTTGCATTTGGCGAAAAAATTCCATGGGCTCGCGGGACCGCACTTGCAAACTATTCCATTTGCAAAAGTTGCAAAATTTCCAAAGTTTCCCTGACAACCCTCTTCCCCACATCTGACAAAGGACTAACACATGGCTTCTCTGGGTGTGAATGGAGGTATGGCTTACTTTTATACTTAACACCTTTTCGAAACAAAATCCAAAAATTCAAACTGCCTCTAGGGACCCACCTTCCTACTTTGACCTGAAACATGGCCACATGTCCCTTTGAGGGCCTTAGGTATTTTTTCTTTACTTGGCGCAAAGATCCTCAATAGGCTCATGGGCCCATAATTTTAAATTGCACTTTTTAGTGAAAAGTGCAAAGTGCCAAGATATCTCCCTAGGTCCTCTAGTCCGCAATGTTCCTGTTTGGCGAAATGTCTTCCTCAGGCCCACCAGCCTGCTTTGGGAAAAAATCCTTCCAAGCCCCGCTGGCCCAGAACTTGCAAAATATGAGGAGTTAGAAGGAATTCTTTATATTTCTAGAAAGGGGAAGAAATTTCTTATCTGATGGAAATACTTTCAGGTGACCGTAAGTTCTTAAAATATATAGAAAGTCAGATTGAAGGAAAAAAACGGGGGGAAATGGTGTTTTTTGACAAATAATAAGTATGGTCTTATTTTGGTCAACAATAAAAAATTAGATCATTATCTCATAAGTTCCCAAAACCAAAAATGAGAGAATTATTACCTTAATTTTTTCTAAGGATTGGAATAATTTCCTTAATTTTTGCAAAGGAGAGAGTTAACCAAGTCAACAAGGAGTTAAAGACCATGCAGACTCATTATTTTTCCTTTTGAAAATCATATGCATGATAAAAATATTTTGATTATTATTTTTAAAAATGTAATTTAGTTTAAGAGGTTATATTGTGCAAATAAGAGCTAACATTCGATTTGTCTCCAAATAGCCCAGCTAAAGTTCAAACTCAAAGTTTAGGTATTTCATTTGAGAGAGAGTTTTGACTCAATATTATGTTATAGTGCAGTAAAATGAAATCAAGTAGGGATAGATTGAGTGAACTGAATTGTTGAGAGGTTCCATCTCCACTTTTTAATCTCTTAATTTTCCTTGCTTCTTGTATATGTACGCATGATTTTAAATAATTTGGGGGGATTTTGATTTTTTCATGCCAAGGATATGCAAAATTTTATACTGCATAACCCATTTGATGAAATAAAAGAATGAATTCTTCCATTTGCAAGCTGAAGCTAAATGTGTTACAACATGTTCATTGGTATGTTCAAGTGAATTTATTATTTCCTTTATATGTTTCTGAATTTCATCATCACAATTGACATTTTTTAATCTTTCACAGGTCATTTTAAGTGCATAATTAGTTTTTAAATCAGTTTTGAAGTAGAAAAGACTTCAGATCTGCCATTCCATTGTAGATTAATATCTTGTGCATGCCTTTTATGAAGTACTTGTGTGAAATTAAATTAAACAATGAATGAAGTGAAGTTTACAGGTCTTACAAAGTCAAATAGAGTGTCTTATGCAATCATAGGTCTACAAAACAAGTAATGTATCATCTAGTTTTACATGTTTTGTGATTTTATGTCATTTATCTCCCTTATTTATAGCAATACAACTAGATTAAGTGATCAATCCAGGTAACCAGACCTCTCTAGAGTTTTTTCTCAACATTGAATCACCCCCATAGATAGAATATCCCCATTATATTAACCAAAAAGATGGATTGATTTCTCTTCTTCAACTTAGGCTAATCTTCAGATTGATAACAGGTATTTCATATGATTGATTCTAGAAGCTATGAAAGATTTATAATGAAGAATTTACTGTGAAGTGTATTTGACTAGCTATGAGTAGAAAACAGAGATATCAAAGAGTGATGGAGGTGGGAGAAAGTGTGAACCCCCTTAGTGTGCATGTAAGGTTCAACCCTGTGAAGTGTATTTGACTAGCTATGAGTAGAAAATAGAGATATCAAAGAGTGATGGAGGTAGGAGAAAGTGTGAACCCCCTTAGTGTACATGTAAGGTTCATTTAATGGCCTCAAAAGTCATATATGAACCTTCAAAACATGAGTACATCCTTGGGTAGCGAGGTAGAGTATGTAGTATAAACATTATTGTTATCATCGAATCATAACACCCCTATGTTTATACAAGTTCATATATTTGAACTCACGGTGTGATTGGATAACATGGGTGCTATCTCCAAGTTGTGGGACTTGCTACTTGAGATAGACCTCCAGAGAAAGCTGGTTCTTTCTCCTAAACTACCTGCCACAATCTACTCTAATGTAGGGGAAACTAACTATTCTAATCTAAATTTCTAAGGGACCAAGGAGAGGGAATGCATAAAACGAAATCCTACACTAAAGCGATGATACACTAGAAAAGGAGGGTGTGAGAGTAGTCTTCAAATGCGTGAGATACAGAAGCAAAGTGCACACTAGAAGGGGTGATGACAGTTCTCCACAACCTAGCAAAATACATTCACAAAAATATTTGAAAAAAACACAATGATAATGGATCCCTGTAAGAGCATAATAATAGACACAATATTCTTGTATTCAAGGTTAAAGGGAACAAGAAGAATGCAGAAAACACAGCAGGGGAAGATGCATCCACAAAATTATATTTTATTACTTCTTGGTACGCACAGTTCAATCAGTTACAAGATAAGGACCTGGATCACCATGCAAGGAGTCCAAAATAAGTTCCTACAACACATTATCTTCACAAAGCAATTTTGGCAGAGCTTTGCTACAAAAACTACCCCCCTTTACAATGAGCCCAACACTCCAATTTATTGAAAAAAAGAGAAGAGAAAGAGAACAGAAAATGGAAATCCCGAAATCTATCCTTCAACCACTTGTAAGAGGCATTAAATGGAGTAAAATTATTATATATTACTTGCAAAAGGCTCCCCATACTATCCCAGGTGCTGCAGCAGAGAAAGACTGATGACCATGTCTCTTAATTGCACTCCCAACCACCAAATAAAACACTGTTATGAACCCAACCACGTTTTCTAAACAATATTGATCAATCACTCATCAAATCTATAATTTCTTGATTTTTTTCCATTGGGATTGGAGCCATAATACCAATGGTACCAATTTTGTGTGATTTCATTGAGAAATGCAAAAGTTATGGCCTTATGAGTGTGGATAGCTATTTTGGGTTTGGCAGGCATTTTCTGTCATTTGACGGGAATGAGCATTAACTGACTGGAGCCGAATATGTTTCTTTTTTTAAAATATATCTACCCTAACTAAAAATAATAAATCCAACTTTTGTGGCATAGAGGACGTCGTGCTCATTCCAGAAAGTCCAATTTTGTGAAAATCGGAGGTCAGAGTCAAAAGTTATGACCGTTTGAAGTTTCACAAGTCAAACGTTGACTTTTCTTCTTTGCCCTCAGCCGCTTCAGATTTTCACATCCCTCACGTCCCATGTGTATGTTTGTCCTAGCTATCCTGGATGAAAATCTCCTGCTTCGGCTGATTCGGGCTTCCTTGTTCTTGTTTGCGGCTTTTTCACCTTTTCATATCCCACGCGTCCCTTGCGTACTTTTGTCCCAACTGTCCCACGGACTGCCTGGGACAAATATCTCCGAACCGCCTGAAATGGACTGTCTATCGAAAAATCAGCTGATTAGCGTCCCAAGCGTACTTTTGTCCTGGCTGTCCCAAATCCGCGCGAAACAAAAACTTGACGATTTTCCCTGCTCTTGGCCATTTCGGCTTTTCACGTCCCGTGCGACCTGACGTCCCAATTGTCCCGCGGACCGCCTAGGACAAAAATTTTCCCACTTAGTTGATTTTCTTTGTTTTTTCGGCCCCAAGCTTGGTACGACGAACCTCAACATGACCCGAAATGCTTTAAAACAGTCTTGTAACCTTATTTTTGCATTTTTTCCATTTTTTCCAACTCGTTGGGATTTCTTCTTGGATGGGAGGGTTAGAGAGAAGCTGAGGGGGCCCCAAAAACAAGATTCTAAGCCTTGAATCAATCTACTTTCTCGGGACTGAATAATTTGATGCATGTTATCAAAATTACCTTAAGGGGTGAATTTTGGATAACAATTATCTTGTATATATAGGAAGAAGTAATGGTATAAGAATAATTTGAGGAGGAGGGGAGTATGATGCCCCTCAAGTGTCTATATCAGGAATTGTTGGCAAAAATATGTGATCATTGCGAGAAAAAATAGCCACAGTATGTATAATGAATGAAAGGATGTATATGATATATATAAAGTAGTATGTGTATTATGAATAAAAGGTTAGATAAGTAAGCATGAAGCAAAAACTGTATATTGAGTGCAATGGGAGCTAAAAGGGAATCCATAAGAATAGATGGATTTAGTAAGGTGTTATCATAGTGTAGATAGGAGAAATTATTGCTACAAAGATTGAGTTGAAGTGTAAAGTTCAAAAGTAAGGTATAATTATGTATGTGAGTAGTATGGATCAATAACTAATCCTTAGAATGTGTGACTAAGGGGAGGAAATTTTATTTCTCCCCAACATGTGTGAGTGATGGAGATATATTTGAGTATGTGAGAGAGACCATGTCATGTTGGAGGATGTGTAAATTGTTTATGGAGGTAAAATTTTCCAAAATAAGTTATAGAAATTACAAAAGATGGGAAACACTTTTTATGATGGTAAGGGGGGAAAAGGTCAAAAGTCCTTGTTGATGCAAAATCACAGCACCCTCGAATGGCCTAGTATTGTGTGGGGCATTCGGTTTGATATGCATAACAATGGACCATCTCTCAAGTTGTGGGACTTACAATCTTGAGATGGACCTCCAGAGAAAGTTGGTTCTTATTCCGAAACTACATGCCATAATCTACTCTAATGTAGGAAAAGGAAATCTATCCTAATCTTACCATTCCAAGGAACTAGAGAGAAAGAGAGAGTGAAAGAGAGCCTACACTAAAGTGGTTATTGTAGATCAAGAATTTAGCGCTTGTTATCTGTCCAAGTTAATGCACCAAACTAAACACAAAAACCCTGAAAAACCCCAATGAAATTGATACCTGATGAAGATGTAGACGGATGAGGAAGCCGATGTAGATAAGACGGGCGCACACGAGAAATTCGCACAATAGATCCGAGTAACCTGCAAAACACCGATGCTTGACAGAAAAAGACCACGTTAAAATATATTTAGGTGGACTGCCCAAGAAGCGGGTCCGGGAAACAATAAGCTTCCTCGGCGGATGTTAGTCCACATTTTCAATTAAGAGAAGAAGCATACATGATAATTTAAGATGTAAGCAAAAAGCTAGATTTTCTGATTGCAGTAATAAGACAGAATCTAAACAGCAGACAGAAAGTACAGAAAACAGGGAATTATGAAATAATGCTGGATTTGTGTTGCCTGTATCCTTTTACCTATCTGCAGGGAAATCGGCGTCGATTGAGACGGATCGGCGTCGACTGGAGGCAGATCGATCAATCAGGGACTGTGCGATAAGATTCGGGAATTGGAAGGTGAATGTGGTCTGCTGGATGTGCCGAAGTTGGTGAGACACTGGAACAGAGTCACCAGATGATAGATGGTGGTGTGCGATGCTAATGTGACAGGGACAGAGTAACGGTGCTCCTCTCAGGGATTGATTCAGATAGGATCTGCCCTAATTTGATACAATTGATGCTAAGAAGATCTCTCTTTCTCACAACCTGTATCTCTCTCGCTCTCTGTTAGTGCGTAAGTGCTTCCTTTTTTTGTCTGTTCGCTTTTTTGCTCGTTCGTGGTCTCTTTTTCTGGGCCCTAGAACTGAGTTCTGGACTTGCTTTTATAATCGGCGCCACTCCTAGAAAATCGGCGCCGACCATATGGGTCGGCGCCGATCGCCGAATAGACTCCCGAGATGGCCAAAATGAGAGATTTCAAGAAAGATGAGAATTACCCCAAATACGGGAAATATCCCGCTTAGGGAAGAGGAAAAATAGATGTGATACATAGATAGAATAAATTTGGGGTAGATAAGTGATTAAGATGCATGGGAAGAAGCGTAATTAAATATTTAATATTTAATCACTCATGGGTAAGATATGATGGGGTGAATTAAATTTAGAGTAAGTGATTAAATCACAAATTGGATAATATCCCAAGGGGATAGTTGGTGACGTAAAACGTGCCCCAGGTTACCTAAGCAAGTAAATGGATGAGAGGGACACTAAATTGAGTAACCAATTTTAAGTGTCTACATTTTGCCCCTTTTTGTCAAGTAACTTGTGATAAGCAAGGTTATGAGACAAAAACAAAGGGATGGAAGAAGGGAAGAATTTGTGATGATGTGATCCCCCTCAAACATGGGATGGGATGGATGATAGAACAGACGATCCCAAGTTTGAAAAAGGTAGGTGAAAAATACAGGATGCCCCAGTTGGATGTCTGGAGTAGATCTGATCATTGATGACGCATAAAAATAAATAAAAAGGCAGCAACCTAAGGAACGCACATTGGTAGGGCAAACTAGCCGGTCTCCTCATGAGACGACGTTAGTGCCTACAGACCCATGAGTGTAAGGAGAACTGCAAAATAGTCAACATCTAAAGAGAGACACATTGGTAGGGACAACTAGATGGTCTGCAAAGCAGACGACGTTAGTGCCTACAGACCCATGAACCCTAAGTGGTTGAAAAGCATGAATGTCCCACGCAAAGGGAACAAACCTGAAATAGATGGTGATATCTAAAAAACAAAAAAAAAAAAGTGCCAAAAGGAAAAATTCAGCAAACAACAATGATCAGATAGATAAGTAAGCCAAGTATCAACACTATGGCAAACAGATATGGAAAATCGGTGGCGACCAAATTAATCGGCGACGACTAAAACAAATGGCGTCGACCCAAAAAATCAGCGCCGACCAATCCAGACACATATAAATATGCGAACGGAAAACGTAAACGATTTATTTTCAATGTGACGATTGATTCAGAGAAAGCCAGATTTTTGATTTGAGCATCATGGAAGCCTCTGGGAGCGGTCAGAAGTGCAGGAGGACACGACCTGGGGTAAGTGGTCATTCTTGAACCCATTGTTCTTAATGGATTTTTTTTTTGTTTTATTTTCTTTGCATGGGAGGCCAGGGTCTGGTTTATGTTCGGACAGGCAGTCGGCGCCGATTGTTGTAATCAGCGTCGATTGGTATTAATCGGCGCCGACTTAAATGAACGACGTTGATTTTACCAAATCGACGCCGATTGATATATGTTCATTTTTTTTTTATTATTATTTTGGAGGATGTGATTTGGGGAAATAAGAGACTAATTATGTTTTTGATGTCATGGATGCAGGCACGAGAGGCTCTTCATATGAGGGATGCCATTCCTGAGTTATTGGAGACTATTCTCCCTGATGTGACAGATGCAGACTGACAGCATTTAGAGCTAGCCGGGCTTGGGGGTTTCCGGTATTATAGACGAGTGCCACGAGATGTGGAGCTCATGTGGGCACTAGTGCGACAGTGGGACAGCCACATGTGCACTTTTTGGTTCAGGATGGGTGAGATGACTATCACCCATGAGGATATATTCAGGATCCTAAGATTGCCGATCACTGGGGACCCGATTGAGATCACACCTCGGGAGCAGCAGCAGAGGGCGCTAGGTCGGTTATATAGAGATAGGGCAGATGACTCGGAGATAGTATCTGGGGCAGTGCGGATCGCTTCTTAGTACAGGTAGGATAGCCCTCGGAGCAGGCGGATAGCCTTGATTCAGATGGCTATCTCCTACTTTGCCCTGCCATATTCAGGAGGTGGGAGATTCCCATTGTTACTGTTAGACTGTGTTTGCGACATCCTGCAGTACAAACAGGTTTTTTCCTTCGCCAATGCCCTGATAACTCAGATATATCATGAGCTATGGATGTACACCACTGGCCGGAGGACAGGGATTGACGTCAGTTTTGTGCTCCATTGCTGGGCATATGAGCACATAGCGGTGATCAGGCCATCCGGGCTTCCTTGGATGCCAACAGGAGTGGGAGGGATTGATTATGGATTTCGGAGATGGCGGGCTGACATGGCCACAGGGGATACAGGTAGATCAGCCGAGTGGTACTCTGAGCGTTTCAGGACGCTGACACCAGATCAGGTTATCTGGAGGCCGTATCAGGCATTTCCGACATGGGCTGGTCAGGATGCCCACTTGGTAGCACTAAGACGGAGCCGGGTGGTCAGGGGCCATAGGCCGGATATGTGGGAGTGAGTCCCGTTCATGCAGATACTGAGACAGTTCGGCCTAGTACAGACAGTGTCGACCACCTACACGCCATATAGGCGGGATAGCAGGGAGACGGATTTACCAATTTTGATCCCGGCAGACCCATTGAGAGAGGCCCCACCCTCCGCAGACAGTGATGATGACACGGGGGTGGATGAGGGCTATGCAGCATGGTACGACACAGAGCTTCCACGACATCTCCCGCCATCTATAGATGCTGACGAGGAGGACATAGCTGCTATGCTGGACAGACTGGAAGTAGAGCATGCCACCCTTACACAGACACATCAGGTATCTCTGGAGGAGATCAGGGCTATGAAAGAGGAGAGGGATGCCCTGATTGTGGAGAGAGACACCGCTCACCAGAAGCGAGATATAGCGATCCAGCAAAGGGATCGCTACCTTCGGTATAGGGAGGCCCTCAGGGCCGAATACGGAGAGACCGGTGCTACGTTAGAGTCCGGTACACAGGGCACGACCCTAGGAGGAGCACCACCAGTAGCGCCAGCAGCCCTAGCAGTACCAGCAGCATCATTACGAGCACCGGGTACTGTGAGCCTGAGCACATACCAGTCTCTCCTTGCTGAGGTGAGATACTATGAGGATGCCCTAGCGCAGCATGCGCCAGATGTGCCTCGGTACGGGGTGAGGAGGAGAGTAGCGACGGCTACAGCGAGCGGAGCCTCAGGTGGAGGGAGTACTGGGAGAGATCGAGGTGCGCAGAGACCTCCAGCAGTAGGTGCATCGAGCTCAATAGGCGGCGGCCAGGAGAGACAGCCAGGTGCAGAGGAGGGTGGAGGAGATAGTGTCCTCCATGCATCGGACTTTACTATATAGAGATTGATAGATTTTGTATCTGTATAGTGATGTAGCCTCGATTGGAAGGCATTGTATAGATGGCTTGATTGAAAGCCACCCATTTTTGTACAGACACACATTTATATATAGATTCATCATGTTATTTGTCATATGATTGTACTCATGCTTTTAATTTTGATATACATGGATAGATGGATATAGATATAGACTGATAGAGGATAAAATAGATGTGATTGGATATATATAGACTGATAGATGATAGAAATAGATGTGATTAGATATATTGATATATGGATATAACTTTGATAGATGGATGTGATGTAACCTGGATGTACATGTGTTTAAATGTTTTGATGGATAGATAGACAGATGTGTTTGATGCATGGATTAGATATAGATAGATGTAATGTACCTTGGATGTACATATTTTTAAATATTTTGATGGATAGATAGATAGATGTGTTTGATGTATGGATGTAATTTTAATGAGAAATGAATACAGATAGATGTTTGGATAGATAAGATGAATTTTGATTGAATTAACATGTGAAATGTCAATTTAACTGGATGCAAGACAAAGAAATGGGGAATACTGCTTGCAAGAGCCAAAGATGTAAATGGAAACAACCGTGACTTAGAAGAGAAGATACTCGGATAAGGAGAAAAATGATAAGTCGGACTTCCAACCAACCATAGATAAGATCCAGATAGGAAATCGAAAGACCAAGCATACAAGGCCCTATATAAGATTAAAATAAACCTGACACTAACTAGTCGCAAACCAGATCTAGGATAGAAATGGAAAGAAAAGTAAGTATCTTGTCGAAACTTACAAGGGACAGAATACATGTCCATAGTAGGAAAACAGGATTCTCCATATGATTGACAAAAGGTCCTAAATCTCAGCTTCATGATTTTGGCAGAAAAGCAAACTGATCAATGCGGGAAGTTTGCTTGATATGGAAAGACTGATCGATGCGGGAAGTCTTTCAGTGATGCTGAAAAGTGTATAAACTAACTGGAAGGCTGATTAATTACAAGAAGCCTTGAATATTTCCTTGAGAAACAGCCGTCCTTCAAGGGAGCGATTTGTATTTTGAATTTTAATGATAGCCATCCTTCGAGGGTATGGTCTATATTTTTTTAGAATTTTTGATAATAACCATCCTTCAAGGGCATGGTCTATTTTATTTTTGATTCACTTGATAATGTATGGATAGCTGTCCTTCAAGGGATCAGTCTATCTTTTGGATAACATCTTTTTTTTTTTTTTTTTTTTTGAAACTCTTCTTGGAAGAAGCTGAGTTTAGACCTAGATAGATCAGATGGAGGGGAAGAGAACAAAGAAGAACATGCACTCATGCCCCGAGTAGATCCGATTAAGATAAGTACTTGGGACAGATGAAGTGGTGATTAAGGTATTCCTACCATGAGGAGGAACATATCCAAAAGAAACGTGTAATGAGTAGATCCGCGATACTCATATTTAAGGTAAACTAGGCAATAGGCGGAGAACCACACAATTTTGAATCACCACGAAAGTAGATGACTGGTTATTAGGACGGATGAAAGATCTGTGTTGCGACTAGATGTGTGTAAGATAGATTTTAACAATAGAAGGGCCGTAGATGCAAGGCATTAAGAGGTTCCGCTTCAGGTATACCATCCATGGAAGATAAACGATAAGCCCCAGACCCATATTTATGAGTGATAATGTAGGGGCCCATCCAGTTGGGAGCAAACTTACCACGTTGACTTCTTTCGAGTGTAGTGACATTTTGATTTTCTTTAAGAACAAGATCACCAATTTTGAAGTCATGGTGCTGCAAATGCTTGTTATAAGCACGTTTGACACGCTCAAGATAGACCTGATGATGCTCAAGAGCGTTGAGACGCCGCTCATCTAATAATTCAAGTTGTGCTAGACGATTTTGATGATAATCCTCATCGAAGACAAATTCTCTGAGAGAAACACGGAGAGATGGGATTTGGACTTCCAAAGGAAGGACAGCCTCAGACCCATAGACGAGAGAGAAGGGAGTAGTACCAGTAGGAGTACGAATGCTAGTCCGATAAGCCCAGAGAGCAAAAGGGATATGTAAATGCCAATCCCTACCAGCTCGACTAGTTACCTTTGCGAGGATACTACGCAAAGTTTTATTGGACGCTTCAGCCTGACCATTAGCTTGAGGATAGTATGGAGAAGAAAAACTGAGCTTGATATTGAAAGTGTTGCAGAGATTCTACAAATCAGCGTTCTTGAAATACTTACCATTATCCGTGATTAGCTTGTGTGGAACGCCAAAGCGACAAATGATGTGTTGATAGACGAAATCAACTATGGGCTTGGCCTTTGTTGAAGAAAGAGGGATAGCTTCTACCCACTTAGTAAAGTACTCAGTGGCAATAATGATAGAATGATGACGCTGTGAAGAACGGGGATTGATGAGACCAATAAGATCAAGACCCCACTGCGAAAAAGGCCACAAATCTTCCGCAGGTTGCAAAGATTGACTAGGGATGTGCGTGAGATTGAAATGTTGTTGACACTTGACGCATTTCTTAGTGTATTCACAACAATCTCGCTTAAGAGAAGGCCAATAATATCCCAAACGTAAGATGCGCTCAACTACAACTAAACCACTAAAATGTCCACCACAGATACCATCATGGACCTCCTGGATGGCTTTAGATGATTCATGGATTTTGAGGCATCGAAGCAAAATACCATCAAAGCCGCATTTGTAAAGAAGGCCTCCTAGAATAGTATAGCGATTGGTGCATTGGACAAAAGACCTTCTACCATTGGAAGTCAGATCTGGAGGAAGTATCGAATGAGATAGATAATCAACTATCTGTTGATACCACTCATCCTGAGTATGGGTTGTGACAGCATTGATCGAAGTTAGTTACTCAAGATGAGATGGTTGATCTAATCGTTGCACAGCCACATAAAGTCACGAGTCTTCGGTAAAAGGCGGGATAAGTGAGGCCAATGAGGCCATTGTATCTGCGAATCGATTTGCAGTGCGAGGAATGGCTTGGATAGTGAATTTATCGAAATATTTGAGTTGAGCAAGAACGATGTCACGATATTTTTGAAGGATATCATTCTTGCATTGATAGACACCCGTGACCTGATTAATGATGAGTTCAGAATCACCGAAGATGTCAATATGACGAGCACCGAGATTAATGGCATTTTGAAGACCTAAGACAAGAGCTTCGTACTCAGCCATATTATTGGTGCACTCAAAGTTTAATTTGTGTGCGACCAGGATAGGCGTACCCCAAGGAGGAATCATCACGAAACCCGCACCTCCCCCTTGCTGGCATTTGGATCCATCAAAGACAAGTTTTACTTTAAGTGGAGATAGACCAAAATCAATTTGTTGGATATATTCATCAGGGAATTGAGCAAGGGGGTCTTGAGTTTTTGGAAGAGGAGCATCAGCTAATTGATCTGCAATAACCTGACCCTTGATAGCCTTTTGCGGGATAAACTCGAGGTCAAATTCTGTCATGAGCATAAGCCATCGAGTGATACGATCATTATGATAAGGCTTTTCATGAATTGTCTTGAGGGGATTGACACTTGTGACAATGTAAGTTTTATGATTAAGGAGATAATGACGAAGCTTAGAAGTTACGAAGAAGAGAGCACAACATAGTTTTTCAGCTTCGGAGTAACGTGTCTCATACTCATGGAGGGTGCGACTGATGTAATAGACAGCTTTTTCTTTACCACAAGTGTCCCGATGTGAGATCATGGCTCCCAGAGCATGGTCAGTCATAGAGATATAAAGATAGAAAGGCTCCCCCTCGCGTGGAGGTGTAAGCACGGGTGGAGAAAGAAGATAAGCTTTGAGATCATCAAAGGCCTTTTGGCAATGCTCATCCCATTCAAAATGAACATTCTTACGGAGGAGATGGTGAAAAGGTTGACAACGGTCTGACAATTGGGAGATAAAATGACACACCGATTGAAGACGTCCTTGGAGACCGCAAAGTTGTTTCAAGTTAGAAGGGGGAGGCATCTCAAGGATGGCTTTTATTTTTGTGGGGTCCACTTCAATACCCCTGATGGAAATGATAAAACCTAAAATTTTACCAGTGAGAACGCCAAACACACACTTAGCTGGATTTAGACGAAGAAAGAAGCAGATAAGCCTCTCAAAGAGAGCTGCAAGGATGAAAAGATGATCCTGACAACGCTTGGACCTGCCGAGGAGATCGTCAACATAATCTTCCACAGTTTTGTGCAAGAGATCATGGAAGATGTAGGTCATTTCTCTTTGATAGGTTGCTCCTGCGTTCTTAAGACCAAAAGGCATGACACGATAACAAAAGGTCCCCCAAGGAGTTATGAAGGAAGTCTTATGTTGGTCTTCTGGTGGGATGAGAATTTGATTATATCTAGAGAAACCATCCATAAGAGAAAGCATCTCATGACCCGTAGTTAAATCTACGAGTTGGTCGATATTAGGTAGAGGAAAATCATCTTTTGGACAAGCAAGATTAAGATCCCGGAAGTCGGTACAAATTCGAATTTTCCCAGTAGCCTTAGTTACTGGTACTACATTGGACACCCATTGTGGATAATCGATGGGTTGGATGAAGTTAGCCGAGAGCAAGCGCTGTAATTCTTCTTTAACAAGAAGGGCTACTCTAGGGTGCATTTTACGTAATTTTTGTTTAACTGGTTTGATGTTGGGAAGAGTAAGGATATTGTGGACCACAATATCGGGATCGAGTCCTGGCATATCCTCATATGACCAAGCAAAAGCTTGACGATGTTTGGAAAGAAAAGTGGTAAAGTCCCCTAATTCCTGTGGATTAAGGGATTGGCCGACCTTAATGATGAGAGGGTCTTCAGAAGTTCCTATATTAAGGTCGATAGTGGCTTCGTTGACAAGGGTAGACGTGTCAGAAGGAATAGTCTTGGGAAGATAAGAATCCTCTGCTCCCAGATAGGTGAGGACGGAATTGTCATCCGCACAGTGGATAGTGTTGATAGTAGGAGAGTCGTCTCCAACTATTTCAAGGAAGATTAATGGTATAGAAGCGGACCGATTGTTAGTCTCATAGGCTAACGGCCCTAAGGAAATGGTATTGATAAAAAAAAAAAGTCAGGTGGGATGGAAATGTCATCGTCCACATCAAGTGATGCTTCTGACTTAGTGGGGGAAGATTGTTCCTCAGTAGGAAGAGGCTCATCGAGAATAGTGACAGTGGCTTTTGAAAGGGGTTTAAATCCTAAACCAAATTTCTGATGTGGCATGAGAGTAGGAATGGGTTTGAGGTCATGTATACCTTGTTCATATTTTCCCAGGCCAAAGCCTTTCCACGCGCATCGATATAGAAAAGTTTTTGCAAACGTGGGATTCTGTAGATAATCAAACCCTGTTAAGTAAGGTTTGGTCCTAGGAGGAGAATCTGAGCGATAGTGAGGCGTATCAAGACCACCGTAGATGAAATTAGTCTGTTGATTGGGCAGACCAATGGTGACGATGCGACTGAGACCTGGTTGATATTCAGGTTGTTTGTCTGGTCTACCATACTCATTAGGTTTGAGATGGGCATCAAAAGAAAAGAGAGGAAGCTCTCCTAGTGAGAAATGCTGCAATGTCTCTTCTAGATTTTGTAAATCTGGTAGTTTGGTTACAGGTATGGAAGAAGATGAGGCCCCGTCAGGAGAACATGCATTTTCTTTTAAAGGGGCAGATCTTGTGGTCATGTCGCATTGTGCGGAAGGAAAAGGATCTCCTGGATGAGTATATATTTTGCCCTCATATTGATATTTTAGGCATCGATGGAGGGTGGATGGGACACAATGCATTGCGCGAATCCAGGAGCGTCCAAGGATCATATTATAGTGGAATTTTCCTTTGACGATGTAGAAGAGTTCATGAAGCGGCTTCTTACCTACTCGAATGGGTAAGACCACAGTTCCTAAAGTAACTGCTAGCTGAATGTTAAATGATCGATGGGCGAAAGGCGGGGGTGACACTACATTCTTTGGTAACTTAAGTTGCTCAAACATGTGTGAGGAGATGACGTTGAGTGCAGCTCCACTATCGATCATAACACGTTTTAAGGTAGTGTTATTGATTTGGACTGTGATAAAGAGGGGAGCCTCCAAATCCTCTGAAGAAAGAGGAGGAATTTCTGAATCTTGAAAAGAAATGGCGGTTGATGGTCCATTCAATCCAACAACCAACTTGAAGGGCTGGGGCTCATCGGAATTCACTGTGATGTGACACAGATTATCGATTAGAGCCTGGCGATGTTGTGGAGAGGATTGGATGAGGTCAAAAAGAGACATTTTGACCGGAGCTTGGGTGAGTTGTTTCATAACACTCTCCTCAACAGACACGGGAACTTGAGCTCGAGGTGCAGCGCGAATAGAGACCCGAGGTCGTGGGGCCAATGAGGAAGGAGGAACTCCTTCAGGGGCTTCAGAAATGACAACCCGTGGTCGAGATGCTATAGATGAAGATGGATTATCATAGTGTTGAGTTCTAGTGGCGATATGGATTGTGTCAATTTGAGAAGGTGGAAGATTAATTGGAGTGGAATCACTAGAGGTCTGAGTGGATCGTTGGGGCTCAGATGGGGCTAAGATGACAGGAGATACTTGTTCCTCCTCCTCCAGCAAAAGATCACTTTCTTCCAAAAGGTTGTTGACAACAGCTTGAAGGGCTTTACATCCCTCAGTATCATGACCCGGGGTACAGTGGTAAGCACAAATCAGATCAGAGTTAAACCAAGTAGGTTTAACTCCTTTAGGGTTATAGGGCTTAATCGGAGGAAGGGATATGGATGAAGATTGGATAAGTTGGTGAAGGATTTCAGTGTAGAACCTGGTAGATGAAGATGAGGATAGAGGTGATGAAGGTGCTTCTTTTACTTTAACAGACTGCCGAGGTAAAAGAACCTGCATGTTAGGTTTGACAGTCTTTTTAGGGGTCATCTTATTTTTTTGGACAGCCGGAGAAGCAGGTTTGGGCACTTGAGATGGAAGTAGGTGAGACATGATTGATTTTGGTGGAGGGGGAGCCCCTAAAATAGATTTTTGAGATGATGGAGATGTGACAGGTATTGTGGTCTTCAAAGATAAAGGAGGTTGTTTGGTCGGATTTACTGATGATTTGGATAATGTCGATTTAGATGAGGAAGAAGCTCCCAAAGTAGGTGTAATCGGAGGGACATAGGGTGCCCTGGCTTTTGGTAATGAAGATGATGATCCTGATAGAAGAGGTAGCGTCCTTTTAGTAGGTAAGTCAGCTTTTCGAGGTGTTGGTGAAGGATGTGTTGTAGAAGGAGATGATAGTTTTGATAAGTGTGTAGAAGAAGACGCCTTTTCAGTGGATAAATCCAGTATTTTATGGGGTGTAGAGAGAGATTTTTGTGGGAAAGCACCAAGGGTCTTGATGGTTCGAAATATGGGCTTTCCTTCTTCAGGGATGGTGACAACTTCAACGGCATAAGGTGATTGTAACCTTTTCGGAGGAAGCAGATGGGGAGGTACTGATGGTGTAACGTTAGATTTTGGTTGTCTCGGTTTAGGTTCAGGAACTGAGTGTATAGGTGTTGGTGCTACTTCTTTTGATTTTTCCTTAATAGGCGAAGTAACATTAGTGATGGAAGAAGGGGGTGATGAAGAAGCAGTTCCTTGCGAAGGGACTACTTCTGATGCAGTAATCATGGGTGAAACTACTGTAGGAAAAGAGATAGGAAGGGTCAAAATCGAAGATGCTTCCATCGAAGTCGGCACAATTATAGGTACGTTCACCAAGGGCATAGTTGCAGCGGGAATGGGAGCAACAGAAGTAGATGTGTCTGTAGTGGAAACTTGAAGGGATGTAATTGCCTCGAGTATTGAAAGAATGTCTGATGATGAGATAGATGAGGATGACACTGTCTCGGGTATGGATGGAAGGTCAGACAAAGGAGCGGAGAGAGATGACTCCATGCTTAGTAATGTAGGAATCTTCAAAGATGGGCTATCTGAAGATGGTGGAACTCCAGTGATTGATGAAGTGGAAGGAGGTTCTGATTCGATTGATGTGTTTGCGGATGGCTTGGTTCCAGAAGAAGATTCTTCGGTAGAGATGAAGTTGATGGTATGAGTGTTTGGTTTTTGAGACTCTGAAGCATTATGGTTCGGGGTATGATTGGGAAAAGGTTGTTTAAAAACATTGAGTGCCTGATTTGGGGGAGCATTTGGGTTATCCAGAATGAGCTCGCCTTTATCAATGAATTTCTGGAGAAGATTTTTGATAGTCTGACATCGTTCAATGTCATGACCCTTGGTTCTATGATAATGACAGAAATCGTTTTCCCTATACCAGAATGGACGTTCTAGGTTTTCATCAATATTCCTAATGGGGGGAAGTTCGATCATGCGAACTTCCAACATTTTTTCTAAGATAGAGGCATATGATTCCCCCAATGGAGCGAAGGATCAAGATGATGAAGTCCCTTTTCGAGAAGATGAGGGGTCTCTTCGTGGTGTTTGATTAGAAGTATTGTCGGCCCGTGATGCTTTTAATACGATAGCGTTGGTGGATCCTTGATTTTTATCTTTAGAAGGGGAAGAATTTGGTTTGGTAAACCAAGAAAATTCTGGTTTGGATTTAGAGAGAAGTTTTAGCTTCCCTTGCTCAATGGCACGAGATTCAAGTTTGCGTGCCATCGTGAAGGCTTCTTCAAAGGTATGAAAAGTTTGGATCCTTAAAGTGGAAGAAATGTGATTAGCACAAGATCGAGTAAACAACTCGATTTGTTGGGATTGAGGAAGGGAGAAAGACAATTGGTTGATTATCCCTCTCCAACGAGTGACAAAGTCTGCAATAGACTCATCATCGAATTGGAAAATGTTATAAAGATCTGTGATCGAGATCTTATGCGTGAGATTTATTGAAAAGTTTTCAACAAACATCTGGACCAATTGAGAGAAAGAAAACAAGGAATGTTGAGGAATGTTATTGTACCAGTCTAAAGCAGGACCTGCTAGAGACATAGGAAAGGTACAGAGCATAAGCTCCTGATCCTGGACTATGAGGTAGCAAGCATGTTTGAATGCTCGCAAATGTTGTTGAGGGTCTTCCCGACTATGAAATTTTGAAAATTTAGGAAGTTCCCATTGGGGAGGATAAGGCTTGAAAGCTAATGAGGGGTGAATGGGTTCATTACACACTTCTTCAAAGGAGTATGAAGGACGAGCCCCTTTTGTGGAGGCTTCCAAGTCTGCGATTTTCTTGAAGATAATTTGAACCACGTCAGACTGAGGAGGAGGTACATTGGTATGTCCTACATAAGAAGCAAGTGGTGGATGTTTTTGAGGTGTCAATGGGGGATTAATCTGTTGATGGATAGGATGATAAGAGGAATAACCAGGTGTTCTGGGTGACACCGGGTGGGGTATTTGCTGTGAGGTAGCTTGCGTATAGGCAGGCTGTGAGATAATAAGTGGTTGAGAAAATGAAGGTTGGATGACGGACAGAGCCTGTGATTGGTGGACTCCTATGTTTGTTGATTGAATCGAGACAGATTGAGGAATATGAGCACCGGCTTGATTGGACATATTAGGGAACAAGACCTGAAAGGGGCCTTCTACTGCCGGATTAGGTATTAAGGGTGCCGATGTTAGAGGATGGGCGAAGGTCATAGTTGCTGGAATATTGGAAGAAAGACCCCCTAGAGGACGAGAAGTAGGAGCCAACTGACTATTCGGAGGGGGTTGGCTCATGAAGAGGTACTGACCTTGGGACACGATGGAGGGCATAGATGAATTAACAGCAATATGTGGGTGTGCAGACGCATTCATTATAGCCAGGGCAGAAGACCTCTCAGAAGTAGGTTGTGGAATACTCGAGGTAACTGCGGTGTTAGGAATAGGTAAGACTATTTGAGAACTAGTCGATATGGTAGGTGGAAGAGAAAAGGGAGGCATAGGGGCCTCGCCCTTCTCCGTGACTCGAGGCAAGAGAGATGATGCAAACTGCTCTACAAAGGCCTGGGGTGATCCACGAGGATAATCGTATACTTGTTGGATTGGTGGTCCTTGATCAGATATTTGAATAGACTTGTGTACTAGGTAGTCCATGAGGGCTATCAGATTGCGGTTGAGGAATGCCTGGAATTCAGGATCCCCGCGGGGAACATACTCCGAGCCAGATGATATTTCCGAAGGACTAGGGGAAGCTGGACGTGATGGGATTGCTTTGGCTTGATAGAAAGGATTATATGACCATGATGGGGAACCAACTAACAGCAGTCCCGAGGAAGATTGGGGGGGTGCCGTAACCTCCACACTAGTGGTGATCTCGGAGGAAGAAGGAACCGGTTGAGCCATTCTTCTAGATTGTGACCGAGTGATAACCGTCATAAACACGTAGAAAAGAAGATTGACCTAACTAATGCATAGACAATTCAAGCAGCGCAAGTGATTATCTCCTTTAAATTTTGATGCTTTTAAGAAAAGAAAATGTTAGGGAAGGCTTTTTAGAACAGGAACTACTCAGATAGCCAAACTAAGGATGGTTTGGGTAATGTTTGGTGAGGAGTCCCGAAGGAACTTTAGTAAAAGACCAGTACATGGCTTTATATAGGGGCCTACCCCCGCAATTCACACACCACTGCGATAAGGGAGTCGGGTGCTTTGCCAATATATACCAAAATCTTCCGTGAATTTATAGCGCGGCCTGAGTACCGCGTAGGCTCTTCCTCTTGGATATCACTTCCAAGTAGGCGAGGCCAGGGAAGGAATTTTGTTTAAATGCCTTATACCTAGTGATTTTGGCTTTGTGTGCAAGGGTGAAAAATAAAAATCAAATAGTGTCACTACCGATTTTGATCAATTTTCCAGCCTAATTAAAACTAGATGAAAAACATGCAGCAATGACAAAGGAAAAGTTCTTTTTAAGCACTTAAAAATGAAGTGTTTGATTTCGATGAAGACAAGTCAAACAGATTCTTTCCCAAATGCGATTAAGTTCTTTTTAAGCACCAAAAATTGAAGTGTTTGGATGTGATAGGCAACCGACAAAGAAATCCTAAAAAGGAGAAAACACCGTAAAAGAGGAATCCCTGTAGTTTTAGCTCTCCAAGGTGTGTGGACTTCAAAAAGTGCGTTGTTGAGCTCTTCCCCTCGAACAATCCCACAAACAAGCAAAGTGCTCTGTAAGAAGAGGTTAAGCAAACACCAAAGAAAACCCAGAAAGATATATCCAGATAACGGTGAAATAGAAATCTCTATTTTTAAGGAACTAGAAAAATTTCAAAGATAACGATTTCGCCTAAAAAAAAGCAATATTGAAATGATGAAAAGAAATGCTCAAATAGGACTGATAGAAATCAGTGAAGAAAAGGAACAAAGTTCAAAACTAGGAAAGAAATGAACTTACCAATAAGGGACTTTGGTTCAAGTCCCACCGGGTGTGCCAGAATGTAGATCAAGAATTTTGCGCTTGTTACCTGTCCAAGTTAATGCACCAAACTAAACACAAAAACCCTGAAAAACCCCAATGAAATTGATACCTGATGAAGATGTAGACGGATGAGGAATCTGATGTACATAAGATGGGCGCACATGAGCAATTCACACAATAGATCCGAGTAACCTGCAAAACACCGATGCTTGACAGAAAAAGACCACGTTAAAAGATATTTAGGTGGACTGCCCGAGAAGCGGGTCTGGGAAACGATAAGCTTCCTCGGCGAATGTCATTCCACGTTTTCAATTAAGAAAAGAAGCATACATGATAAAAGATGTAAGCAAAAAGCTAGATTTTCTGATTGCAGTAATAAGAAAGAATCTAAATAGCAGACAGAAAGTACAAAAAACAGGGAACTACGAAATAATGCCAGATTTGTGTTGCCTGTATCCTTTTACCTATCTGCAGGGAAATTGGTGTCGACTAGGTAGAATCGGCGTCGATTGAGACGGATCAGCATCGACTTGGTAAGATCGGTGTCGACTGGAGGCAGATCGATCAATCAGGGACTGTGCGATAAGATTCGGGAATTGAAAGGTGAATGTGGTCTGCTGGATGTGCGAAGTTGGCGAGACACTAGAACAGAGTCACCAGATGATAGATGGTGGTGTGCGATGCTGATGTGACAGGGACAGAGTAACGGTGCTCCTCTCAGGGATTGATTTGGACAGGATCTGCCCTAATTTGATATAATTGATGCTAAGAAGATCTCTCTTTCTCACAACCTGTATCTCTCTCGCTCTCTGTTTGTGCGTAAGTGCTTCCTTTTTTCGTCTGTTCACTTTTTCGCTCGTTCGTGGTCTCTTTTTCCGGTCCTGAGAACTGAGTTCTGGACTTGCGTTTATAATTGGTGCCACTCCTAGAAAATCGGCACCGACCATATGGGTCGGCGCCGATCGTGGAATAGACTCCCGAGATGGCCAAAATGAGTGATTTCAAGAAAGATGAGAATTACCCCGAATACGGGAAATATCCCGCTTAGGGAAGAGGAAAAATAGATGTGATACATAGATAGAATAAATTTGGGGTAGATAAGTGATTAAGATGCATGGGAAGAAGCGTAATTAAATATTTAATATTTAATCACTCATGGGTAAGATATGATGGGGTGAATTAAATTTAGAGTAAGTGATTAAATCACAAATTGGATAATATCCCAAGGGGATAGTTGGTGACGTAAAACATGCCCCAGGTTACCTAAGCAAGTAAATGGATGAGAGGGACACTAAATTGAGTAACCAATTTTAAGTGTCTACAGTTATACACCAGAAAAGTAAAGTGGTGAGATAATCTGTTGAGGGATGATGAAATAGGGGAAAAGGAGATGAGGGAGGCCAGACAGAAGTGACACAAACCCATATCCTAATCCACCATCAAAACTCCATAAAACACAACATCTTACACCTGCAAATGTGAAATACATGCACATGAAACAGATTTGAAAGGGTGAGGCATGAAGAAAATATAAAACACAAGAAAGGGTTGAAGAACACCATAAAATCATGAGTTTATTGCTCTAGAAGGTGCACAAACCATTAAATTTCTACTCGGAGGCACAAATATGATTCACAGGCATAGGAGAAGGCTTACAGCTCAAATGGAGTCAAGATATAAATTTGACAGAGTTTACCCACATCCTAGAATGTCTTCTCTCTCAAATGATAATTGTTTACAATATATAGACGATGAAAACTAGAGAGAAAGATGAGAAACTTGATTTTTTACACCTACCCACTGACAACATTCATTAAATGGTCTAGAAATGTCATGGGCACCTCAGAAAATCCATTCTCCAATGCACTCAATGTCGCTGGAGAAGAAACCAGACCATACTGCATTAAATTTCGGTGGTTAGGATACCTGTAACTACATTTTTTCAAGCTGGAGACATTTTCCAATATTTCACCTATCAAAGCCTGCTGAAAATAATAATTTATGCTTCCATGGAGTAGAGGAGGTTAATGTAATTCCCCCTTTCCTACGCAAAAGGCCTAAGGGTTAAGTTGATTCCAAGACGTAGTCATACCCAAGGGGTTATGGACGTTGGGAGCTATTGGGAAGGGGACACATGGTATTAATATTCAAGTCTTGCATTTGGGGGTCACTTTGGACAATGGAAACTAAAACATGAAAAAGTAACTTTAGTTACTTTTATTTTATTGGCCCCTCCATGGAAAGAAATGCGTCTAGGTATATTGAGGCTCTTTTTCCTTAGATATGTATATAAGGAGATGGGAGAGAATGGAAAGGAACTTTTTTGGCATACATTTTACCGACCCATCATGTGCAACTATTGTTTGTGCATCTACAGCTTGCGGAGTGAAATCCCATAGGGACCCTAGCTTCGGTGGTGATAGACCCATCCCTAGCTACTAGGGAATTCTTTGGTCATGAGAGATCTACTCTAGTCTGTCATTTTTTGAGCTGCTTTCAGGGATGTGTTACCAAGATATTATAAGAGGGTTCAGAGGAAGGGTTTTGAGGAATTTTTGGGGCATTTGAGGAGGATAATTATAGGGATTCCATATCAGACTTACAAAATCCATTTGGGCTGAGTTTAGCATCACTTTGAAGGTGCCTTTATTAGTTTACAACCCCTTTCCAAGCCTCATGACTTATAGCCTTTAGTTGGAGGGTTTTCCACTTGGTCTCTTCAAATATAAAGGTTGAAATGTCATTTCCTATAACTGTTAATGTTATTTCCAAGACTCTTAATTTTTTCTCTTGTATTTGGAGGGTTAGGAACCTTCAAAGTTTTCCAGCTGTTTAGGGCACCCTGTGCTTTTTTGGCAGAATTTTAAATTCCGTAAAACTCCAAAAACAGTTTTATTATGTCCTTTATAATAATATCAAGTGCTCTTTAAATTTTCAAATAATTTGAGTGGGTATTTTGGGAGATATTAATTTTCTTTCTTTTGTTGTCCTTACTATAAAAATTTACAAAAATCTGTATGTTATTTGGCTGCAAACTTTCAATATTTGGTGCATTTTTAAGTGGTATCCCACAAGGGATATTTCAGTGGTGTTGGTGTCCAAATTTGTTCCCCCTTTCAAGCCAAGTAGCAACACAGAATAGACAGTGAGCTTAGATATAGATAGATCTTAATGTGTGTCATATTTTAGCCAGGGATGAGATCTAATTAGCCCTTTGTTACTCAGATTTGTTGAGAGATAGATAACACCTTTAAGAGGATTTGACCTGTCCTCACTACTTTAGGCGCTACCTCTTTGACCAGGGTGAGAGGACCCTTAGTGTAACCTTTGTTTGATGAAGGAGATGGAGATATCCTTCTTTTGCAAAAATTCTATGAAGAAAAACTTGGGAAAATATAGTCAATACTCCATAATTTAACTCTTAAGAGTTGTCACTTCTAAAATATGGAGATACTTTCAACACAAGGCTAATGGTTACTAAAGACATTAAGAAATCTTGATTGTTCTGTATATTTTAGTAAGTAGATTTTTATTCTGTGTTGATACATGGGCAAAAAGGGGTAGTTCAGGGTGGATTCATGGTTCTTTGAATAATTTTGGTGGGACATGAAGCAAGGATAAATTTGATTATACCAGATCTTTGAAGGTACTTCACAACAACGAACAACTTAAACAACATAAAGCTTTAGAAAATTTAAGATGTTCCTTTAACCAAAAGGTGTGCTTCAATGCAGGCCTAGATCAACACGTTTTCACATAATACTTGAGACTCTAACATGAAGGCTCAAATTGAAAGAATCAATTAAACACCAAAGTCTCTGATCAATCACACCTAAGGTACACCCAAAGATTTACAAACAATATTTATCAACAAATGGTAGTGAATTGATTTTAAATTTGTTTATCTCATCGAAAATGAAAAATCTTCTTGAAATGAAATTGCAAATACCATTAAACTATCACAGGGATGAGATCCTGTGTGATTTCACAAAGGTTTCAATGTAATATTGCAATAGGAATGAAAGAAACTATTTGCATACATTCTGAAACAAAGAAGACACAAATTGCTAGAGATTGGACAACAAATTAATTTCAAAATTTTCTTAGATTCATCAGCAAAGGAAAGATTCCAAAGCAATGTTAGTTCTCGTCAATGGCTATACATTTGCAACCAACTTGACATGATAGAAAATTTAACACAAAAGAAAATAACAGGTTATCTCGGCTTGGTCTCTCAGGAAGATGAATTTCTCAAATTTTCTCTTAAGAATTCAACCCCTGACCATTTGCAAGAGTATTCTCATTGCATTTATACATTTTCTTACTCAATTTTCCCCCAAAATAGAAGAATATTTGAGGGAATTTTACTTGTTACCAATTTGTTTTAGACAACGATGTTTAACAAATTCTGATCCAAAAGTTGTTAGGTGGACCAATTTTGAACTGATCATGTTTCTTGGGCCCTCAACTAATGACTAGGATGTTATGCCACAAATTTTTGGCAATCCTTCTAATCATTCTGATTCTTTCATGTGAGCAATCCCCCTTTTTAATCATTTTTCATAGACTCTGCACAACTAGATATGACAGGTAATCCTTTTCACTCTCAAGGCAACACCTTTTTCATCTTTTCTACCTACACTTTCATCATTTCATCCTTTTTCCCTCTCTTTCCTGCGCAATTATACACTGTATCCATCTTCTTTTGTAATTCCTATTTTTGCAAGTGCTCGAGCAATTCCAACTTCAAAATATGAACCTTAATGATCCTTGGACTCACAAATTAAGTTCTGAATCCATCAAATGACACTTTACAGATAGAGACAACAAGGAATTTCATCAAAGAACAATGAAAAATAGTGCGTATTCACATCTCCATGAGTCTTTGAGCAAAATTGTTGGAAAAACAGACACAATACATAGCAACCATTGATTCTACCCCTTTTCCAATTTATATCACAGCCGTCCAAAAGTTTCCTTGGCACAACTGAAAAGGATAAGAACATAGGAAAGTCCCAAACAAGTTCGGGCCTTCCACGTGCCCTGGACCCAAGACAAATGCGTTTTGGCCTTTGAAAATTCTCAGCAAAAAAGGAGCCAGCGGGAGCCTACACGTGTCTCAATGGGGCATTTTTTGATGGTCACCAAAATAAAAGACCGCAAAAAAGTTATGGGCTCAACTCGTGTCTCAAGTCCGACAGATTTTATTAAAAAAATTTAAAGTTTAGCGGAAGGCGCCATGTGTCTAAGGGTTCGAGAAATTTTTCTTTGGTTCATTGAAAAAACCAAGCAAAGGGAAAAGTGAGCAGATGACTCCAAGTGTCCTCCTGGTGCTTCTTTAAAATAAATATTAGGGGCCGGTCCCCAAATAGGTGCGGTCCCTCAATGTGTCCTAGGCCTTTCAAAATTAATTTGAATAGTTTAAGTACAAAGTGGAGCTAGAAAAAGCCTCCACATGTCTCCTTGTCCCAATTGTTAAGGTGGGACCCTGAGGTAGATCCTCAAATGAGCGACAACCCTCCACATGTCAATGGTCCACCAAAACTGTATCGGATGTATGAAAAATTTGTCTAAGTTTGAGCAAGGCAGTGGAAACCTCCATGCGTCTCCCTCCAAGGCCAAACCAAAAGGTGAATTTTCAAATGAGTGTCGTTTCTCCACGTGGACAAGTTTTTCATTAAAGAGAGGCTTAGAGTTTTTAAAGTTCCCCACTAAGCCACATCCAACCAAAAAGGGCCACATTTCCATTGATGCTGAGAAGTAAATTTAACTGGGAAAAATACACCCATCAAACTGTAAAATACGAGAAAATCACCATTTGAGCCCAAAAATGAATCTTTCATCAAGGACAGAGAATTTAGAAATGTTATAAGGCTCAAATATGATCCTCCTAGCTACATCCAATCATGTTTCCATAGGTATTTGGGACAAAAATGACAGGGACAACAAAATGTGACTGTGGAAAATTAAAGGAAAGGAGAATCCTGAGTTTTAAGCTCAAGTTACAGACTCTTTCACATGGACAGAGGAACAAAAAAAAAATATCGATTTTTAAGTGATCCTCAACCAAGGAAGGGACAAATCATGGAAACCAAATGGAGGAAAAAGTCTTCAAGAATCAATACATGAGGAGATAGAAAACATGACAGAGCCCGCAAACTAGGAGAATTTTAATGACAAACAGGGTGAGACTAATTTGAGCATGACCAACATTAACATGGTGTTAAATTTGACATCTGTTTAGACGTTATTGTGAGTGCCATCAAGAATAAATAGTAGACCATATTTGCAAATAACCATCACAAAATGAAAATTTTAGAGTATGAACCACAAACATCTTCTAGAGATTTATTTATATATTAATTCAGAAAAGCAAAACCAGGTACAAACAATTAAGAATGAACAAAATATATAAATATTTATTTTATGAATAGTGAAAGAAAACTATTTTACAAATATTCTATGGAGTATACCTTAATTTCTAAGAAAAAATTCACAAAATGTTATTCAATCAGAATACCTAGCTATATAATAAGTGAAATTCACAGAAGTCCCACATCTTAATTTCAATAATTCACCATAGTATTACCCTTATGCAATACATTCATGTTATAACATAAAATGTATAAGATCCCTATTGCTAAAATGTTAAGTAGTTCATAACTTCATTGTCAAAAGATAAATAGTTATTTAACATTTTCTTTCTCCAAATATCACATGCCCTCCACTGATGGTTGATGACCCATTTTTGATATTCATCTAACTCACATAATTGGCCGTTCAGGCATTTATGTTTTGTATAGCTTGTTTGCATCTTCTATTTTCATGAAAACCATTGAAATGAAAACAATTGTAAATGAAGGGGAAGCAAATTTTGAGTTCCTAATGTAATACTCAAATGTGATTTTACTAGTGTATCTTTATGAAAGTAATTATTTCTATTCTAAACCTTTTAAGGCCGACTATTAGTTGCTCACCTCAACTTATTGCAATGTTCCTTTCCAAGTGTTCTTCTAGATACTTACAACATGATATTAATTTATGTGAGGACTCAGCTTGATCCTTTTTAACTTCGGAGTAAATGATGTTGTTAGAATCATATGTCACAATGGTGATTTCATAATGTTTACAAATTATGCCACCAGGACACCTTTGCAGGTCTATAGTTTTCATGCCATTATCAGAAACATATTCTTAAAAATGTATGTACTTTAAATCTGCATAATGTAGGTCCCCCATATCTAAAATAAGTAATGATAAGTCTTATGTGCTACATACTTGGTGAAGTACAGATTTATTTTCATCAACTACATATCAATTATAACCAGTGGCTAAAAGAACAATTTTATTACCCAACAATAGTTAAGGATCAGATATTTTGGCAATGGAATACATTCCACATTGCTTAACATGGGGCTTCAAATGACATTGGATGCAAAAGCTAGTGGACTTAAACATTCCTTCTTCCACAATGCTATTCAACTTTCACATTGTCTAAAATGAGCAATTGTATCCTTGAAGAGAAACAGACATCCAATTCATCAACCCTCAAGGATTTCATATTCTGAAAAATGAAAGCTTAAAGTGATAAACATACCTGTTTCTATTCCTGACATGGTGATACAATATCAATTACCTTTGGGGCTTCTATCCTCAGCAATTTGCATTTAGCGAGCCGCTGGGCTACACGGGTATCTTCGTCAAACCACCCATTATAAGTAATGACATATTTTTGAGAGGTAACTTTGATAAATTACACTGATTTCTACTCAAATGCTTGAGCAAGCAAAAGATGGTTTGATGATCCAAAATATTAGGTCTTTAAGGGATCCATTCAGATTTTCGCTAACTTTATCAAAGACATCCACCCTTTCTCCTTCTACTTCATTGAAAAAATAGTTGAGAAATTGAAGTCTCAGGCCATATTTTAGCTGGCCCAAACATCTTATCAATTTTTTGGTTGTGGATGGATCCAATTTGGGTTACTCAGTGGGCTTATTCCTAACCATGGTTCATGTTTGATTAGGATACCTCCATTTTGCTAACTTAGTCTTGGTGCATCTGAGTCGGAATAGGTTCAACATCGGGCAACAAATTTCCCAGCATCAAAATGTCACTCAATTTGAAAACAGCTTTGTTGTTTGCAGTAAATGTGGATAAATACTTGCTCTCACCATCCATGGTGTAGTTGGGATCAACTCAGCTCCCTACAATGCCTAAAAATCCAAGGAAATGGTCACTCAGCCCCTTGTATTATCAGGTATGGCAGAAAAATGTTTTCCAAGATGTTTTTTGAAGCAAAAGAAAACACTTGAATTGAGGGGCAGGATGTGTACCAAAAAAGTGGCAATCCTTTGGTGCCCATTTAAGACAGGGAAAAATTGGACACCAAAACCTTCCCATTTCATAACTTTCCATCTGGATCAAGGCAACTATTCAATGGCCCTGATGGCCACCTCAGGCAACGCAGTTAGAAACAAACCTTTTGCCATGGGACAGTTTATGCAGCTGACTCCAAAAGTATTGCCATTTTCTTCTACACAAAGGGAATTAGAAAAAGTTGATGGCTTTGCCAGAATCTCTTGAGATCAATCATGGAACACAAAAAACCTTCCATTTAGACAATTGACCAAGAAGCATCACCCTTTGCTAACTTCAAACAGTGGCACTTCTTGGGGTTGAAACTCTGATATTCACATACATCTTGTACATCTTATCAGGAAATGTATCCATCCCAAAAAGTTGAAAGTACTCAGTTCTATAAATGGAAGAAATCACAAGTAAACACAAAATAGCTTGATCACACTCATATTTCCATATATTTTTGATATCTCAGAAAATGCTACGTCCATTGCTCTTTGGAAAGTTTCTCTGCATTGAACCTGATGTAAAAGGATCATAGACATATACATAAGTTCCCCATGAAGTTATAATGGTAATTTTATTTTTTCTAAATCCAAGTTCAAAACAACTTGGTTTTATTGGTAGAGAAGAGCATCCAATGAGCATGGATAATCAATTTTCAATTTATGGGACATTACACAAGGTAGCATATTCTGCAAGAAAAAAGGGTAATTATCACTCCAATGACATCTTCTAGGTTCAGAAGTTCAAGATTTGCATTCTCATGCACAACCTTATCTCTCTCATTCTCTTTTCTCTAACAGGTCCTTCCAAATGTCTATAAATTGAAGTAGTATTGTGGGATGATAATCCCTTGATAGAAAAACTCAATCATTCTTTATTCTTCTGAAGCATACTGTCAATGAAGGCCCTTGATTGGACTCATTGCATGGTGCCAGGCCTCTACTTTGTAATAGATTGAACTGGTATATCATGAAGCATATAGATGGAAGTTTGGGATGTATTTCCCTAGGTTGGTTAAAATATTGCCTTCTTGCCTTTTCAATCTTATTGAAATATATTATGTAGGCATCTTGATATTCTCTTACAGTAATTCATTACATAGTGACTGCTTGGAATATTGTTGATGAATTGTTTCCTAGACTATGGAGATTTTCACCTGGTCTTTCACTATGTACTTCAGGTCAATGCTTTCCACACATTGGAAAACTATTTTCATTCTCCTATTTCTAGTATATGCACTCAACATTAGTCAAAGATTTGACTCAAGATATCTGTCCCAAGTCCTCTTGGAAATGTTTGTATTAGGATAAGATAATGTCTTCCTGCATTAAGTAAAGTATGGCAGATTTTTCAGGATTAAGACACCAACTTGGTATCCCAAGGTATATTGTTATCACCGAATCACAGCACCCCTGTGCATGTATTTGAACTCACAGTGTGATTGGATAACATGGGTACTATCTCCAAGTTGTGGGACTTGCTACTTGAGACAGACCTCCAGAGAAAGCTGGTTCTTGCTCCTAAACTACCTGCCACAATCTACTCTAATGCAGGAGAAACTAACTATTCTAATCTAAGTTTCCAAGGCACCAGAGAGAGAGAATGCATAAAATGAAAGCCTACACTAAAGCAGTGATACACCAGAAAAGGAGGGTGGGAAAGTAGTCTCCAAATGTGTGAAATATAGAGACAAAGTGCACACTAGAAGAGGTGATGACAGTTCTCCATAATCTAGCAAAATGCATTCACAGATAATATTTCAAGCATACACAATGATAATGAATCCCTACAAGAACATAATAAATAGACACAATATACTTGTAGAAAGATTAAAGGGGCAAGAATAATGCAAGGAAACACAGCAGGGGAAGATATATCCACAAACTGATATTTTATTGCTTCATAATATGCACAGTTCAATCTATTACAAGATAAGGGCCTGGATCACCATGCAAGGAGTCCACTACAAGGGCCTGCAACACACTGGCTTCACAAAGCAATTTTGATAGAGCTTTGTTACCCAAAAACTCTCCTCCCTTTACAATAAGCCCAACACTCCAATTTATAGAAAAAATGAGAAGGAGAAGGAAGGGAAAGTGGAAATCCCAAAATCTGTCCTTCAACCACCTGTAAGAGGCATTAAATTGAGTGGAATGGGTATACATCACTTGCAAAAGGCTCCCCATACTGTCCCATGTGCTGCAGCAGAGAAGGAATGATGACCATGCCTCTTAAATGCACTCTCAGCTACCAAATAAAACACTCTTCTGAACCCGGCCACGTTTTCTTAAAAATATCAGTCAATTTCTGATCAAATCTGGAATTTCTTGGTTTCTGTGCATCGGGCTCGGAAACACGATTCCAACGGTACCAATTTTGTGCGATTTCGTTGAGAAATGCAAAAGTTATGGCCTTCTGAGTGTGAGGCAGCTATTTTGGGCCTGGCAGGCGTTTTCTGTCATTTGACGGGGAATGAGCATCTGACTGACTGGAGCCGAACACATTTCCTTTATTTAAATATATCTATCCTCATTAAAATTAAGAAATCCAGCTTTTGTGGTGTAGAGGATGTCGTGATCTTTCCAGAAAGTCCAATCCTGTGACAATCGGAGCTCGGAGTGAAAAGTTATGATCGTTTGAAGTTTCTCGGATCAAACATTGACGGGTCTTCCGCTGTACTTCGGCCGTTTCGGCTTTTCGCATCCCGCGATGTCCCAGTGACTACCATTTGGACAAAAACCTCCGAAATTCACCCGAAATGGGCTTGAACTCATCCCTCATTTAGCCGAAGACACGCAGGCACCTTTTGTCCCATTTGGCTTTCGGCTCCATCTGGGACAAATTCAACCCGATTCGGCGTATTTCGGGTACTTTTTGTCCTGCACGTCCCATTTTGATTTTGGACTGCTTTTGGGATCAATTTCACCCGATTCGGCCGGTTCGGGCATTTTTGGCCTGTGCGTCCCAAACTGCCTTCGGACTGACTGTGACTCATTTTGGCCGGATCGGCCGGTTCGCGTCATCTTTGTTCCTCTTGTCCCAAAGGCAACCCTCTCAGCAGTTAGCCAACTTTTCCTCTTTTCGGCCGGATCGGCTTTTTGCGCCCTGCCGCGTACTTTTGGCCCGGATTGTCCCAAATGCAATTTCGGACTGTTTTTGCTGATTTCAGCTGGTTCGGCCGGTTCGCGCTTTTCTGTCCCACACGTCCCAGATGCGACCTTGGAGCAAGGACTTAGCCAATTTTCGCGATTTTTTCTGGATCAACCTACTTGCTTTCCTACAAAATTTTTCCGCGTTTTCTCAGAGCTTGCTCTTTTCAACCTGGACAGGAGAGTTAGAAGATTTCCTGAAGGGACCCTAGAAACCTGATTTTTGCTCTGAAACAATCAATTTGCCTGGGACTTGAATATTCTGATGAATGTTATCAAAATTTACCCTGGGGGGTGAATTTTGGATAACATCTATATTTTGGTCATAAAACTCACCTTGGTTCTGTAAAAACCATTTCACCTGGGAATCATCATTAAACACTTGCAAATTTTCAACATTATCAAGGAAAAATGGCCTTATTAGTATTTCAATATCATACTCACAAAATAGAGACATTTTAAATTTCCCCAATTTGGATCCTAGCACTGCTAACTTGACTACAACAACGATAAACTATCTATCATGGTGCACAATATTAAAAGAGTCAAACTTTTCAATCAAATCCTAGACTGCATGCTTGTATTGTTTCATTCTTTAATTTTTAGTACCATACAATTTTCTAATTATCTTGACAATCAATTTTGAATCCCCTTTGATAATGATACCCTTTATATCATATTTCCATGCAATTCTCAAGCCTAATAAAAGTTCTTCATATTTAGCAATGTTGTTAGTGCATTCAAAGTTAAGTTTGAAAGAAAATACAAACTCTTCTTGGCCTAGAGAAATCAGAAAAAAGCTAGCACCATTTCCAAACTTGGAACAAGCTCTATCAAATAACGAAGTCAAAGGTAAAAGTACTTTTTCAAAACATTTACACTGATCAATATTTTTATCCTTGCCATCAACAAACCCCACAAAGTTATCTACATCTAGATCAACATACATCATCTCATAAGAAGCATTATTTGGATCTTCAATGAGGTTCAACATTTTTTCTCTCCATAGAACTTTACAAGGTTTCCTTCAATTGGAATGGTGAAAAAATACATATGCATTTGAACACTTCCACCAACACTTATAGCCCACTTTCTTCATAATAGAATGCCCCATTTGGTAGGGCAATCAACAACAATAAAATCAAGTTTCAAGTTCTTACCTAGATAAGCTGCAAGTTCTACCACCAAACCTTTTACACATCCTGCAAAAAGCACCTCTCTAGAATCCATTGTAGTACACTTTTCATAGGCTACTATCACTTTAATGTTCAATTCATTCATAACTTCCAGAGGCATAACACTACATCATGCTACGGATTCGAACATACAATTGTGCAGCAGTCTATCTTTAGAATAAGTGTTGTAAAAAATGGATCAACATTTAATTGAGACTCAACCGAATATGGCCCCAAGTAAAATTTAGGTGGTTCACCTATCTCCTGTAATGCTGGTGGTTTTTCTAGGTCTAAAATGGTTGAAGGAGGAGTGTTTACATTATTTATATTTCTACCTTGGGCACTCCTATCTTCTTCCAACCCCAAATACTCAAAGGAGCTCTTCTTGTGCTCAGGAATCCTAAGAAGTTCAACAATTAGGAAAAAAAACTTGATTCGACTTAAGACTTGGGAAATGTCATAGGGAATGTATTTGGGAAAAATGACATTTGGAGAAAGATTGACAAACTCATTAGATGTCACAAGGTTTTTAACATTTTGGGCATGGGCAGGAACACTAGTTCTACTTAAGATAACAAGGCCTTTTCCAGATGCGTCTTTCTTTGGAGCCTCTTTTGGGACATTGGTGAGAACTAGGGTCTTTGGTTTGGCTTGAGGCCCTTACCCTTTGATAGCTTTACTTCTTGTGTTATACTCATTTTCTTGGGAAACGACAACATTCATTAATAGTTTTCTATCCTCTTCTGATGGGATTCCTCCATCGTACTTCTTAATCATTAGAGCTCTTAGGTACTCAAAATAATTATTAGGAAATTGAAATGTTTGTACCATATCTACTTCTAAAGCATGAGAAAGATGAAGAAGAGGTACCTGGTGAATGCAATCCCAAAAACTTGCAGTAGTTCTCACACTTATTACCTATGTTGAAGTTTCTCCTTGGTGTGAGCTTGTAGAGTAGTCCACCATGCATGCATCATCATCAGTGTTATCATCATCATCAGCCTCTTGAACTTTCTGATCTATTTCACATGGTGGGTAGGCTAAGAATCATTTGTCACACCAATTCATTTGATTTGTCTCTTCAACAACACTAACTTTGGCATTTAGAGGATCATGCACTACTCTATTTTCTATAGATTGGGGTTGTCTAGCTCCCATGGGTCCTTTACCTCTTTCATCAAACCTCTGATCATTTCTAATTATGTCTTGTCCTTGTTGCCTATGTTGATCCTGAGAAGCTTTTCAAATTCATTTTTCTTCCCTGGCTAGCTTGTAAGATATTACTTTGACAGATCTCACCAAATTCTTTACAACTTCCTCAAGATCGACAACTTTACTTGATTGAGGCCTCTCAGGGTTGATCAGTTTAACACCTTCCCTTTTAAGAGGTTTTCTAACTACTTTAATTTTGTTCTCAATTTGAAGATCCATGGTAAAGGCTTGCCTCAAATTTTATGGGTTCTTATCCCTCAAATAGTAAGCAAATTTCTTATCAAATGCATCTGAATACTTTATCAGACATGATTCATCACATAGCCTCAAATTGATAGGCAGTCTTCTCGATGTTCTGTTAAATCGAGTATTGAAATCATGCACTGATTCATTAGAATTATTTTTTTATATTTTCAAACTCTGATAAAATAAACCTAGCTCTGGTTTTATCACTACACTGTAATCTAAAAGCATTCTTCATCTTTGTCCAAGAATCAATGGAATTATCTGGCAAATATTTATACCAGTCCCTTGCATCTTCTTCTAGAGTATGGAGAAAAATTTTAATGTACACATCCTCAAATTCTATTTTGAAGTACTCCATCATATTGACAAAAGAGATTCAAGTGTTGATCACCAGTGATTACATTATTTACTTGAAACTTAGGAATTTTGTTTCTTACATCTTGTGGCACAACATTAAGATAACAAGCCATACCTTTAAAATTGATCAGACCAAACGTACTAACAACAAATGGAGGTTTGGGTGGAGGCTAAGCCATATTATTTTGAGGATGTGATTTTATAGGAGAAACATAATGATGAGGAGTGAGGGATCTGTGTTATACAGGGATGCAATTTTCATAATGACTGCCCTCTTAAGGCTTTGTTTCTTGGAATACTCTATTAGATTTGGAAAATACCGAGGCAAGTTGAGAGGTAAATGTTTCAAATTCAAAAGAAGGACCCTCTTTAGATAGAGAATTCAATTAAAAAAAGAGGCTACCTTCTTCAGAAGTAATTGAGGAAATATGGAAATCTTCAATAATAGGTTGATTAGTTCCACCAATAGAGATCTATTTTATTGATGTTTGATCCAACCTTTAAAATTCTTCTTCCTTCTGAATTAAACTTTCCCAACCCTGAAAACAACCTTCTACTCAGGTCCTTGGAGAAGAAATGTCTTCTTCCTTCTAAATTTGTATAGATTAATGAAAAATATTACTTGATAAATGTTAAGACACTAGTATTTATATATAATTTAAACAAGATGGAATCACCACAAAGGTTTTTCGCCTTAGTTTGTGCAAATGCACTGTGAAAGACCTATGAATTGTCTTTCAATACCAGATTCATGAAAATGTTACAATAGGGTCAAAGCATATAATTGTGTCCCACTTTTTTGTAGTTTTTGTACTTTTAGCAAACTATGTCTGACAACCAAAACATGAACAAACACATATAAAATGACCAAACATGCGTTTTTAAGAGGCTCTAAATACCAAGGTGCAGGGAATCCAGAATTTGTCCCGATTGTTTAAATTTTTATAGTATTTTTTAATTATTTATTTACTAGTCAAATTTTAAAATATTTATAGCCACAAAGTGGGACACACTTGTATGATTTGACCCAATATCTACTCTTCTTTTACCCAAATTTATCAATGATGATACAAACTTTAGTGCAATAACTGCATAAGCTAGAAATATTACACTCAAAACTCACAACTTTTAACAATTCATACAAATCTAACCAAAGGATGATGTTTCAGCAAATGTATTAGCACACATCATGTGTAAGAAGTATTACTAGGGTCTGTACATGTACACCTTTGTTCAAATAGTCCCTGGCAACATAAATTAGGTCCTTGGAAAAGACACCACTAGTATTGGTATCCAAATTTGTTCTCCCTTTCAAGCCGAGCAGTAACACAGATTGGAGATGGAGCTTAGAGACAGATAGATCATAGTGTGTGTTGTTTTGTAGCCGAGGATGAGATCTAACTAGCCCTTTGTTACTTAGATTTATGGAGAGACAGATAACACCTTTAAGAGGATCTGACATGTCCTCACTACTTTAGGCCTTGCCTCTTCGACCAGGGTGAGAGGACCCTTAGTGTAACCTCTATTTTATGAAGGAGATGGAGATATCATTCTCTTGGATGAAGAAAACCTTGGGAAAATATGGTCAATATTCCATGATTCAAATCTTAAGAGTTGTCACTTCTAAACGATGAAGATACTTTCAACACAAGGCTAAGGTTACTGAAGACATTAATAAATCTTGATTATTATACATATTTTAGTAAGTAGAAATTGTTCGCTTGTTGATACACAGGGCAAACAGGGGTAGTTCAGGGAGGATTCATGGTTTTTTGAATAATTCTTGTGGGAGATTAAGCATGATAAAGTTGATTATACCAGATATTTGAAGGCACTTCTCAATAATGAACAACTTCAACAACAGAAAGCTTCAGAAAAGTTAAGACGTTCCTTCAACCAGAAGGTGTGTTTTAATGGAGGTCCAGATCAGCATGTTTTCACATAATCTTCAAGACTCTAACAAGAAGGCTCAAATTGAAATATTCAATTAAACACCAAAGTCTCTAATCAATCACGCCTAAGGTACACCCGAAGACTTACAGACAATCTTTATCAACAAATGACAGTGAATTTATTTTAAATTTGTTTATCTCATCTAAGATGAAAACTCTTCTTGAAATGAAATTGTAAATACTATTAAAGTGTCACAGGGATGAGATCCTATGTGATTTCACAAATATTTCAATATACGATTGTAATAGGAATGAAAGAAACTATTTGCAGACATTTTGAAACAAAAAAGACAAAAATTCCTAGAGATTGGACACAAATTAATTTCAATTTTTTCCTAGATTCATCAGCAGGGGAAGGCTTCTAGAGCAATCTTAATGCTATTCAATGGATATACATTTGCAACCAACTTGACACGATAGAAAATCTAGAACAAAATAAAATAATAGGTTATCTCAGCTTGGTCTCTCATGAAGATGGATTTCTCAAAATTTCTCTCTTAATAATTCAACCCACGACCATTTGCAAGAGTATTCTCCTTGCATTTATACATTTCTCTCACTCAATTTTCCCCCCAAAATAGAAGAATATTTGAGGGACCTTTTCTTGTTACCAATTTGTTTCAGAAAATGACGTTTAACAAATTCAAATCTGAAAGCTATCAGGTGAACCAATTGTGAACTGATCACATTTCTTGGGCCCTTTACTAATTACTAAGATGCCATGCCACAACGTTTTGGAAATCCTTCTAATCATTTTGATTCTGTCATGCTAACAATCCACTTTTTAATCATTTTCCATAGACTCTGCACAATGAGATATGACAGGTAATCCTTTTTCACTCTCGAGGAAACAACTTTTTCATCTATTGCACCTGTAATTTCATCATTTTATCCTTTTTCCCTCTCTTTCCTCTGCAATTTAGCCCCACATCTAGCTTCTCTAGTAATTCTTATTTTTTTACGTTCCTGAGAAATTCCAACTTCAAAATATAGGCCTTAACAATCCTTGGACTCACAAATTAAGTTTTGAATCCATAAAATGGCACTTTACAGATAGAGAAGACATCATCAAAGAATGATGAAAAATAATGTTTATTCACGTCTCCAAGAGTCTTGCAACAAAAATGGTAGAAAAACTTACGCAATACACAGAAACCATTGATTCTTTCCCTTTTCCACTTTATATCATAGTCATCCATGTGTTTCCTTGGCACTACTACAAAGGAGATCCACAAAGGCAAGTCTCAAACAAGTGACCTTCCACGTGCCCTGGGCGCAAGAAAATGCCTTTTGGCCTTTGAAAAGTCTTAGTAAAGAAGGAGCCAGCGGGATCCTCAACTTGTCTCAATGGCACATTTTGAGATGGTCCCTAAAATAAGATACCCCAAATAAGCGCGGGCTCAACACGTGTCTCATTCTAGTAGAGTTTGTTTAAAAACTTGAAATTTCTGCAGAAAATGCTGTGTTTAGGGTTCGAGACATTTTTCTTTGGTTCGTTGAAAATTCCTAGCAAAGGGCAGAGTGAGTAGAAGCCTCCAAGTGTCCTATTGGTGCTTCTTCAAAATAAGACTTAGGGGCCAGTCCCCAGACAGGCGCGGTCCCTCCATGTGTCTCATGCCTTTTAAAATTTCTTTGAAGAGTTTAAGTACAAAACGGAGCCGGTGGAAGCCTCCACATGTCTCCCTATCGCAATCGTTAAGGTGGGACCCTGAGGTGGATCCTCAAATGAATGCCATCCCTCCATGTGTCCATCATCTACCAAAACTATATCGGCTGCATGAAAAATTTGTCTAAGTGTGGGCAAGGTAGCGAAAACCTACATGTTTCTCCTCGGTGCAACTCCAAGGCCAAACCAAAAGGTGAATTTTTAAATGAGTGTAGGCCCTCCACATGGACAAGATTTGAGTTTGAAGTGAGCCTTAGAGATTTAAAAGTACCCCAGCAAACCTCATTCAACCAAAAAGGGCCACATTTCCACTGATGCTGAAAAGTAAATTTGACTGGGAAAAATACACCTGTCAAACCGTAAAATGCAAGAAAATCATCATTTGAGCCTGGAAATGAATATTTCTTCAAGTACAGAGAATTTGGAAATTTTATAAGGCTCAAACATGATTCTCCTAGCTACATCCAATCACTTTTCCACATGTATTTGGCACAAAAATGATAAGTACAACAAAACGTGACTATGGAAAATGGAAGCAAAGGAGAAACCTGAGTTTTACGCCCAAGTTACAGACTCTTTCACATGGACAAAGGAATGAAAAAAAAAATTCTAGATTTTTAAGTGATCCTTGACCAAAGAAGGGACTGATCATGGAAACCAAATGGAGGATAGAGTCTTCAAGTATTAATACGGGGGAGATAGAGAAAGTGACAGATCCCGCAAACTGGATAACTTTAAGGACAAAGGGGGCAAGACCAAATTGAGCACCAACAAGTGGTATTAGAGTTGTTCCTCCAGCATGTGACGGTTAAATATGGTAATTTTGAAAGATCTCAATGTGGGTTTTATGAAGGAAATGTTCACCAACATGGTGAAACAACAGGAAGCCACTAACCTTTATTTGAGTGAGCTCACTCAAAATGTAAATCAAAGTAGATCTAGGGACAATAAGGAACATGGTGAGAATAGTGATAAAGGGTGGCCAATAGAGGTGATTGATGAGGATTCTTGTTGGAGGAAATACCAATCTTTGAGTAGGGGTTTAAGAGATAATATGTCATTTCTAGATTATTGCATGATGAAGATTGGTAGCAAGCCCAAGCAAGGTCAACATATGCCGGTACCTGAACTACAAAAGAACTCATTTGAAGAAGAAGCTTCTAGACGAAAAGGTATGATTTCCATTGAGAAAAATAATTGCATTAGTGAAACTTTGCTTGTTAGAGAAGTTATTCTAGGTCAGGAGAAGAAATTTGTATATGCAAGTAAGGAGGATGTAATGGAAAATTTTAAAAAGTGTGAGGAATGGAATAGCAGAGCTAGAGCTGCTAGATTGATAGTGACTCAAGCAAGACAACACTTACAAGAGTTCACGGAAACGATGAGGAAAATTGATGCAAGGAATTCTACACCCATGAAAGAAGAATTTAGGGAGCATCTGGAAAATGAGGAGGAGCCTCACATCGAAACTTGGTTAGAATTGCACATTGTTGCATTTTCCAAATGAACAACTCATGATAAGCTGATTTATGAAGAATTTCAGCCCATTATAGACCAGAATGCTTAGGATTTGTGGTAGAGGAGTCAAGACATTTTCGAGACCAATCTTGATTAGGATACTCCAAGGGATGGTTTTTTGAAGGGTTCTAAATCAGTAATAGAAGGTGAAACTTTTGATGATATTATTTATAAGGAGGTTAGTAGTAACATGGATTTATTTCATCATCTTCATCCTATATAATTATAATAGTTTTATCATGATGGTATTCAACCTATTGTCAATAAGAATGCTAATAATTTGGTACATCAAAGTCAATTCATCATGAAGACAAAGAGTGATTATCTTCTTTATGAGGAGGTACAAGGGAAGTAAAGATGGAAGACCTTACATGATACAAGGGTTCATGGGCATTATAAGGTATGGCATCCTTGTAATATGTGGCAATTATCCAAAATTATCAATTCTGATTTTGAAATTTTTTTGATTGATTTTATAAGAAAAAAAAGGAATTCAAATGTGTATTTTGGGATTACAAGTGTTGGCAAGCATGATTGCTTCATTAGAGACTCTGGTGCAAGAAGGGAGAGTACCTCTCAAGGTACTAGTGTTGGTTTTTTTATTGCTAAAAAGGGTAAGAGAATATTGTTTAATCATCTTCAGCCTGCTAGACTGTGTATAACAGTAGTCATAATGAAAGGAGAAAAATAGCAATTTGGGACAATAGGGTCAAAGAGGTGAGAGTGGACATTTAGGGCAGTGGCCTACCCATTCTTCTGTCAGGCCTTTGGGGCTTCACGAATATTCTTTCTTGAAGGATCTGAGAGTTTCATAGGTACAATAGCCAGTAGATATTTTGGATGAGGAGTCTTGTTGGGAGAGGTACCAAACCTTGAGTGAGGGCTTTCATAACAACATGCCATTCCAAGAATATTAAAAATGAAGATTGGTAGTAGACCCAAGAGAAATCATCAGATACAGGTACCAAAGTTACAGAGGATATTGGGACAGATTTCCATTCCACACTTCGATGGTTCTAAGAAGTGTACTGCACAATATTGAGTTCAGAATTTAAAGACTCTAAACTGAATCCGATGTGTGAGGAAGATGTAATTAAGTTTGCAATATTACATCTTGAGGGAGACACTCATGATCGGTGGCCTCATGGGTTGATTACACAGTGGCACATACACATTACTACTTATACAAAGTTTACAGAGACGCTGGGGAGAAGATTTTATAGGAGGGACCCTGACACAAATTTTAGGGAGTTGACTCATTTGAAACAACCCGATCCCCTAAATCAGTATATCGCAGAATTTCAGAGATTATCAGTCATAGTAACTGATGTCATGGAGATGTGGTTGATTTCACTATTTGTAGTAGGTTTGACAGATGCTCTCACGTAGGTTGTGAAGGCATTTGAACCTTCTTCTTTTCACGTAGTTGTTAGGAAATATAAGGACTTGGAGTTATCCACTCCAAAACTGAGGGCTCTACCTCATGTTTAGCAAAGGGAACCTCCATATGGATCATATGAACTTTATTATAGGGAGCCTCCACCAACATAGGAGGTGGCTAAGAATCCATTCATTTCCTGAGAGGATAGAGATGATTTGAGGTGAAAGAAACTATGTTTTTATTGCCACAATTATTGGGTTCCAAGAAATGACTGCAGAGGTAGAGGGATGACCCAATTCATTGAGGTATTCATGGAGAGTGAGGGTGACATAGGTGAGAAGTTAGAGACTTGCGAGATGGATTATGGAGATGGGGTTGCATTGGATAGTGTTGATGCGTTGCAAGAGGAGGATACTTTTCCTCAAGAGATTATAGTCATATTGTCTAGGAATCTGATGCACAAGGCATTTTAGATTAGAGGATTTATGTAGGGTCAACGAGTTGGGGTACTCATTAATAGTGGGGTAACCCACAAGTATATTGATGCCTCATTGGTTGAGAGGTGAGGATTGTAGACAGAGGATTTTGAGGGCTTCAATAAGATTGTAGCCAATGGAGAGCTTATGAGGTGCACACGATGGGTTCCCCAAGTGAGCATCACAATGGGTAACTATATAGTCACCAATGATTTCCATATTTTTTCTATGGGAGTGACCAACATAGTGCTGGGAGTGTAGTGGCTTCACTCTCTTGGTGAGTTTCAGACTAACTTTCAGACGATAGAGCTGAAGTTTAAGTTTGAGCACAGAAATGTGATTTCAAGGGGATTATCTATAGGAGCACCTAGGGTGGTTACAGCAGAGGGAATGGAAAGGTTGTTCTGGCATGGTGAGGAGTTTTATTATTTTGGATCGATTTAGAGTATGATGGATGTGGATGTGATTAGTAATGTTACACATGAGATAGTTCCAGAGATTGGGATTACAGGTTCAGATCATCTGATTTTATCATTATGTTGGTCATTTGAAGTTTCTGTAGACTAGAGATCTCATTTTCTTACTGAGTACTCGACGAAAAAACACACTTCTGAGATTCTGAAAGGCCACATACAGGATGACATCTACAGATTGTAGGATGAGATGATCTTCTATCAGGGAACATTGAGCCTTGTGTCAGATTCATGGTTGAGGATGGGGATATTGCAACATGTGCATTATTCTTCTATGACTGGGCACTTGAACTTCGATGAGCCCTAAAAGTTCATGTCAGAGAGGTTCATATGGCATAGGTTGAGGGAGGATATCCTCAACTTTATACAAGCATATACGGTTTGTCACTATGATAGGTCAGAGCTTACGGGTTCATCATTTTTTGAATTGACATGAAATAACACTCCTATGAATTTTGCTACTTCTATGCCTGGTGAGCACTTAATCCATGTGTTAGTTAGTGGAGAGATGAAATTAACTCATGGTTATTCGGTAGGTTCACATTAAACACAGGAGCTGGACTATTTGGAGCTGATATTGGTTGTTGAATGTCTACTAGAGTCTTGGGAGTTTTCCTCCATGGGAAACATTGAAATACATTATGAGGATCCTTGCTCTCACATGAGTGCAAGTCATGTGGGAGATTTAGCACCATTTATGCATATACATGTTATTTCATAGGTTGATTCATGGGATTCTACAAGATTCAGAGTGAAGTTTCATACCCAGGAGTTGATTGGAGAGGCACTGAGTGATCACATAATGATAGCCTTGCATTGGCAGGGATTGGATAGATTGGAAATTTTGGTGTGGTTACAAGTGGAGAGTTGGCGTAGGCATCATACTACTATAGGAGAAACATTGTTCTCTACACGGCATGGAGAGCATGAATTATACATGGGGTGTTATAGTTGAGTGCAGAGTGATGTGGAGAAACTTACAGCGTTGTATTCAACTTCTACAACATGACATGATAATGCTTGGGGTCAAGCATTCCTTGGAAAGGGAGGACTGTAATGTCCCCTTTCCTACGCTAAAGGCCCAAGGGTCAAGTTGAGTCCAAGATGTGGTCATACCCAAGTGGTTGTGGATGCTGGGAGCTATTCGGAAGGGGCCACATGGTACTAATATTCAATTTTTGCTTTTGGGGGTCACTTTGGACCATGACGACTTATAGATGAAAAATAAACTTTAGTTACTTTTATTTTATCGGCCCCTCCATGGAAATAAATGCGTCTAGGGTCTATTAGGGATCTTTTGACTTGGAGATGTATATAAGGAGCTAGGAGAGAAAGCAAATGAATTTTTTTGGCATATATTTTGTTTATCCTTCATGTGCAACTATAGTTTCCACATCTACAACTTGTGGAGTGAAATCCTAGAGGGACCCTAGCATCGGTGGTGAGAGACACATCCCTAGGTACCAGGGCATTCTTCGGCAGTGAGAGATCTACACTAGTCCATCATTTTTGGAGCCGCTTTCAAGGCTGTGTTAGCTAGATATTATTAGAGGGTTGAGAGGAAGGGTTTTGAGGATTTTTGGGGGAATTTGGGGAGGATATTTAGAGGGCTTTCAGATCATACTTATGATATCCATTTGGGATGGGCTTTGCATCAATTCGAAAGAGCCTCCATCAGGTTCTAACCCCTTTCCAAGATAGGTGACTTGTAGCCTTTATTTGGAGGGTTTTCTAGTTGGTCTATTCAGATCTAAAGGTTGAAATGTCATTTCATATACATGTTAATGTTATTTCCAAGAATCTTGATTTTTTCTCTTATATTTAGAGAGTTATGAACCTCCAAATTTTTCCAGATGTCTAGGGCACGTTGTTCTTTTTCTGATAGCATTATAAATTTTGTAAAACTCCAAAAATATTTTTACTATGTCCTTTACAATAATATCAAACTCTCTTTAAATTTTCAAGAAATTCAAGTGGAAATTTTGGGAGATATTAATTTTCTTTAGTTCATTGTCCTTAATGTAAAAATATTTAAAAATCAGTATTTTATTTGGTTGCAAACTTCGAGTATTTGGTGCATCTATAACTGGTATCCCAAAAGGGATATTTAAGTCGAGACCTCTCCAATGGTACTAATTTTATTGAATTTTGAGCATTGGATCAAAAGATATGCCCATTTGATTATTTGAATTGAATTCATACAAAAATGAAAAAAAACCAATTTTGTAAAACGGAACCGCAGGCCACAAACTCACTTCGGTGCCTTTTGCAAAAAAATGCAAAATTATAAAAAAACATCCCACAACTCTGAAGGCTCGAAAATCAGTTTAGGAAAAAAAAAAACCCCAGGCCCAAAAATTGCAAAATTTGTAATTGGCAAAAAAAACTTCTGTGGGCTCACGGGCTCACACTTGCAAACTGTGCCATTTGTAAATGTTGAAATATTTTCCAAAGATTCCATGATGGCCCACTTCCCCGCAGCTGACAAAGGCCTGACATGTGGCTTCTCTGGGTATCGACAGAGGTGTGGATTATTTTTAATCTTTACACCTTTTCAAAACAAAAGCCAAAAATTCAAACTACCTCAGGCGACCCACCTTCCTACTTTGACTTGAAACATGGCCACGTGTCCCTTTACGAGCCTTAGGCATTTTTTCTTCATTTGGTGCTAAATTCCTTCATGGGATCATGGTCCCGCAATTATAAATTATGTATTTTAGTTAAAAGTGCAAAGTGTCAAAATATCTCCCCAGCCCCGCCAGTCTGCAATCTTCCCCTTTGGTGAAAAGTCTTCCCCAGGCCCATCGGCCCACTTTTCGTAAAAAACCTTCCAAGGCCCGCCGGCCCATAACTTCCAAAATATGAGGAGTTAGAAGGACTTCTTAGTATTTCTGGAAAGGGGAAGAAATTTGCTATCTGATTGAAATGCTTTCAAGGGATGTTAAGTGCTCATAATATATAAAAATTTAGACAGATGCACAAAAAAGGGGGAAAATGGTGTTAGTTGACCAAAAATAAGTGTAAGCTTTGTTTGGTCAATAATTTGGTGAATCATTGGGATCATCTTCCTGCTAGGTAAAATGATAAATTTCCTTGAAGCATTGATTAGGCATGGAGTTATGAATGATAGCTTGATATTGATCTTAAAATTTGAAATCCGATCACTGAGCCACTTGGAACACCACTAAAACTGGAGCTGATCTCACCAAATGCCATTTCCAATGCACTATGCACAAGAAAAAAAATACAACAACACATTATGTAAAAAACTTGAAATTATACTCACCCCAAGTGGGATATGCAGATTGTACATAAGCACTTCTTCTGCTGAAAGAAAACCTACCTACTCTACACTAACTAGAGAGAAAGGGAACTCAAAAAAATATTGTAACTGAAAGGTAGAAGTAGCTTCCCTTTCTCAAAAAGGGAAGCCATGTAAATGATTTGACACTGAATATGCTTGCTTATATGAGTAAAAAAATGACTATAAGCTGATCCTCCACCCAAGTCATCAAGGTGTCAACTAGAAATAGGATAAATGTACATGTTTTAGTTACTTTGTATTTTGATTGAAGAGGCATTGCAGATGGTCCTTGGTAATATGATACTCATCCTCATGCTCAGGAGTAAGAATGACCTATGTTGGCTTCGCTCTTGGCTCCAATGAAGCCAAGTACTTGATTGGGCAAACTCTGATCCAATGGGTGTGCCCTTTTCTCTAAAATTCAACTCCAAAAATGGAGTCTTCCTATTGACCTGTCTTAGTGAATGGTATGGAAGAGATGATGAAATCCTCTTGCTCTTTCCCTTCCTTCTCTTGTGAAGAACATAGAAGATTCATATCTTCCAACCTTGGTTCTAGAGGGATGTTATGAAGTGCAGGTTGTTGTCTTTGAATGCTCTCTTTCATGGAAGTGGTCTCATGTGTTTGGAAGGTGGATGACGGAGGATAAATTGATGTGATCTCCATGGGATCCTCTCCATCAAAGAAATCCTCCAAGTTAGATAGATAAATTTCCTCCTTTTTGTCCCGTTGCATGTGTTTGACCACCTCCACGGTGTCCTCTTGATCTAAATCTCACTCACCATGGTTCCCATCATCTTCCAACATGAAGATTGAAAGCTCAAACTATTCTTTAACATTATATTTTGAAGGGGATGAAGTTTAAAGAATAACTGAAGGTTCTTCTGTGGTCTGCTCTATACATGAAGCCTCTTGCACTGTATGGTTTCCCTCCATAGCTAGAATGCACTTCTCCTCTTTTGGATTTGGATTAGCTTCTTCTTATGTTGTTTGGACTGATTATGTGGCTTGAATTGGATCAACATTTTCTTTAAATAAAGTTCCAACATGGGAACTGCATTCAGAGAAAATTGCTTGTTGATCATCTTGGTGGATTGATGCTACAAAATCAGACTTGGCCACCACTAGCTCTTCAACCTTGACCTCCTTTGTTTGCTTAACCATCAAGGGAATCTTTGTAATCCAAAATTCGAGAGCCAATATGACCAAGCTTTTGATCATTTATTCTTTTATTGGTTCTTCTTCTTGCTGCCCTTGGTTGGTTGTCTGATTTTCATCTTCCCATCATGGATTTGGGGATGTAACAGGAGGGGTGGGTCAGGATTCAACCAGTTTTGCTATTTTTGATGGTGGAGAGGGAATTGGAACTTCTTTTTTTTTTGGAGGGAATGATTACTTAGAAGGAAAAAGGGTAGAATAATTGAGATGAGATGGAGAAGGGAAAACAACATTTGGGGAAGCGAGGGGCTTGAATCTTGGCACTACTGAAATGATAAAGCTTGAGAAAGAGAAAATGAAGGACAAGGAACTAGTGACTTACTTACCCATTAATAAGGTTGTCTCACACTTTTCTCATATGCCTCAATATGCTCAGTCCACTGTGCAACTGGAGGCAACATTTCAACCATGAAGTCAAGCTTCTCTTGATGGTTGTAGTGTCTTCGAAAAGGGCCTTTACATGGACAATGTGCCTGGTAACCAATCTTGAATGCCTTCATTTGTATTATAGCCCTTGAATGAACCTTGTCAGCCTCCATCCTTTGAATATTCTCCACCAGATCAGCATTTTCCATGTAGTTGTTATCATTATATTCATACCCTTGTTCTTGATAAGTTCCATAGCCAAACTGATTTTGGAATTGCTCATATAGGAAAGTATGATTATCCTGGATGTTATCAGAATGTTGATCTGGAGGAGTTTTGAAATACATTGAAGGTTGACTGCACTGTTGTTTCTACAAGTGTGAATTCTAAGATGGAAATGAAGTCATGGTTACACAACTTCATGAGACGAAAGGAAATGAAAGATGTAGAAAGAAGAATGGGTGGAAATGGATGGAAGGAAAGTATGCAACTCAAAGAATGGGTTGTTGACTAGATGGAGTCACCAAATGTGCCTTACATGTGCCTCCAAAGGATGAATCTCACAAATAACACATCAAATTGATGAAATGAAGTGGTAAGGTGCTTCAAACCTATCCCACCGGGCGTGTCAAAATTGTTGATGGTCACATGGTGGCTTAAGATTCACTATTTGATAATGAGACACCTCAAAAAGATAAGAAACACATAACTACAGTGTCCCACCAAGTGTTCGAGAACTGTTGATGTGAAATCACAACACCCCCAAATGGCCTAGTTTTGTTTGGGGAATTTGGTGTGATCTACATAACATTGGACCATCTCCCAAGCTGTGGGACTTGTAAACCTGAGATGGACCTCGAGAGAAATTTGGTTCTTGATCCTAAACTACCTGCCACAATCTACTTTAATGTAGGAAAGACCAATATATCCTAATCTAACCATTCCAAGGAACCAGAGAGAGAGAGAGAGAGTGAAAGGGATCCTACACTAAAGCATTGATACATCAGAAAAGGAAAGAGGTGAGATACTCTATTAAGGGAGGGTGAAATATGGGAAAAGGAGATGAGGGAAGCCAGAAAGAAGGGACACAGACCCAGATCCTAATCCACCATCGAAACTCTATGAAACACGACACCTTACACCTTTTGTTTGTGCAGAATTACAATACCCCTGAGTGCTTGCAACTAGATGAGTTGAGACTCTAAGTGTGATTGCACAACATGGACCATCTCTCAAAGTGCAGGACTTTGGACATGAATCCAGCACTCTGATTATTTTAGTAATGCATAGCTTTTGGTTTGGTCGTAGTAATCTGTAAACACAACAACAAACATAACACAAGAATACCACAGACTATGACAAAAAAAAGAAAGATGAAAAATATGAAATACAACTATAAAATATATTATTAACATGGAATTATTACAATCTCACCCGTGAATTACTCCAAGTGTTACCATCTCCACTTTATTACAATAGTGATTATGGGAGAAACTTCACAATTACTCCTCTTGATGACTTCATTAACACACCTTTACAAAGAATCCTTTATTCATAAAATAATTATTACAACTTTTCTCTATGATAAATGAGAGGGGATGTCCTTTCCATTTATAGGAATTCAGGCTTATCCACCCTATCTCTAAAATAGGATAAGAAATCTCTTTCATAAAATCATATTCCATGCCTAAACTCTTTTTTTTACATGTAGGCTTATCTTCTAAGATAAGATAAACCTTATCATCTCATATGGTTTCCACCTTTTTAGACTTTTCTACAAATAAAATACACAAAATATTTATGACATCACTCCTTTTCCTTATTATAAATATAATATTTCTAATTCCTAATCATGTAGACCCTACTTCTCTGCTTACCCCAACTTTGATATTTTAACATTACCGGACCACTTACGAAAAATATTTACTTTTTACCACAACATTCCTTTTGTACTTTGACTGTTACCATACTCTACTTTATTAGCACCACCGTACTGATGGTGTCTTTATCTTCTATTGGATGCCACTAGTAATTATAATTAACAACATCCTATTCCTAATACATACATTAATAAAATAGAAATTACGGAGAAAATTTTTAATGTCGATATTTTTCCCCTTCCTAGCTTCTACTCCATCCTCGGAGTAGACTCTTATGGACATTCTGAAGCTGGTGCCATGAAAATATTTAACTTGTCATGGTTGACCCATTTTGTAATGGGAGTACCATCCAATTCCCAAGTCGATATATACCATTTTCATGCACAGTTGCTATTTTGTAGGGCCCCATCCATTTGGGAAGAAATTTTCTCTGCCTTCTTTTTTTGTATGTGGAATCATATACTAGAACCAAGTCATTCACATGAAATGGAGACCAACAGATCTTTTGATCAAAGTATTCCTTCTGCTTCATTTTCTTCTCATAGCTTGTATCCTTCATTATTTCCCTCATTTCCTCTAGCAAATGAAGATGCACCAACTTTTCTTTTACTGAATCACTTTCATCCATCCTTTCAGTTTTCATAACTCTCATAGTGGGAATATCAAAGTCAATAGGAAGAACTAGATCAATACCATAAGCCAACTGAAATGGGGAGTATGTTGTTGCTAACTTTGATACTACCCTATATGCCCACAATGTTGCATGAATCCTTGTATCCCACTTATGTATCTGCAAGGCTACATCTTTTGCTAGAATTTGACACAACAAAAAAAAAATTGTTACACCTATCTATTTGTTCTTGGCTTGTATGTTGTTTCCTTCTTGTGCTTAATAGAAAACTTGTTGACTAGGGCTTGTACGACCTCATTAATGAAGTGGCTTCCTTGATCTGTTACAATTTATAATGGGCAACCAAATCTGGTTACAATACGTTCATATATGAACCTTGTCACTTCATCTATGGAAGTTGTTTTCAATGGCATAGCTTCAACCCACTTGGTTAAATAATCTATGGCAACTACAATATACTTATTTTAGCATGGGGTAGTTGGAAGTGGACCTACAATATCTATTCCCCACTTTTTAAAGGGACCAAGTGGAAGAATAGAGCATAATGGAGATGATGAAGTCTTATGGTTACCATGTGTTTGAAAAATATCACGTCTTACAATAATTATAACAATCTCTAAAAAGAGTGCACCAGTGATAACCTGCATCCAAGATCGTTCTTGTTGTAAGCTGTCCAGAGAAGTGTCCTCCACATGTACCATTGTGAAATTCTTCTATCACTTCCTTCCCTTGATCACATCCAATTGCCCTCTTGTACTGTCCATCAGGTCCTATTCGAAATAATACTCCATCCAGAATACAATATGGACGACTGGCTTGAGTAATCTTCCTGTTAGTCTTTGCATTGGCACCATCAGGAAACTTGAATTCATTCAGATAATTACAAATATCTATGTATTCACTAGGGATTGTGTCAAGGGATAATAATGCTGCATCTAGGAAATCATCATCATCACAAGATGAACCTAAACCATCATAGGCTTGAGAGAGTGCATCTGCATTGACATGCTTCTTTCCTTGCCTTTCTATAATATCAAATTCAAATTCTTGTAGAAAAACTATCCATCTTGCTATCCTCCCCAATGGGTTAGGCTTATTTACAATATATTTTAGAGCCTGATGATCTGTTACAACTATAAATTTATGCCCTAGCAAGTAATTTCTAAACTTTGTTACAACAAAAATGATAGCTAGAGCCTCTTTTTCTATTACAGTATAAGTTACCTCAACACTGCTCATTTGTCTGCTCCAAAAGTAAACTGGATGATCATTCCCATTTTCATCCTTTTGACTCAGAGTACTTCCTAGTGCTGCATCTAAAACATCAGTATACACAATGAATGGCTTGCTCTAATCTAGATTATTTAAAACAGGTGAAGACACCAGGGCTTCCTTTAGTTGTTCAAAAGCTTTATGCACCTTCTTTCCTGGTTCATAAGTAACATCCTTCTTCAAGAAATGGGTTAGTGGCTGTGTAATCTTTGAGAAATTCTTGATGAAACTTCTATAGTAACCCACATGGCCTAAAAATGATCTCAACTTACTTCTATTCATAGGAAATGGTAACTCTATGATTTTTGAAACTTTATCAGGATCAGTACCAATACCATCTCTGGATAGAACATGCCCTAATAAAACACCTTTATAACATCCAAAGACACACTTTGTAGGGTTTAGTGAGGCTTTTGCTTCATCAAACATTTGAAATGTTATCTCCATCTAGTGCAGGTGGCCCATATTGCTCTCATAAATGTAAAAATTATCTAGAAATACTTTGATGAAGTTTCTAATGTAGGGTTCAAACACCTTATTCATCAAGCGCTAGAACATTGCTGGAGCATTACACAACCCAAAAGGCATAACTCTATAAGCAAAGGTTCCCCAAGGAGTGGTGAACGTGGTCTTCAGCTAATGTTTCTCTACTATACGAACTTGGTTGTATCCGCTATATCCATTAGCCAAATTATAGCACTCCTGGCTAGCTTCTTCATCCAAGATCTGATCTGAGAATAGAAGAGGGTAATGATCTTTCTTTGTTTCCTTGTTAAGATTCCTATAATCAACACAAATGCCTAGTTTCCCATTCTTTTTTATTGAGATCACAATGGGAGAAAACCATTCTGAATTCTCCACAACAAATATGAATCTTACATCAAGTAACTTATCTATTTCTTCTTTTACATTCCTAGAAAAACTAGGATTCATTCTTTATGGAATTTGCTTTATGGGTTTAGTACCATCTACCAGCTCAATAGAATGTTCTACCCAAATTACTTGACAGAGTTCCTTGTAATCAGAAGTTAATAGGTATATGTACCTTCGAAAGAGTTAGAGGTAGGATTCCTTCTCACTCTCCATAACAGCACCACCAATCTTTATTTGTTGGAGACGATCATTAATTTCTTATTCAGATAATTTTATTAGTTCATGAGTCGGTGTGACTGGAAGGATATCCATGAATGAAACATAAACATCACTTTCTTCATCTTCTGTGTCCACTTCACTGGTACTAGAGTAATCAAAGGAGGTCCAATCATCAGATTCATCACTTGAATACACAGGTTCTACCTAAGTATGATGTCGAAGGATAGCGTTTATCTTCACTCTCTTATTAGGTTGTGGAGCCTGTTTTCATGTGTGAAAGTGTACTGTACACTTTTCATGTATCCTCACCGGGGTTCGGGGGCATAGCCCTCGAAAAAATAATTTTTAGGCGTAAATTTTTTTGCCCTCAAAAAATGCACCCGACATATCAGGAAACATGCTCTTCTCATATGGGTGAGTTTTTTGACCCATAGGTTTTGTAAACCTGCTTAAGCAGTTGTCTATTTATATGGTCTTATGCATATGATAGATGTACAAGTAAATGTAATGCAGATGTGTTTTGAATTCGGATGTGAATTTTGTAGAGTTTGTTAATCATAGCTCCAAACGGATTTGGGTATTGTATTGATAGAGAGATGGCTTGTAATAGAATCTGAGCAAGTGATTCTTGGTGGATGTAGCCCAAATTGGGTGAACCATGTTAAATATTTTCTCTTTGTGTTGTGGTATTTTATTCTACAATTTTATTTGAGATCTATAATAATTTATGCATATTAGTTTTCTACTGTTACGATTCTGTGAGGGATTATTCTGCATATTTTATCTCTTATTTCCTAACATCTCTCTCTACCATGTCCAAGTGTCATGAATCCTTCATTCCAGTAGTTCCTTGCATGAACTCTCCTTAGCCATGGCCTTCCCAACAACATTGGGTATGCAACAGTACCATTTTTCTTCACCTGAAAATATACCACACATATAATACCCATAACAGATATTTCCACATTTAAAACAACACCTTCTGGTTTAGTTTTTCCCTTATTTAATGACCTTAACATAAGTGTTGAAGGGCGATAAATTTTTAAACCTAACATATTCATTACATACTCAGTCATTACATTAACTGCAGCACCTCCATTAACTAAGACATCATGAATTGAAATACCATTACATAATACCTTAGCTTATGGAGCGTAGGGATCTTCCTCTACCTCCAAAATAGGTACCTCAACCTCCTTACTTCGTTGAGCATTGAGTCCACTTCGCAGCTCCCACCTCTTCTCAAAAGACATAGCCAGAAGTTAACCATATGTAATATTTGCAGGCCTTTTGAAAAAATCTTCTAAGATGGAGTATGGTCCTTGTCCCTATAAAATTAGAAAATCCTGCACACCCAACTTCCTTCTCCTATGTTTCTTACTAGTTTCTCCTTTCATCTTCTAAGGATCATTTCCATCTTGGTTATCTTTTTTTTTCTTTCTTTTTGTTACAAACACATCTACTTCATTATTTATGCTCCTATCTATTACATCAAAAGAATTCACAGGTGCTTTTCCTTTATCATTATCTCTTGTACCAGATGTAGAAGCTCTATCTAGACTATAATGATTCTTTTTATGACAACCATAACATACAACTTCAGTTAAATTTCTTTTTGGACCTCTATCTTCTCCTTGAGAATTAAATTTCTTTACTTGAATAAGATTAATAGTTAGCTGACCCATCTTCTTGAGTAGGTCTTCATACTCAGTAGATGTACTAGGGAAAAGATTTGTGCTCACCGAGAGAGGTTGTGGATTTTGCACGAAAGGTGTTGGTGTAGGCTCTATCTTGCTTCATCGCAGGAATCAAGTGCTTACATAGGAGTTTATCCACACCATTCATCAACCCATCCGCTAATCCTTCCTTCCGGATCTGGGCATCGAGCTTCCTCCTTAGCTCTAGAACACGAGCATGATAATCCCTTATCTTCTCCTTCTCTCCTTGGGATATCTTTTTGATATCAATAATGAGATTTGCATGTTTCTGTTGTTCACCAAATTCTTCAAGAATACTTTCAGTTAATAAATCCCATGAGCTTTTCACATTATCACCTAGTGTTTCAAAACATCTAAGGGCTGAACCATCCAAAAAGGTAGGAAAAAATTTAGTCCATTATTCCCTTCTTATGAGGCCATTCAAAATGAAAGATCATTTAAACTCTTGAATGAAGGATGAAGCATCTTCATTAGATTGGGCCAAAAAAATAGGAATTTTCCCCATTTATAAAAGTAACCACAGTGAAATACCAACTTACAAGTACAATCAGTAAGACTTATGTGCACAAATAATTGGACTCACTACAAGAGAAAGTGATTTTACACCTTTCTGCAGTAAAATAGGAATGACCATGGTAAACTATGGTAAAACATGACTTACTGCGGTAAAAACTGACTTTACTGTGGTAAACATTATTTACGGTAAAAATAAAGTTACTAGGGTAAACACTATTCATGGTAAAAAATGAAGTTACTGTAGTAAATACTATTCACGATAAAAAGTAAAGTTACTATGGTAAATACTATGCATGGTAAAAAGTGACTTTACCATGGTAACTACTAGGCACAATAAAAACAAGGTTACCGTCCTATTGATTTATAACTAAGTGGGAATATCTCTCCAAAAAATCCACCAACAAGGAATGGTCCCGGCAACGGAACCAAAATGTGAACACAAATCTGGCACTCTGATAATATTTTACCACGAACTCCTCGTGCTATGATTATTTTAGTAATGCATAGCTTTTGGTTTGGTCGTAGTAATATGGAACCACAACAACAAACATAACACAAGAATACCATAGACTATGACAAAAAAAAAGAATGATGACAAATTTGAAATCCAACTGTAAAATATATTATTGACATGGAATTATTACAATCTTACCCATAAATTACTCTAAGTGTTACCAAATCCACTTGATTCCAATAGTGGTTATGGGAGAAACTTCAGAATTACTCCTCTTGATGACTTCATTAACACACATTTATAAAGAATCCTTTATTCATAAAATAATTATTACAACTTTCCTCTATGATAAATGAGAGGGGATGGCCTCTCCATTTATAGGAATTTAGGCTTATCCACCCTATCTCTAAAATAGGATAAGAAATCTCTTCCGGCCAATCATATTCCATGCCTAAACTCTTTCCTTTACATGTAGTCTTATCTTCTAAGATAAGATAAAATTTATCATATCACGTGTGTTCCATCTTTTTAAACTTTTCTACTAATAAAATACATAAAATATTTATGACATCACTCCTTGTCCTTATTACCAATATAATATTTCTAATTCCTAATCATGTAGACCCTACTTCTCTACTTACCCCAACTTTGGCATTTTAACATTACCGGACCACTTATGACAAATATTAACTTTTTACCACAACATTCCTTTTGTACTTTGGCTGTTACCATACTCTACTTTATTGCCGGCACCGTACTGATGGCGTCATTATCTTCTATTGGACACCACTACTAATTATACTTAACAACATCCTATTCCTAATACATACATTAATAAATAGAAATTATGGAGGAAAATTTTAATGTCGACAGGACCTTGTGAGTTGAGAGATCTCTCTGGATTTAGGTTGGTTCCTATTCCTCTGTTTCGGTGCAAACAAATAAATTGAAGAGGATATACTCTAATCTAATTTATATTACCAAGGATACAGGGTTGACAAGATGTGAGAAAATAAACCATAGCTAATGATGTGATGCACCAAAGGAATGTTAGACACTCATTTTGTAATTTAAGACAAACCATAAAAATGCAATACATCACTATGCACAGATAATCAAACTATGATGAAAGATCAAAATGTAACAATAAGCACATGAGAGGGTTGAGAATCATCCATATACATATATTATTACTCCAGAGTTGATACAGTACATTACAGTGGCCAAGCGGCAAAACTTTTGCATTACAACTTAAATGGGAGGTTTGGAAAGATCGACAAATTCTCTTGCAAACAAAGGAAGAAGGGAGGATGTAAAACAAAACTGTCAAACCATTTACAATGAGCCAAACTCCTTACTTTTATAGATGTAGTGAAGAGTGAAGAATAGAAGAGGCAGGAAAGGATGTCATCGTCTCTTCCACACCATTCATCCAGGAAAGTCAACAAGAAGACTCCATTCTTGGAGTTGAAATACAGAGTAAGGGGCACACCCAAAGGACAAGACCCTTCCCAATCACATACTTGGATTCATTTCGAGACAAGGGAGAAGCCCAAACAAGTCATGCCCATTTCATGGTGTGAGGATGAGTATCAAAGCACCAAGGGTCACCATCAACACCTCCAGGAGTCTAATGCAAATCATCTTGAGGGGGTATTTTCCATTAATGTTGATACCTTGATTATATGGGTGGAGGATCGGCTTAAAATAAAATTTTCACTCATCCAAGCAGCCATATTTAGTGATAAACCATTTACATGGCTTCCCATTTTGAGGAAAGGAAGCTACTTCTCCCTACCAGTTACAGGATTTGTTTGAGCCCCTTTTATCTCTGGTTACTATAGGAGTAGGAGTAGATTTTGTTTTCAGTAGAAGAAGTGCTTGTGCACACTCTGCGTGTCTCATTTGATTGAGGCATGTATGATTTTTTTCTTTGTACGTAAGTTTTGTTCAAATTTATCGGGAGGTGTAGAGGCCATGACCTTCAGTATTCATGACAGAGAGACCCATAGTTGCCTGTAACAGTTGCTAGTTTCAAATAAAACCAAAATACAAAGAAACTAACATCGGGTCTCGAAGAGAACATTTCCAGAAGAAAAAAACTAGTATCAAGCCACCACCCATGACTCTATGCCCAATCGACAAAAAAAGGTAAATGATCTTTTCATCTAGCAGGTAAATGTCCCCTATGAGTCACCAAATTGTTACCCAAAATAAGTTCATGGTTATTTTTGGTTAAGGACACCCACTTTTCCTCTTTTTGTGTTTCAATCAAATTTTTTAGATATTCTAATCACTTAATGCTTCCTAAAATCATCTTCATCAAGTGGGAAACTTCTTCCCCTTTCCAAAAATTGTAGCTGCAAGGCCATGGAGAAAAATATGCCCAAGTAAATTTCGGGCCAGCGGGTCTGTGGGGAGTTTTGTAACTTTTTCACTTTTTACAAATAGGGTGAAAAGTAAATTTTGGGCCCACAATCCCACAAGGGATCTTAAAGTTAAATGAAGAAAAATGCCTAAGGCCCACAAAGGGACACGTGACCATGTTGGAAAGTCAAAGCGGGAAGGTGGGTCATGAGAGGTAGTTTGAAATTTTTTCCCTGAGAAGGCATAAAGTGAAAAAATGAGCCGCACCTCTGCTGATGGCCAAGGACCCACATGTCAAACCTCAATTGCATATGGGAAGGTGGGCTTGGGGAGGACTTTTCACCCAAATGGAAAAAGTGGGACGGCGGGCGCGAAGGTTTTTTTTTGCCAAAAGTGAATTGTGGGGTTGTGGGGAAATTTTTGCGTTTTTTATTTTGATACCAAAAGGCAAAAAGTGAGTATCGGGCCCACAGACCCTTTCTACTAACTAGTTTTCACCATTTCAGTATGAACCCGACTCAAATATTCAAATGGACATATCTTCTGATCTAGTCCTAAAATTCTACAAATTTGGCACCATTAGAAAGGTCTCGACCTCATCTATGCTATGGGAGACTGAAATTTAATTTTGACTAGGTTAGGTGGGTGAAAAGTGGGAAAACATATTTTAGGCCATTAATGCAGAACCTAATTGCTTCAACTATCATATCTGATTTGATTCGATCCATTGTTCTTCCTTCTTTAACACGCTGAACAAACATAGAGTGGTACACTTGACAAATTGTAGGTGGATTTTCAGGGGGCATTGAGGGAAGGTGGTTGAGATTTTAGAGAAAGATTTAATGCATCACAGGGGTTGTTGGAATAGAGTTTGATTTTCCCTCCTCTCTCTCTTATTCTTCCATATATTATATAAGAGGGGCATATTCAAATGGTTGTTCATCTTTTCTGTACTGCCCTAGCTCTCTTTCTTACTTAGGGTAGATTGCGGAGTCTAATCCTATTTCCATGGCTCTATAATGGCATTTTATTGCCTCTTCCCACTGGTGATGTACCATGTAACATTTTGGAGCAATAAAATATGTTTCGCGATGCATCTATCCATCCTTGGCTCATTTTACTATCTCTTTTTACCTCTCACATTGTAGGGTATAATGTGCACATTCTGATGTTTGTTGAAGGTTATGGGAGATATGTTTAATGGGTATTGAATTGGTGTTCTGTGTGAAATCTATCTTTGCTCCGTGGTGGACCTTGTCCACCCTCTCCTCTACTCACCTCTCTCCACTTCAGGTAGTTTGTGTCTGTGATCAGCCACTTCCTTTTCTGGTTTATCACCGCTTATTGTAGGCTCTTTCATCCTCTCTCTCTTTCCATGTCCCCATGGAATAGTTAGATTAGGATTCATTAGGTTCTTCCTGCACTAGAGTACCTTGTGGCAGGTAGATTAGCAAGTAAGAACCGACTTTCTCCAGAGGACCATCTGAAGTTTTGCAAGTCCCACAGCTTGAGAGATGGTCCCATGTTGTGCAATCACATTAAATGCCCCACTTGCAACCATGTCATTTGGGGGTACTCTGAGATATGGTTTCATTGTTCAATTATGGTCGTTTAAGAATTGAGTATCGTAGCTTGTTCTTTTAGTAATTTTTTTAGGAATGTAGATTGTTGGTTTGAATATCAGTTCTTAATCTTTTAACCTTACTGTTTATTCGATGGAAATCCGGTTACACTATATTGTTGTTTCTAACTTATCAAGCTAGTGGCCCCTTCTCAAATCATTGTTTAATTTTCGTTGCTTCTGAGACAATGTTCAAAAATGAAGTATAAGACTCTTCTTCTTAGATTGGCATGGTGGAAATTTTAACATAACTTAAGGAGTTGTTAATTTTAGAGCTTCGATACAATTCTTGGAATAGAATGTTTCCTCTCTTGATATTGTTAGATAGTAGCTTATTGTTGCTTTGTGTAGTCTTATCTTGCTCAGTTCTTATGAACTAACTCAAGTTATTAATTGTTACAGATGGCTTATGTGAGTAGAGGAGGGAAATTATTGTAGAATGTTGCATCAAACATGGTTGTGAAGTCCTTTTTTACAAATACTTTTATGTTGTAAAACTCTGGAATGGGTTATGTGGGGAAATTTGGAGAAAACTAGTGCCTTAGTATTATGTGTTGTGGAATATTATTGTTGTGACTATTGGAACTTTGGCTTGTTTTATTTCGTGGAAAATATAAAAGTTGATTACCACATGGTTATGAGTGATTCTAATGTATCGTAGAAATTCTAATAATTTTCCAGCGTGGTGTGCCCACTGTTATTCTCTCTTGGTTCCTGAGATTTTGTTGTCCCTTTGGGTTGTGCGTCATGTTGGAAAGAATTGATGCAACCATGTATATTTTTCACAAATGAGTAATGGTAAACTTTGATCTTGAGATAAAAAGTTGTGCGGTAAACCCTTCTAAGACATAGTAACAATGTAATTCTAAGCATAACACAATAGTTGGATGATCCTTATAAAATTTAAAATAAAATATATACATACAAATAAATTATTGTAGATGTGATCTATTTGATAACATTTGAGCCCCTAAGCGATCAAAGAGGAAACTATAATTGTTAATAAAAAAATTATATACCTTGCATATCCCCAAGCTAAAATAATCAACATTATCCTTTTATGGTGAATTCTTAAATGATCTTATTGTATAATCATTGATTATTTTCTGGAAGATAATAAGGTTGTATAGGTAGAAAGGAAATTGATTAAGAACCCTTCAATATCTCTCAATCGTTTGCAATGTAAATTGTTTTTCCCATGTCAAACTTAATTAAGGAAAGTCTAAATGGAACTTTTAATCAATCCTGATGAACTCTTAGCCTCAATAAAAGACTGATGATAAGCAATGAAACCTTGAAGCTGAATTCTTTTTGACCTATTCCATAACCCTTGCCTTGATTCATGGTGATCATTTTTAAGTAACGTCAAATTTTCGATCCTTAAACAAGGAAGATAATTGTTCTAAAACGGAAATGGTACTTTCCCTCAATCGGGGCTTTGTGCTTATCACCTGTGCAATAGAGGTGTGGAACAAGTTTCAGTTGCTTGAGTAAGATTAATTAACCTTGTGAGAAATGGAAAAAGTTTTTAAGTCAAATGAATTAAACAAGCTATTGACATATAATTGATGATCCGATTCTAGACAGCTTGGCCTTAAGCTATTTAGTTAATAGTATATAAAAAAAGTTCTCCCTTGTGAAAAGAATGGTGCGAATCATTACATAAATTTTATAAGAACAAAAGTTCAGAATTAAGAGACATTTTAGTAAAGACAAAACCTTAACAAGACTTTCCTCATGGGATGCCACTAAACATAAGTGTGTTCTGTGGTTGAACCTATATGTAATGTTTTGTCGTAATAGGAAGTGAACAGTTTCATGTTCAACATCGTAGATTTCCTTGTACCTTGGTGGTAAATGTTATGTCAAGCCCATCGTAAGTTGGTGGTAGCCATTGTGATCCCTTGTTATATTGTATTATCCGAATTTTTATTCCTATTGTATTTGTGTGAGTTTTAAGTGGGCGTTACATTTTGTGAGGACTAGAGTAAAAACTAAATGCTTGTCTTATGTGAATAAGCTACTTTTTCTTTATGTTTATGACCTTAAAAAGGTCTAATTCTGTATATTTCTCAACTTTTGAAAACGCATGGATAGTTTCCTTTTGTCTTATATTAAATTGTGTGACCCGTATGAGCCTTATAAGGCGTATACATGAATACATTGATTTATCATATGGGTCACTTGACTCGGGTAAAGATTGACACCCCCCACATGCAATAACTGAATAATAGTTAAAAATTGCAAGGTCCCCACCAGGGCATGTGGTAAGAATATTAAACTATGGTTTGTAATGGACTCTAGATCAATACGTGAATACTTGGGGGAAAAACCCTAAGAGTCAATCATTTTCGCATTCTAATTTTTGTGGAGGCCTCGAAACTTCTCATGGTGGCCATTAATTTTTCTTGTGTATTTTACCTCACAAGAAAAATTAATCGATTTTGGAAGGCTTTTCTCTATATTTTCAATCCATTTCGATCTGTGCTGGCCGTTATTGCTTACTGCCTGCTGGAAAAGACTCTATATCCACTATTTCTGGTCCGTCATGGCTATCTGCTCAGGATTTTCATTTATGGATGCCATTTCAATATGGTAATCCTCCATTTATTTACATGTTTTTCTTTATCTCCTTTGAATCTGGGTATTTATTTGTTACTTTCTTGTGCAATGGTGAGTTTATTGCTCCACTATTGGAGTTGTGGTTTTTCTTGCAAAATATGTTTTTACTTTACCTTGTGGTCACCATGGAATTCATTGGAGAAGTTTTTATACTTGACCGCCATTACTCTCGAAGATTTGGTTTTTTATTTTAGGCATTCAGGTTTTGAACTTGAGCCGCCATTTTGTAAATGTTCTGAGCTATATTCTGCATTATTGGCCTCCATGCTATCATCTGTGAGATGGTGGCACTTTATAAATGACTCTCTGCATTTTAATATTCGGTCGCTATTTTAAATCTGAGCCTCTGGATTTTCTTTAAAGCTCATGTCCTTCAAACCTGACCACACATTGCTTGGGTTTGATTCATAGATCAATACACTTGCATCTTTTACTTCTCCTGAAAAAATTGTGGGCTTTTAGCTGTAGCTTTAACTCTACTATTGGCTCGAATTATGCTATTGTGCGATAGGATTACGTTGTTTTTTCATTTGGTGAAAAACCCACTCGCCCAAATTTGGGCTCGACTACTTTGGTTGTGGATAGATTTGCTAAGTATTACTATCATGGCACAATGATTTAACTTAATATTTTGTGTCATATTTTGCAAGGTTGTTCTCACTATAAAGAATGCCTTCGGTGTAATGATCCCTCAACTAAAAGCTGGTTTGAATAATTTTTATTGAAAATATTAAAAGACAAGATATTGTACTTTGCTACATCCGTATGGTTGCAAATGTAGGTTTTGAATGGTTAGAGAATAGGGAGGCTAAGGATCAATGGCTTCTAATTTATGTGTGGATTTTTTTGATATAGTTGTAAAGCTGTATGATTTTAACATATTTATATTTATATTTGTTTTAAAAAAAAATTGGGTTTCTTAAAAAAGTTTCCCCTTCTTTTCTTGTATTTTAAAATTATTATTGTGTTTATCTTAGAAACTATGTAATCTTATATCCTAATAATTTTTCTTCTAGAACCTTGAAACTTGTAGATATATACAATTATGTTCTCCGTAATGACGAGGTTATACTTGTATTTTCTCCAAGGGTTGTTTTGGCCCTTTCGTTAGGTCATTTATACCTTATGGTCCTCTTTTTTGTTTGTTTTATTTTCCATTGTATGTCATCTTACGCATAAGTGTGATCCTATTTTTTAATTCAAGAAGTCTTTAATTATATAAGTGCATTAGTGTACTTACTACATGAAAACTAAAAGAGATACAAAAGGACACATTGAACTTAAGAATTTAGATTATGATCATATCTAAAACAATTATTTTTGTTTCAATCATTTTTTGTACCACAAAATATTATATAAAATAAAAATTATCATTGTATTACTAGCTAGTGGAAAAATTACACTATATACATGTTGTGATGTTTTGGATATCATACACTATTTATGAGTGTGATAAAAATTTAAAAAATTGTATACTAGTCTTGAATTTACTACAATTATAATTAAAATCTCTTTGTCATTATATAATCCAAATCACCCTACTACAATTTGCATGGAAAAATATTATTTCCTAAATATATATTAGTATGAAATTTTAAAAATATAAGCAAGGCATTCAAAGCCCTATAATTTATGAACATAGTGTAACACCCACTACAACAACCCAGTTGAGACCCATGAACAACGTAGGTTTAGTTAGAAAATTATGAATTTTTTTTTTTAAAGTGTTAAAGACCAAAGTCTCAAGCACAATTAAATTCAACTGATAACTTTTCCCATTATATTAATTACTAATTCCACATTATAAAGCAACAACTGTAATAAGTCCACACCTAGCTCAAATCTCCTTAGGGATTAATTTAATCACTGATTACATTGACATTTTAGCTAAATATTCTGTGATTAAAATTTTAGGGTTAAGAGACCAAAGTAATTAAATATCCAAGGTATTTAATTCCACAATATCTAAGACAAGAGAAAGGTTTAAATACAACGGGGAAAAAAATACATATTTAAAATCATAAGAGTAAATTCTTACTTACCCACTCCTAGAACTTGGTTAAAGATTCAATTTTATTTATCCCATGATTAACGTAGTTAAAACTTCCTAAAAAACATTCCCATTAGGTAGGGAATTTCCTCACCTTTCCAGTGATATAAATAAGTCCTCCTAATTCCTCATATTTCTCAAGTTATGGACTGACGAAACTTTTGGTAAAAATTTTCCCAAGAGTGGGCATGCGGGCCTGGGAGGAAACGTTTCCCAAACTTGGGCCTACAAACTTTAGAGAGAAAATTTTCCCAGAGGAGAAAAGTAGACTGGCGGAGCGGGGAAGCAAAATTTTCCTAGACGTGAGCCGTCGGAGCAGGGAAGACATTTAGCGTTTTTGCCCTTTTGGGACAAAAGGTGCAATTTGCCTCCATGCTCCCATGAGTCCATAAGGGAACACATGGCTACATTTCCAAATTCTGGTGGAAATTCGGGTCAGCGGGCCGACGGGAAAACTTAGAAAATATTTCCCAAACAAAATTTCCAAAGTGCTAAGTTTCTTAAGGGATTTTCTCCTCCGCCGATGCCTTGTGAAGGCACCATGTGGCATCACCTGATTGGTTGCGGGGCGGCGGGGCTGCGGAGAAAGACTTAGAAAATTTTCCCAAAATTAAATCTTTTCGAACTGAGGTGATTTTTAGACAAAAGGAAAGGCATGCGGGTCCATGAAGAGCATGGCGGGGAAAGTTCATGATTTTTTCGCTTTTTGACCAAAAAAGTGAAAAAATGGTAAGTTTTGGCCTCGCGGGTCTGCCTAAGCAATATTTTATTAATTTAAAATTTAACAGTTCGAATATTTTTGAAGTCCGAAATGAAGTGAAAACTTCAGAAGGCCATAACTTTTGATTCTAGGAACTCAGGTTTTTTGCGCAAACGATGACTTTATGGAAAGATCCCGATGTCCTCTTTTCACATGAATACCTTACAAATTTCATTTTGATAAATGTTTAGAGGGTTCAATTTTGATGAAAACGATCTGTAGGTCACTTAGAAAGTGCAAATCTGGCAAATTTTGACCTATCAATTTTTTTACTCAATTTGTCATTAATCCTTTCTCTATCAACAAGTGCCAAATAGGCATGAAGGAATTATTACTTAGATGGATTTTGGAATGGATTTGGAAGGGTTAATTTTGTTTAATTGAATTTTAATTTGAAAATTTACCAACTTTGACAGCTAGAAATGACTAGTGAAAGAGTTTGAGCCTGAGTTAGCTAATCTTTCATGAAGAATATCCTTGGGTGTTATAGTGCCTAGATGAGTTAATTTAGATCTTTCTTAAGCTCAAATTTAATGTTTGATTTGTTATTTGTTTGTCTACAAGTTCGGTCTATGCATTTTCTGATTATAATTTGCCAATTTTACAATGTCAAACAACAGATCAAATGCGAAAAGATCTATTTGTCCATTGTCTTCTTCCAAGTATTAGAATTTTTTCCAATTACTAATCTAATATAGTTAGTTGATTCTAAATCAAACTATTCAAAACCAAAATGCAATTCTGATTTCTAATTTTTTCACATTTCAAAAGACAGAGCTTTGTGTTTTACCTCACACGTATTTCTTCCTTTCAAATAGAGATTTAAAATACATTTAAATGATTAGATTCAATACCACAATGCAATTTGAGAGAGGTAATACAATCATTTATTGATTCCTAGAAGACAGCTTACAACTTCTTTCTTTCATCCTTCAAATTCATCATACAAAATACAACTATTTCTTTGAAAAGAACAGAAATGGAGTGTATATCTCTTTCACATTTCAATCTTACAACTTTTGCATTCAATACAACATATTTCCATTACAAAACATATACAAGATCATCCACTTCAAGTGGGAAGGTTACAATATGATTTATCTCAGCAAGGGACTATCAACTGTTTTATTTCATTTTCCTTTGCTCCATAACAACAACGTGTAGATTTATCATTCTTCCAATTATGATCATAACAAGAGAGAGGGGAAAGGCAACGCTCTCCACCCAACCATGACATCCAATGACAAGGAGAAGCCATCCTTCTTCATTGACCCCCGAGCCCCAACCACAAAGCAATGGAAGATGTGATTCAACTCAGGGAAACAACAGGCTTCCACAAACACACATGCAATATTTCACATTTAAAACACAGTTTGAAATAGAATTGTAGTTTGCAACTACATTACAAGCATGAAAAACAACACTGAGGCTTCATCAAGCAAGCCAAAGGAGCAAGAAACTATGGTGGATGCTACTTATGCCTCCCAAATATGTGAAATGGGTATCACCACCTAAGATTTCAAACTACCAAAATATATATCATATCAAAGCCTTGACATGCCCTTATTCCTCCCCCAAGTACCCCTTATTCCTCACATTTCGTTATGCCTCCCCAACCTCTTATGGTATCCCATAATGAGTAAATAAATGCAAGCTATTTCTTTGTAAGGTGGAACCCAAATCCCAACTCCCTCCACACTTATACCTCCCCAGAACACTTATGCCTCCCACAAAATGCCCCATAATCTTCTCCTACACCATCCCTAGGCCATCTACCCAACTAGCCAACAAATAAAATAACACATTCAAACATTCAACCATTCACATATGCATACAATTAAAAGGAGAGTATTTCCAAGTGCTAAGCTCTTACTTGTCCATGATGGAGTTTATTCCAAGTTTAATAAAACAAGCTCACCAATGCTACACCAACCAAGAGATCAACAATCAACAAGTATGCAACAATCTCCAAATTTCTGCCAATTTGCAAGAGCTCCAAAAAACCAAAGCAAGTTGCCAAAAATAAAGTGATAAAAGTGAAGCAAAAAACAAAACCAAAAACAAGCCAAGGGATTCAAATATTCAGAAGAGGAAAGAGAAGAGGATGAGGTGGATCCATGTGGGATGCCACATCACACATCCTGAACTCCAAATCATAAGGAAACTTCAATCTCCAAGGTAAAATAAATAAGCAAGTGAAGAAATGATAGTTTTACTTACACACTCAAATCAAACCCACACCTCATAAGTAATGAAATTGAAATCATGTAAGAAAGTGCAATTAAATCATACAACTTGACTTACAAGAATGCATAATGAAGGCTCGATTTAAACCCTCCAACCATAGGTAAGGTTGGCATGCAAATTTAAGAGGTATGGTACAAGTTTAACTCATCCTAATTAGCTTCCAAAATCAGCCTCCAAGGGAAAATTCAAATTTCAAAAGGAGGTGGAGTGTTTCATACTCCAAAATTAATTTACACATCACTTACACATTTCTTACAACACTTTAATTTTAGGACAACAACTCTAATATTTACTTTCTTATGTCCCAATTCGATTAATTAATTTTAACAACATGTTTACTCACATTAATTTACCAAAATTAATAAATAATGAAAGGGTTAAACAGATTACTTAATAAACACATACAAATATCAATAAAAAGGAACCAAATAAATAAAGACACATAACCCTTGCAAACATTTAAAGTGTCAAAGGGAAGTGGGCACTACATCCCACTCCCCTTAGACTCGACTTGCTCTTGGAAGTCACTGGAAAGAGAAATAGGAACAAATGCAATATAAAAAGTATCACTCTAATATGGGATTGCTTGCTTCAAACAAGTGTGTGTCTATAGAACCTAAGTTTTGTCTAATGTAATTCAAAAAGAAGAATGGATATTGCAAGGGATGAGTTATAAACTTTCTGCATGCAAGGCTACAAACACTTAAATCTAGAGAGTAAATTTACACTATCAACCAAGATACCACACATAACAACATAACATGAAGAGTTAAAAGAGTCTTAAGATTAAGCACCAAGTAGAGGAATAATAATGATAATTCCATGAGTTTTAGAATGACCATATAGTTTCATAGGGAATACAACATTCTACATTAATAAAAGTTAAGGTTTCTACTCATTTAAGCCATGATTTCAAGGTTCGTTGTCTAGACAAGGGTAGAAAAAATCAACTATGACAAAATTTACACGAGGAACAAGTATAGTCAACTTCCCAGAATTTGAGGATCACATAGGTTGAGGTGAATCAACAAAGACACCTAAACTAGAAAAAAATTTAAAATCAAGAAACTATTCCGGGAAAGCACGTCTATAACTTAAGAGGGTACAATTAACTTTTCATGGTAATAAAAGAGAAGTCAATACCACAAGTTTTCCTATAGTCTGATTTTTACACTTTTATTTTAAGAATAGAAAACACCATACCAACCAAATCTAAAGAATTCAATCGTTTAACAAAAGATATATATATATATATATATCCCCTAGCAACTAACATATCAATACAAGTACCATACATAATAGCACAATGGGATTTATTTATCATATTTCCTACTCAAGCTCAGAATAACCATAAAGAGAGAATAAGAAAAACAAAGGACCACTGAAGTTCACTAGGGAGAAGAACAAGTAACACGGGGTTCCAACTACAATCCAAGGGTGCATTGTATCAAAAGATGAACAACATCATCTTGCACTTTCCATCCTAATGGAAAAGGGGGTAACAATAACAAGGCGACCCAAGAAAATATGAAGAAAAGAAGACTCCCCAAAGTTATTTTATATCCTTAACATATGTTGCCTTAAAATTATAATGACTTAGGTCTCCAAGGACAAGATAACACGCAAGGAGGTTTCTTCTTAAACAACAGATAAGTGTCAATCGAAAAGGACCACAACTCACATGCTCGTCGAGCTACAGGACAATAAGGTTATGATGACCCAAAAATCCCACAAGAAAGTTACATACATCTATGAATAAGAAATTAATAAGCAACTATAACACATTACTATCCACCAGGTGTTTCACAATTTCAGGTAGGTGATAAAACTATAGGTTTAACTAAACATTGCACTCAATACACATAAATCTTACTTATTTTATAACTCAACTAATTAAGTCAAAATTTGTATTTTCATGTCTTGCTAAGAACATTCCTTTATGAGTATTCTATTAATTAAACATATTCCTATTTACTTTACATCAAAACTTTGTGCATTATAAGGACCACCACTAGGGTGGCCATGATATCTCACCATTCTGTAAAGGCAGAAAAGAGAAAAAGTATTTATTTTACTCCTAAGAGAGGCAGATGGACAAAGTTTTTTCCTTTTCTATTCATCTACAAGGTTGTTATTCCTTCTATTAATCTACCAAGGTTAATAGCAAGAACCATTTTCTCTTTCTATGTTTCTAGTTTATTTGTTAAGCTTTAAGGCCAAATCTCCTCAATTATAGTTTTATGATGTTTAGGTGAGTCAACTTGTCAATTAAAAAAAATTAATGAGAAGGAAGGTGTAAACATATCAGACTATTACTTTTATCGGAGAGAGAGGTAAATCAACACATCAAATTTTTAAATTCTAAGGAAAACAAGGGACATTCAACATAGAAAACACATTATTAATTTTGTAAGAACTAAGAGATCTATCAACCAACATGGATCACAACAATATTTGTAAGGGTTTTCCAAATAATTACAAGCATCATCAAATATTTCTAGTGGGTCTCTACAAGTTCTCAAAATAAGTTACAAGGAAGGCCCATTAAGGGAAGCATAATTACTTTTACTGATCTACTAGGGGTTTAACAATGTTTGTTGTTTTTGGCAAAAAACATTTTACTCGACATGGATAAGAAAAGGAAAGTTTTCAAATCTACACCTATATTACCACATGATACCACCAACCAAATAATAAAAATTACAAAGGAAATATTTTAACTATAAGAACACCACATACTCATTAGAAAGCATTAAATGTAAGCAACCAATCAACTATCTTATTTAACATGGCTTTACGACCAAGATTTACAGCTTCGAAAGAAGAATCACATTATAAAATACCATCGAGATTAAATTATCAAGGTCTAACTAAACTATCATCATCAATGTCATGGTCCAAAAGAATCAAAGCATCCATAAGTGTCTCCACGTAATCCAAAATTAATAGGTCATAGAGTATTATTCATAGTAACTATAAAAAAATGTTAAGAAAAGGGTAGACTTATTTATAGGTCAAGAGGGAAAATAAACACACTTAATTTACACACAATACTCGAATGAGATTAAATCTAACCATAATTGCCAAGATGCATACAATCCTCAAGTCACTACTTAATATAATGAAATGAGGAACTCTTGATAAAACTTAGCATGCCATCAAAGAGAAGCCACTACCAAACAAACACTTTTCCACTAACATCCACAGCCAGCCAAAAGAAAACTGATCCCACCATAATTCATCAACCCACAATTAAACACCTCTACTTCAACGAGGTTCAAGCTCTTACCAAATTGTAAGAGAATCGCCACCACCGCTAACAGGCTACCAACTAAAATGCACAACACAACGAACTCTCTTCCCAACAAGGTCGAGTAATGAAAAGGTCACTCTAAGATCCTATATACACTCAAGGTTTCGTGCATCTAAAACCAAGGAATAACTTTAAGCACCTAAGAGGACATTCAAGACACCTAGGGTGTACCCCCATATGACAAAATATATGAATACAAGTAGCATAGAACCAGCTCATCATCATGCAAGAAGAAATCCACGTAACGTTTAACTAAGCATCCAACAACAATAACGAGCTCTCGAGTCACCAATCAAAATAAATTACAAGAAATATCAGCTAATCAAGGAAAGTGGCTAAGTAGCTGTACATTGCAAAGTCTAAAAATTCTTGTTAATAAATATAAATTAAGTAGAAGAGCCTCAGTGCTTCTCAATCCAATCATAAAATAAGATGCTGGTCCCTTGATAAAATGACACAAGTTTACGAATGTATAATACAAAACGTTAACACCACATTCACTTTGGAGCCCTTCATAGCCGCCAATAGGGGTACTGCTACCTCGAGGTTGGTTCCAAGGACACATGCGCATGGATTGGGTCATAAAATACACCCAGACTTAATGTCCACTCTCCCATACAGGTAATAAAATGAAAAACTGACAACTAGGCCAAGTTTCCTAACTACTGAAGGACGGAAGCTCTAAGCAACTTCTAATTAACTCTTCCTGACTGTAGTACATAACCACTATTGTCCAACCACAAGATTCACACCATAAAATTTATCAGTCACACAGCTCCAATAAGGAAGGGTCTCAACAAAGGGCTTAACGCATCATATAATTAAATCAAGTTTTAGGACTTGTAAAACAAAACATTTTCAAGGGGGAACCAAGTTTCCACTACACTAGAAGTTCACAAAAATCAAATTAATTTGACATTCTTAGTTACCCGGGTTCAGAGAAAAATGCCACTGAGTGAGTACAAAAATTCAAACAACTTATTATTTTATTATTATTTTAATTTTGGTAGTTCAAATAAACAGAGTAATGTAATATTTCTTCATATGCATTTCTTTTTCAATTTTCAAAGAAGTTTATTGTCTTAGATTAAAAAGTGTGCTAGGGTACAGTTCACGTCTCGAGTTTTCTAGTGTGCCCAAGGGTCCAAGATTTGAACCCACGGCTTTGATACCAAGTGTAACGGCCTGCTAAAACAACCCAATTGAGACCCAAGAACAACCTAGGATTAGTTAGGAAAAATTATGGAGATAATTTTTTTTTGTTTAAAAGAGTCTAACGAACCAGGTTACTAAAGAAAAGTTAAATTGCAATTGATAAGTTTCAAGCCAAACATTATAATAATTATCTTCAGAATTCGGGCCCATGGGGTCTAAAGCAACAAGTGAAATTTTTTCCATACGTAGATTTTTTTTCCTTGACAGTTGGAATTATTTTTTTGACGCTAAATGACATTGAAAAACTTCAGAAGGCCATAAATATTCCCTGATTAGAGAGCTTAGGTTTAAGGGAAAACAAGGACTTTTTGGAAATATCTCGAGGTATCCTCTAATTACACAAGAATCATTAAATTTTGATTTAGATAAAGGTTTAAAGAGTCAATTTCAAGAAAATGATCTGCAGGATTTTAAAAGGCAAACTGAGTAAATCTTACTTACCCACTCGTGAAACTTGGTTAATCAGATTGAATCTTGATTCCGCCCTCAACTTGTCCATTAATGCAATGGATAATTGTTCATAGATGGATTCCCATTAGGTATGGAATCTGGAAGATAACCTTTCTGGTGATATGATTGAGTCCTCCTAATTCCTGAAAATTTACAACTTTTATAGACAAAACGAACATGTGGTAAACGATTTTCCCAAGAGCTTGAGTTTGCTAAGTTTTGGAAGAAAATTTTCCTTAACTCAGGCTTAATGAATCTTCGGAGAGAATTTTTTCCTAGATCTTATAAAGTAGTCCAATGCTAAGTGTTTCATTTATTATTTCTTGGTTTCAGGTTCGGTCTGTAGCATTTTGGATTATAATATTTAACAAATTGAAAATTTTGGGACAAACAGAGCATCAAATTTCCTAAATGCTCCCTCGAGTCTATCAGGGACCATTTGTCGGAATCTTCCAAGTTCTGGTAGAAAGTTGGGCCATTCCGGAGAATTCTAAGGTCTTAATACATTTAGTTGATTCAATTCAACTATTCAAAAGCTAGGGCACATCTCTGATTTCCAATGATTTTACATATGGGGCAGCAAGGCTGCAGAGTATTACACTTACCTTCATTACACATTTCTTTCTTTCAAATGGAGATTACAACTCACATTTAGATGATAAAATTCAATACAATGATGCAATTTGAGGAAGGTAGTGCAATCCTTTATTAGATTTCCAAAAGACAACTTTACAACTTCTTTCTTTCATTCTCTCAAATTCCTCATACAAAATACAATTCTTTCACATTCCTTCAAATGCTATAGAAACAAAGTTTATCTCTTTCACATTACAATATACTTATAACTTTCGTAGTCAATACAACATATTTCCATTACAAAACGTTTACATGTTCATCCACTTCAAGCAGGAGAGGTTACAATATAGATTTCATTCTCACAAAGTGAACTATCAACTATTGTATTTCATTCTCAATTACTACAGAACAACAATCAGTAGATTTCACTATTATTCTAATTCTGATCACCACAAGAGCAAGGGAAAGGAAATGTTCTCCACCCAACCAAGACATCCAATGAAAAGGAGAAGTCAATCCTTATTCATTGGCCCCCGAGCCCCAATCACATTCCAATAAGAAATGGATATATTTGATTCAACTCATGGCAATAATAGGATACCACAAACACAAATGATAGATTTCTCATTCAAAACAAAGTCCAAAACAAAACTGTAGTTTGCAATCACAAAAAAAAAAACAACAAACAACAGTTAGGCTTCATCATGCAAGCCAAATGGAACAAGAAACTATGTGGAGGATTACGTTACTTATGCCTCCCAAAGGGGAAATGTGTATCGCCACCTGAGAAACAAACTGCCAAAATATATATATCATTTCAACTCCCTGACATGTTCTTATGCCTCCCCCAAGTACCCCATATTCCCCACATTTTGTTATGCCTCCCTAACCTCTTATGGCACCCTATAACGACGTAAAGAAATGCAAGATATTTCTTTGTAAGGTGGAATCCAAATCCCAACTCCCTCCACACTTATACCTCCCCAAAACACGTATGCCTCCCACAAAGTGCCCCATAGTCTTCTCCTACACCATCCCTAGGCCATCTATCGCAACTAGCCAACAAATAAAACAATACATTCAAAACATTCAACAATAGTTACATATGCATACATATAGAGAAGAACAGTATTTCCAAGAGCCAAGCTCCTACATATCCATGATGGAGTTTGTTCCAAAGTTCTAAAACAACATGATTTCCAATGTTACAAATAGTCTAAGAGATCAATAATCCACAAGCAGTATGGAACAATCTCCAACTTTCTCCAAAAATTGTAAGAGCTCCCAAAACCGAAAGAAGTTCGCCCAAAATGAAGCAATGCAAGGTGAAGTAAAACAAAAACCCTAACAACAAACCAAGGAATTCGAATATATAGAAGAGGAAAGAGAAGAGGATGATGATGGATCCATGTGGGATGCCACATCACACATCCTCAACTCCAACTCATAATTCAACTTCAATCTCCAAGGCACAACTAAATAAGCAGGTGAATAAATGACAGTTTTACTTACACACTCAAATCAAACCCACACCTCATAAGGACTGAAATTGAAAGCATATAAGAAAGTGCAATAAAAACGATACAACTTAACTTACAAAAATGCATAATGAAGGCGAGATTTAAACCCTCCAACCATAGGTACTTGGTTAGCATGCAATATTTAAGAGGTATGGGACAATTTTATCTTGTCCTATAAGTTTCTAAAATCAGCCTCCAAGGAAAAATTAGAATTTCAAAAGGAGATGGAGTGTTTCATACTCCAAAATTAATTTACACATTACTTACACATTGCTTACACATATCTTATAACCTTTAATACAAGATTCAATCAAATCCAATAATTACTTTCTTATGACCCAAGTTGGCTAATTAATTGTAACAACATGTTTACTCACATTAATTTACCACAATTAGTAAATAATGAAAGGGGTAAACACATCACTTAATAAACACATACAAACATCAATAAAAAGGAACCAAATAAATAAATACACATAACTCTTGGTCACATTTAAAGGTGATACCCCCCCATTGGAATCCCTTACAATCAAACACACACACACATGAGATAATACAAGTTGCTCATGGTGACCTTGTTGAATTCATCTAGAATTCCAACATGGTTGTTCTCTAATCCCCCAATGTTTGTTGTGATATTTTTAACCTGCGCAATACAAATACCCCTTAGGCCCTCATGGCCATATCAGAACATCCAAATGAATATAATATAATTTCAAAATCATCAATATATATATATATATATGAATCACAACAACATCCAGACAATCAACAATATCACTTACAATTTCATCAACAACTATATAATCATCAATTTTAAATTCAATTTTCTCGGTCTACTCAATATATCCAAATATCACATGTCCTAACAACATCCATAAATATATATATATATATAACCATGTCCAACAACATGTCAACATCTACATAAAATGTCTCTAACAATCATCTTGCATCATATATAAATCAGAGTCAACAATAATCCATGATTTGACATCTAACACCATACTAAATCAAAATTGTAATAGTGTTCATAATATAGTCAGCAATATCATGATCAATATCAAAATTATCAAAAGGAAGTGGGCACTACACATAGTTTTCACAAAAAAATATAGGTTATCTTACTTTATCTTTAGGTAACTTATCCCATATTGTCATCTCTTGGTTGGTTAGAGAGAAGAGGGTTAATAAAGAATGCATAGAACTAACAATGTTGGTAAGGTTAGTTGTGCATACATCCTAAAAGCTAAAATTGATCATTAGAGGCAAGGGATGATGGAGAAAAAATTAGAGATAGAGTGCTCTAGAAACATGTAGCATAGAGGTAAGTGTCCATGATCATGATAAAAGGAGAGTTTGTATATCTAGGAGAGTGTTTACTTAATCCTTACATCATAATAGCTTAATATTATGATCAAATTGTACTAGATAGAGTTACGAGATTGCAAAATACCAGAGAATTCCACAATTAGAAGCAATGTGTGAAGAGAAACTAACCTGGGTAAAAGTCACGTGAGGTGTGTCAAACTCCTTAGTGCCCAGAGTAGATGATGGCCTAGTACGCTCTTGTGTATAAAAGACAAACATATTAATATGCACATGTAAATGTGAAACACTATACATGAACATTAGTGTGTATTTAATAAAAAATGTGCAATCAAATGAACTTTTAAAGGTAATTAAATTGAAACCTATGGTTGTAACATGCCCAACTGCAGTAGCTAGCATGTCGATGCCAGATGTGTCCTTCACCAGCTATTGATACTTATAGTAAAAAAATATTATTTTTTACATCTATGTATGATGTAGTAAACTACATATATATTAAAATTTCAAATGAAATAAAATTTTGTATATACATTATTTTTTTGACATTTACCTATGGAATACCAAGATCATTTGCACTAGTTCCAAATTTTTTTTCCATCATCTCATCTACAGAAAAGAGATCCTATGATCCATAAAATGATGTCTTTCCCACATTACATATGGAGAAAAATGACCTGTAGTTGTATGGTGCGATATAACTTGTGCCTTAACCAACCTCACTAGATGCAATCTGACTACTATGCTGGGTCAGAGTGTTAGTCACCACCCTCAATGCATGTAGTATGTCAATCTCCACAACCTCCTTCACTTTAGGTGGGAAAAATTAAGGCATTAGGGGTTTTTGGGCATGGGGGCTCCTAGGTTTACCAACATGTGCAATGAGACTACTTTGTGTAGAGCCACCTCCTCACCTGTAAAACTTAGAAAAGTCAAAATAATTTGTGACCTCATTAAGCACAAAGTTGCAATACAATTTCTTTAGAAAATAGAGAGGAACCTCGTTATTGTTACATTGTGGATAATCAAAAACTATCCACCATCAATCGCAAAAAAAAATTCTTGATTTGGTCATTATGGCACAAATAGATTTGGTATGATTTGCAAGTAGTCATGCGGGGGGGGAGGGGGACAATATTGGTTCTCGGGTTAGTAAATAATGCAAAAATGTGGTCTTTTGGAATTTTTTTTAATTTTATGTCTGCATGGGATAATTTATCTGCATACTAATACCTACAATAAGATCTAAAGGTATTTCATCTATCTATTTGGTTGGTTGCAGAGTCAAATTTTCCAATCACTGTTTAAAGTGTGTTGACTAAAGTCATGTGGGATGGATTTGTAACATGATTTTGTCTTATTTTTTTGATAAGGTTCTCAATGGAAATTTTATTTTGTTATATTCTTCCAATGATATCACCTTGTGTCCTTGCTAGTTCTATGGGGATAGAAGGAGCCACAGGAGGTGGATGAACATTTGGAGGGTTTTGAAGAATGTTAAGAGTATTTTGAGGAATATTTCGATGGATTGGAGAAATATTTGGACTGTTTGGATGATTACTAGCTTTCCAAGAAACAGAAAAAAAAGGGAAATTGTATACATAATGTTTTTTTTTAAACGCATGAAAATCACCAAAAAAACCTAAAATGTAATAAATTTGATAAAAAATGATTTATTACCTCTTTGTCTTGGTGACATCATAAAAAATTTCACAATCTAGAAGTCTGTAGAGTAATTTTTAGGGGGTATTTGAAGTGCGAGTGTCGATAGTGGGGGATAAATCACGGTTCGCAAGGAAAAAAGGGGAAAATGGGGGGTCACGGGTCTCTTATTTTTGTATCACATGACCTAGATCATGGTTTATAGCTTACGATCGTGGTTTATAAATTGTGATTGTGGTTTAGAAATTTTGATCACAGTTCATAAACTGTGATTACGGTTTTGTGTTCAGAGATTTGCAAGCTTGAAAAAAATAACCCACAATCGCAGGTTTAAAAACCTGGATCATGGTATGTGAATTTTGTGTTGTCATGTCAATATTTTGGTCTCCCAACTTACTGCACTTACCCACATCACTAGTATGCCCCAAGGAGACACAATAGGTTGGATGATCCGCTAATCCAAGAACACCTCTAATTATATCTTGATCTCATAAATCTCAAAACTATACATCTTATACGATGCATGAGAAATGGTTCTAGAACATGATACTAGATCAATAATGGAATCCACCTCTCAAAAAAGTGGTATATGCGAAATCTCACTAGGAAATACATTAGAAAACTCCATCAAAATAGGATACTCAATAAATAGAGATATTGTTAGAATATTTAATATTCAGAGTTTTAGGTATATAACATTTAGTTTCCAAATAAATAAATTAGAATATTATATATTTTAATTTATTTAATATAAACATTAGGTTCACGGTTAATTTGGTTTTATAATTACTTAGGGCACTTTTTGAGAATACACACTAGATTATATGATTTAAATATGACCCACAAGGTCAAATGGTTGATGTGGAATCATTGTAATAATTCACGTGTGGTAAATTATGAGCATAGAAAAAAGTAAATGTGTGGGAAAAATCCAAGTTAAAATTGAAGGTCTTTGAGGATGGAGACAACCCTCGTAAAGAATAGGACTTTATTTTTTTATTGGTCATGTTAAAAATGATTAATGTGGAGTTAATTTATTTTTTTGAAACTTCTCTATTATCCTATCATAGATATCTAACCCATAGCCCACTTATTTTAACATTGGTTTAAATTATAATACTTTATAATCTATTCATTATAAAGTATGTTATAAACCTATCATATATTATATATAATATATAGCATATCCTTTTCTAATACTATAGTCTATACCATAGTCTAAATTAAAACTAGAACTAAGTTTTTTAAATATATATATAGCCTAAATCAATAAACCTATACTATATTCGGGTCACCTAACATCTTTTCCGATAGGCTCTTTAGAGACAAATTTCTTTTTAACTGAATTTTTGTTGTAGCCATCCTTTATTTTAAAAAAACTTTAAAAACCATGTTGTTATAATCAAAAATTTAAAATCCACCATGGCTAGCATTTTTCTATAATAAAAGAAAAGTAACTACCCCTGCATGCTGCATGCTAATCAATTTTTAATAATTAATCATTATTATTCTTTTTATAACTACCATTTGCATCGTCATAGTCATCATAAAATATTTTCATTTTTGGCCAATAGGCCTTACTAAGGTCAAGTTTCTTGGTAACAGTCATCTTTGTAGTCATTGTTTTTTATTTTTTATTGTTTTTTTTTTTAATTCTATTTTACACAAACTATGTTCATCACTGATTGGCATGGAATATGAGTGGACAGAATGAGAAATGGAAATACTTGTGATTGATGATATTAGTACAATTACTTAAACATCGTACCAATAGTGAAGCATAGGAAGACAATGCCGCATACATTCACAAATTTAAGATCTTTGTATCGAGAAATACCCCCCACACATTCACAAAATTTGGTTTTTGGTGAGACAAAATACCCATTTTTATAAATAATTTCATTAATGAATATTTATTGTAATCCTCTTTGGGTCTACACCCTCATTATAAGAAATGCAACAGGTCAATTTTGTTCAAATTTTCTTGGTACAAACCACTATGTAACTAAAGCATATAGTTTTACAACATATCTATGGATGTTTTTCCCATACCTTAGGGGGGTCTAGATAGGGTCTGCCGGGTGGTAATAGAGGAAGAGGAAAAATTTATCCAAGAGGGCATTTCCGTGAGAGCAACAGGAAGACAGATAATTGATCTCCCGTAGAAACAAATCGGTTGCTCCTGATTATGTAAATTAATAATTCAAACTGTTTCTTCTCGGGCAAGCTATAGTATCGCTCCTATGAGAGCAACTAGAAGAGCTTGGTAGCACGTTTGTTTTGGGTACAATCATTAAAATAACAACAAAGAGTAAGAGTAGAAAACCTTATTCTTATGTTTCTTGCCTCCAAAATTCAAAGAAGGGTTGTTAATCTTAGTAGTTAGTAGCTTGGACAGCTGTTTGTCCTCATCCATTTGTTATGGGTAGTTTGGACAGCCTAAAATTTAGAGAAATAGTTTTTTTTTTAAAACAAATATTGTTAGGATAAGAACAATTGCTATCTAATATTGACTCCTTTTAGGTGACACCTCATAACCAAGGTTGTTATGGTTATTGAGTTTTCTTAATCTCAGCCATTCATTTGTATTAATCTTGGCCGTTGATTTTCAACGAGAGTAGTATATAAGGGGGTCATTGGGGTCATTTGTAACAAGGAAGTTTTTAGAGAAACTTGCAGTGTTAGCAAGGGCGCAGTGATAGCGTTGGAGATAGCAGTGGAGGAATATCAGCAGGAGGATTAGGAGATTGTCGGAGCTCTTCCAGTAAGAGGCAAGTAGTATTTGTATCTCTTGATTTACTGAAGTTTAATATATTTCTCATCTGTAGTACTGGTTTTCCCTACGGGGGTTTTCCAGGGACAATTGTCTGAAAATATTGTGTTCACCTTTTTGGGTATTTCTTATGCGTTTGTATTTGTGAAGTTACAGTTGAGTTATTTTCCAATATTTATTGATCAAATAATCTTACAAGATAGGAGGTCAATAATCAGTAACTGTAATAGATTTTTCACATGGTATCAGAGATAAGTTCGGGTAGAAGAGATTTACCCTAGGTGAAAGAAAGTGAGGGTTTACAAAACCCAGTTTAACCTCTTCAAAATTATTATTATTATTTTCCTTTAAGATGGCCTCAGCAGCTTTAAGAGATCAAGATAGATTAGATGGAGCCTCGAATTTTGGTGTCTGGAAAGCCAAAATTTCTCTATTGATGGAAGAGAATGGTATCAAGGAATATGTGACCACTGTTGTACCTGTACCTTCAGATGCAGCACAACTCTTAGCATATAAGAAGGAAGATGCCAAGGTGAGGACGTTGATTCTTGACGGTGTCAAGGATGATATTATCCCACATATTGTAGAGTTAGATACAGCGAAGACAATGTGGGATGCCATTATGAATCTGTACCAGAATGCTACCACTAACTGGAAGCTAATTCTCAGAGAAAAGTTAAGGAATACCCGGATGAATAAGGGAGAAGACATCACAAGTTACCTCACCAAACTTAGACTTGTCAAGGATGAATTGGCAGTTGTTGGAGACAAACCAAGTGATGACGAGCTAGTGAGAATAGCCCTAAATGGGTTTACTAAGTAGTGGGATGTCTTTGTTCAAGTCATCAATGGACAAGACACCTTACCAAGTTGGGATCGACTATGGAGTGGTTTCACTCAGGAGGAGCTTAGACTAAGTCTTGTCAATGGAACCAACAATAAGAGTCAGAAAAGTGAGGTGGAACAGGAAAATGTTGCCCTAGCGGGTAAACGGAAAGCAAAGAAGGGGTCTAGTAAAGGATCAAATTCACAAGGTGAAAATAAGAAGAAAGATTCTTCGAAGATCAAGTGCTATGGCTGTCACGAGTTTGGCCACTATGTCAGTGATTGCCCAGAAAGGAAGAATAATGAAAAGAAAGGCAAGAAGCAAGTTGCGGCTTCAGCAAGTGCAGATGAGCTCTCTAGTAGAATGGAAGATGAGTTTGCACTCATAGCATGTATGGTTAGCTCAACCTCACAGAGTGTTTGGCACATAGATAGTGGGGCATCATATCATATGACAAGAGTTAGAGAATACTTCTCCAGTTATAAGGAAGAGAGCACCAGAATCCAGATCTCTATGGGGAACATGTCCAAACTCAACTCAGTTAGGAAAGGGACTGTTCAGTTTCAGAGGGAGAGTGGTAAGATGATTCCCCTTCATGATGTGTTGCATGTTCCAGGCTTAGGGATGAATTTGATTTCTGTATCTGTCCTTCAGGACAAAGGGTACAATGTACTCTTTAGAGGGGCACATGTGTTGATCAAGAACAAGGATTGGAAATCACCCATAGCTATTGGAGTTAGGAGCGGTCGGATTTATAGGCTGCATTTTGATATTCCTAAGGCACTCATGAGCAACAGTAATCTTAGAGATCAGGGAGAGCTATGGCATAGAAGGATGGGCCATATCCATCATGGAGCCCTTAAATTACTTCATGAGATAGTGACAGGTGTTCCTGAGGTGAGCACAGAGCACGATGATGTATGTAAGGGATGTGTGTTGGGGAAGTTTGCTAAAGCATCTTTTCCAAGGAGTGACACCAGATCCAAGGGCATTCTTGATCTAGTACATTCAAATTTATGTGGACCAATGTCGACGAAGTCTCTCAGAGGGTATGAGTACTTTGTTACTTTTATTTATGATTTCTCCAGGAAGACATGGATATACTTCTTGAAGACCAAGGATGAGGTTTTTATTCGCTTCCAAGAGTTCAAAGCTCTTGTGGAGAATTCGACAGGAAGGAAGATAAAAGTTCTTCAGTCAGACAATGGAGGCGAGTACAAAAGCAATGAGTTCTAGGAGTTCTGTACCAGAGATGGAATCAAGAGAGAGTGGACTGTTCCTTACAATCCACAACAGAATGGAGTTGCTGAGAGGAATAATCAGTCTATAACAGAGGCATCAAGGGCTATGTTGCATGACCATGATTTACCCTATTATCTGTGGGCAGAGGAATGCAATACAATAGTATACATACATAATAGAGTTCCACATAAGGTACTAGGGAAGATGACACCAAAGGAAGCATTCACTGGGAAGAAGCCAGATGTCAGTCACTTTAGGATCTTTGGGAGTTTGGCATATTGTCACATTCCTAAGGATACACGTACCAAGTTAGATGAGACTACAGAGAGAGGGTACTTTGTGGGGTACAATGAAACCTATAAGGCATATCAGATATTCATTCCGGGGACCAGAAGGATTATTGTTCGACATGATGTCAAGTTCATGGAGGACAAGGCATTTAGAAGGTCTAGAGATTTGCCAGTAGATGATCAGAGTAAGCAGCCAACAGAAGCTCCAAGAATCACTCAATCGAGTCAAGGGCAGCAAAGCTCGAGTACAGTTACTAGTACAAGCATAGACTCAGGAGGAGAGAGTTTTCAAAGTATGGAGCAATAGGTGCAAGAAGAGATGCATCAAGAAGACATGGAGGTTGATATTTCATCCTCTACAGTTGGCAGTAAGAACCGTGAGGTTCAACAGACATAGAAGAATACTCAGGAGTTAGTGGGTACTCCTAGGAGGAGTAACAGACAAGAGAAACCACCAGCTAGGTATGATGACTATGTTTCATTAGTTAGTATGTTGGGAAATAGTGAACCTTCTAGGTATCAGGAGGCTACACAACATCAAGTGTGGCAAGAAGCAATGGTTGAGGAGTATACTTCAATTATGTAGAATGATGTGTGGGAGGTAGTGCCTAGACCAATAGATAGGGAAGTGGTTGGATCACGGTGGATCTATAAGATCAAGCACAGTGTAGATGGTAGCATCGAGAAATATAAGGAAAGGTTCATGGCAAAGGGGTTCTCTCAGAAAGAGGGAATATACTACGAGGAGACATTTGCTCCAGTTGCCAGGTATACTACTATATGAGCTATAATCTCAATTTCAGCACAGATGGGATGGCAGATCCATCAAATGGATGTCAAGACAACGTTTCTTAATGGTGAGTTGAAAGAGGAGGTATACATAGAACAACCAGAAGGCTTTGTAGCACACAACAAAGAGACCCACGTGTGTAGATTGAAGAGAGCGTTGTGTGGACTCAAGCAAGCTCCCAGAGCGTGGTATGAGTGCATTCATAGTTACTTGCAAGGAATGGGCTTTGTGAAGAGTGAGGCAGATGCTAATCTCTACTACTTGGTAGTTGGAGGTGAGATTATCATTCTTGTTCTATATGTAGATGACTTGTTTCTTACAGGTTCACTGGGGCTCATAGAAGAATGCAAGAGGGATCTTGCAGCGGAGTTCGAGATGAAGGATTTGGGACTTATGCACTACTTTCTAGGCATGGAGGTATGGTAGAAAGATGGAGAGATTTTCCTTGGGCAAGGAAAATATTGCATGGAAATCTTGAAAAGGTTCAGGATGGAAGATTGCAAAGCCATGTCTACACCCATGATCATGAATTGGAGGAAGGTAGACACATCCAGGGAGAAGGATGTAGACCCCACCTTATACAGGCAGTTGATTGGTTCTCTCATGTATTTGGTCAATACCAGGCCAGATACAACTTTTGCAGTTAACTCTCTTAGTCAGTTCATGGTTGAGCCAAAGAGAGTGCATTAGACCGCGGCAAAGCATGTGCTACATTATTTGCAAGGCACAATCGAGTATGGAATTAGATATGCTCGAGGTGAAGGAATTAGGCTGATGGGTTATACTGACGCAGATTGGGCAGGTAGTACAATGGACAAGAGGAGCACTTCAGGGTCTTGTTTCAGTCTGGGATCAAGAGTTGTATCTTGGTTTAGCAGGAAGCAGAAGTCTGTGGCTCTGAGTTCAGCAGAGTCAGAGTACATAGTAGCTAGCATGGCAACATGTGAAGCTATATGGCTTCGGAAGTTGCTAGTAGCTTTGTTTGGTCAGAAGGTTGAGACTACAGTGATACACTGCGACAATCAGAGTTGCATCAAGTTGACTGAGAATCTGGTGTTTCATGATAGGTCAAAACATATAGACATCAAGTATCACTTCATCAGAGATTGTGTATAGTGTGGGGTTGTTAAGCTACTGTTTGTACCTACAGATCAGCAGGTAGCAGACATTCTGACAAAGGCATTGGGGAAGGAAAAATTTATCTTCTTCAAAGAGATGTTGGGTGTCATGCAGAACAGCTTCCTTGCTAAGAGGGAGTGTTAATCTTAGTAGTTAGTAGCTTGGACAACTGTTTGTCCTCATCCATTTGTTATGGGTAGTTTGGACAGCCTAGAATTTAGAGAAATAGTTGTTTTTGTCAAACAAATATTGTTAGGATAAGAACAATTGCTATCTAATATTGACTCCTTTTAGGTGACACCTCATAACCAAGGTTGTTATGGTTATTGAGTTGTCTTAATCTCAGCCGTTCATTTGTATTAATCTCGGCCGTTGATTTTCAACGAGAGTAGTATATAAGGGGGTCATTGGGGTCATTTGTAACAAGGAAGTTTTCAGAGAAACTTGCAGTGTTAGCAAGTAGTCTTGTAGTGTTAGCAAGGGCGCAGTGATAGCGTTGGAGATAGAAGTGGATGAATATCAGCAAGAGGATTAGGAGATTGTCGGAGCTCTGCCAGTAAGAGGCAAGCAGTATTTGTATCTCTTGATTTGCTGAAGTTTAATATATTTCTCATCTGTAGTATTGGTTTTCCCTACGGGATTTTTCCAGGGACAATTGTCCGAAAATATTGTGTTCACCTTGTTGGGTATTTCTTATGTGTTTGTATTTGTGAAGTTATAGTTGTGTTATTTTCTAATATTTGTTGATCAAATAATCTTACAAGAAAGGAGGTCAATAATCAGTAACTGTAATAGATTTTTCACAAGGGTAAGGTCCTATCTTTCTAACATGGAAAGGTTATATTGTGGTGTTTCAACAGGTAAAGAGGTCTAAGGTATTTAAACCAATGTTGAGGGTCAGAATGTTTGAATCTACTAATGCTAAAGCAAAAATAACAAATATGACGACATCAAAATTGTGCCCTTTTCTCGAAATTCTATACAAAGGAAAAGTCATTCAAAGAATTTTGAATGTCATGTTGTGGCCCTCTATAAGGCTTCCCATAAGTATGATTTGTATCTTTTGAGGACCATATGTGAATGTTTTCTCGAATCTAATGTTATAAGAGATATTCGTGGTGCTTTGGAGCTTTTCGTGACTTATGATTTCAAGAAACTTCAAGTTCAGCGACATTTTTGCTCAAAGCAACCCAAATTATTTATTGATGACAAGTTTTCGGTACGATAGTACGTTTAAAGGCTACACAGAGTAAAGAGAAAAAACTTCGCATGTTTTTTAATTTGAAAGTAATTTCTATATTTTTCGTAGCAAGTACAGTTACTATTGTTTTCTTTTCAGTTATTTACATTGTTTACCCCTAAATTTGGAGTTTGTTCCGAAAGCATTAGAGGGAATTTTTCTAAATTCTTCAAATTTGTGTTTTTTATTTCCATTCCAGATCATATTAACGTCGAAGATCAAAGCAAAATGGGTGTGGTAAGTTGAATTCAATACTACTTTTCCTTTTTCGGTTCTTCTTTAAATTTTCTATAAGAATTCAATAGAAGTGCAAAGGAAACATCACGTCCCATGAATCTACTTCTTTGATTCTCTGCTTCAGCAGTCTATATGTAATTTGAGATAATTTCCATATAATAATTACGGCACAGGTTTCATTGGATATAGAATGGCATACTCCAAAAGTTTGATCGATTCTATATAAAGGATTCTCATCTTTAGAATTATAGATGACTTTGGTTTGTGTCTCTGTGATAGGTGATAGTTATTAGTTTAATTCAGGGCCATTTCTCAATCGGTCTTCTAGTTTCATCAGGAATATTTTCTAAATATTTTATTTGCAAGTACTTAATAAATGTTCGATAAAAACAAGCCCATGGGATCTGAAATTTTCTACTTTGCTAAAGTTTTTGAGGAGACTCTATCTATAATTATATATTTAATTACTAAATTGAAATACATATCTTACATAGGGATGATAAACATTTATTCCCACTCTACATACTCTCTTATAATATCCCTCCTAAATGCAATAGCCACCAATTTTCTTTTTAAAATATAATGTTTTAACCCTTGTTTGTCTGAGTTTAGTATCTATCAGATTTAAAATAAAATCTGTAATTTCACACACTAAATATTGGATAATATATATGTATAAAATTAAAAAAAATAGATGATGTTCAAACATTGGTATGCGCTTGAATATTAATAACTTGTTGTAATATAAAGTAATTTATACTGGGGAAAAACATTGTGATTGATTGAATACAAATATAAATTCCATACTAGGGATTTTTAATGTAACCAACATTCAACATTGTTTGTGCGAATTTATGTATTTATTGAAGTTCAAACATAAATTTTTGTCATTGATTATTGGTGGGATCTTTGTGAACCAACCAAATTCATCAATAGACTAATAATATATTGATCATATGAATAGATTTTTATTTTTTATGATATGTTATAAAAGGTGAAATTGTATTTTGTATGTTAATTGTTACGTAATACTTCAAGATTAGATATTCTTCATTAGTAGCTTACAAATCTCTAATTTTATGAAGGAAATTAAAGAAAATAATTGTTTACCAGATTCAAAATGTATTTTTGTGAGATTAGTCTATGTAATATATTTACATTTAAAACATTACATTACAATCGCATCGGCTTTCCAATTTCAATAAGTACTTATGATTATTCTCTATATTAGTTGTTTTTTCCCATTAATATGTGCCTATCGGCATTCAACAATCAGCTATAGATGATATTTTTAGTTTATAAAGGCCACAACCTTCCTTACGAACAGCATGGATAAATCATTGTAAGGACATCCTCCCCTGTTCTCATAGGATGCCATGTGGCAATTTATCCCCAACTGGCCATATATTATTTTTTGTTTATTTTTTCTTGGACCTTTTTGTCCCATATGGTGCAAAATTGAGAGTGCAAAAGGATTTATAAGCCATAGTGAGAATAGAATTAAATATTGCTTCCGTTAAGCTTGTCACGTTTTTAATAAGAAGACCAATGGGGTTGGATCTTTGTTCGGTTGTTGGAGAGACTCACTCGGCCACAGTGTATACAGTGCTTTATGGAAGCCTTGAACCCTTGTTCTCATCAGTTCAAAATAAATTAGTTAACCCAGCTCGGGACCAATCATGGGCCATAGCTCACCAAATTTGGACCCAAATCGAACAAAACAAAATCCAAGCATGGAGCTATGCTCCTAATTTTTTTCATTTATATCAAATTTTTATTATTATTAGGACATTTTTTCTATTTTTATATATAATATAAACAATCGATGATGTACCTTTTGTATGAACCATGAATTATTTTATATTTTAGTGTTGTTTTTCAAAATAAGTAGTTGAATAATTTTTTGATGACAGGTGAAGTAAGTCTTACTTTTTACAACACTCATTATTTTTTGTATATAATATTCGTTCAAGGTGTAAAATTTTTACGTGAAGAAGGGAAATTCATCTAAATATGATTAGTGTATCTTGGAAAACAATAAGGGATAATTTTTAAACTCTTTTACGAAAAACCTCAATGTTCTCTTTTTTTGAATTTTTTAATGTAAAAATCGTATCTAATAATTTTAGAATTGAAAAATCTAATATGTTGAATGGATCTAATTACTTCATCTAGAAGTTAAGAATGAAGATGGAATTCATGGCATACAAAACTTTTTATGGTCATGAACAGTACGGAGAAACCTCCGATCAACAGACAAGTGACACATTGGTGAAGTATACCTAAGTGAGGGGAGGTTCTTTCAGACAACATTGTTTTGTTGAATTAATTAATGATTACATGAAATCTGCAGCTATGTGTACTATTGCAAAACATAACACATCACATAGTCTGCAATTTCATGCTATCTTTCAATAAAAGAACACAAGGCCTCGAAGGATAGCTGTATTGTCTTGATGAAGACATCCAATTACAAAATAGATGAAATGTAAGTTTTAGAACAAAAAACATAATTACAGATTGCAAAGATCAGAGTTCATTACTCGATGTTACAGGTATTCTTTAATGTTATTTCCTTCGTGATTAATACATTCAATTATATTATTGAGTTGTTTAGTTTAGCTTATAATCCATACAGAAAGCTAAAATGCAGAAAGAAATACACAACTCAGTTCTACAATTCAATGTTTTATTCGTAAGGAATTTCAAATGTTCCCACACAAGCCATGGGATGTAACTGAAAAGTAAAGTACAGCTACTGAAATAATAGGTACACATGAATGAAAGAGAAAATAGAGGATTATGAAAGAACCCATCATTGCCTTGGGTTTCTCCTTTGGTTGATACATCTCCATATTCATTATTGAAAGTATCTGTACCTAAAAATGGAGAAACAAGGTGAATCATCAATTATGAGTTCAGGGTTAATCCATAATCCTATATTATCATATTTCATGCACATGGATCTCTTAATAACAAGAGACATAGATTACCTGAAGATCAAACAACATACATGATTTACTCACTGAGAAACAAGAAGAGAGAAGAAAAAAAAAACCATGGACATAAGAGAGGCCAAAATTCCTAATTATTTTCTAACTGTTTTCTTAAGTGTGTAGTTATAGGTTGCAACCAAGAAGAAATAAATCAAGTCTTACAGTCTTCACTATTGATAAAGATCACAAAGTTCAATGAATTCTACCCTATGACATGAAGTATGAAGTACATATTGGTATGAAGGAAGAATGCAACTCAAAGTACATGAGGAGCGACTGAAATGAAAAGAGTTAGAATGCTGAACTAGAAGAAGATTACACCAGGAAAAGTAATGGAAAATATTGACAGGGCTTCAGTAAAATGGGCATTTACAACTTTCCATCACATTGTTTTTAAGTAATACATGCTTTAAAAGAGGAGATATGTAAACAAATAAGTGAGAAGGAAAAGCATGCCATGATCAAGATAACAGTTATTATGTTTCATTTACCAACAACAAATCAGGGAAAGGTGATACATTTTGTATTCGAATTAGAAAATACCTATTACAGTGAAAAGATAAAAGAAGCAATTTAAGAAAATGACATTTTCCATGTACAATGGGCATTTTAAATCAAATGCATATAAAGTAAAATAGGAAATTCAGTACTTAAACATAAAAGAAATGGAATGCACTTTTATTCATCAAATCAAAGTACTTTTGGAGCATTCATTATAGCTTAACAACTGAATAAATGAAGTTTCAATATAATCTTACAAAGTTCAGCCATCTTAAATTACATTTTTCATAATGAAGAGAGTATGAGTGCATAGAAATGCTATCATCAAAGAAGTGTAGTATTTAAGTAAAAGAAATAATATTACACTATTTCAACAAAGCATCTGAATCAAGGCTTATGCCTGCTAATGGTGTTACAAGAATGAGAAACTATTTACAACTTCTAGAAGGCCACATACAAGGTAAAAAGATGTCATGAAATCAAGAACAGTCAAAGTACTAATACTGTAAGTCCCAAAATTAAATGAAGAGAAAACCCCAAGGTATTAAACATCGAAGTGAAGGAGTCTACACAAAGATGAAGCACGAAATAAGTGCAATGTCTGATCAAATCATGGAATGTAGATTTTAAAGTAATGAAAATTGGATCTCAAATTTTCCTGACGCCATTCTAATTCTCAAAACAAATTGTAAAATCAAGCAGGAATAAAGAAGTCCAGATACCCAAATCTAGGTTGCAATATTTCAAGCCACAAATTAAAAAATACATGTGTAGATATAGATTTAGGGACGTAATTCATTCATATAGGACAGTTAAAAGTACACATACATATTTATTGCAATACAATTAAAAGAAATGAATACAAGTAACAAGAAAACAACAATTTTAGCATTAAAAAAATTGAAATTATATAAGTACTCATACATTTCCAAAGATAAACAAGATTCGAACATTTCATAAATTCATGATTCCTAATATAAATAAGTTTCAAGTTATAGATTCGAGGAAGAAAATGTAGTTTCTGACTTTAGTCGAAAATCCCACTAAATGAGTATCCAAGAATTAGGGAAGGAAGAAAAAACTTACTAATTTATTCGAAAGATAAGAAAAATCTCGAATGATCATCGAATTTAGAGCCAAAAATGAGAACCCAGAAGGAGTTTTAACTCAGAAGTCAATGTTGTCCCTGAAATCAAATTAAAAAAGCAAAGGAAAAAATGAGTATCAATGTTTCAAAGTTAAAATGGCAAAGACATAGTAACAACGGTGCTGAAGAGACCAAAACTAACCATTATTTTCTAAATAGTATGATGGTGATATAGTCCCGATTTTAAAGTCATAAAAAATTAAAACCACTTAGAAGGGCAGGCTCATCAACCCTTCAGACAGGGGCCGGAATACAAGGCCGAAATGACAAGAAATATCAATGTCTTAGCCCCTTATTACATTAAAAGAACAACATTACAGATCTTGAGTGCTAAGAGACCACCAATCAACCTTGAAAAGCTCATAAAAATCAATAAACAATAAGGGGATCAGAGAGATCACAACGAAGAAAGAAACTCAAATCACATGAACCCTTCTATAGACCTCAGAATGACAAAATAACCCAGAACTCGAAATAATAAAAAATGGTTTATATTTAACCTATAAGAGATTTTAACAACTGAAATTGACAAAGAAACGATCACAGAAAAATATAGATGCAATACCTATCTACAATTAAAGTCAAGCTTGAAGATCACGACAATGGAGACAAACCCTGCGACCACCTCCTTGGAAAAATCAAACAAAGTAGAGCCAATAAAGATGCTGAGGAACCGAGCTAAGAGAATCGATATGGTAACGAAGCCAAGCTTCATAAGATAACAATTGTGTAAAAAAAAATTTCAGGGCTTTGCCCACAGACCCAAAAACTAGAATGGAGTGATCATTGAAGTCGAATGACCTTTAGCGCTTAGCTGAAGAGTTTAGTTAGGTTCGAACTCAACCACAGTCAAAGATCAACGACCATGAATCAAAAGGACACTAGATCAATTCTCCAGGATTGATCTCCAAAAACAAAGTAAACCATCATGGTCAGATGCCACCAGCCATATTAATTGTGGCATTAAAACCCTAACCACATGTTATTAATCAATGACACCATATCAGATAGTACAAAGATCAACATCCCGAGATCATCACCAAATTTCTAAGAAAACTTAATCCAAGTTAAAATACCACCGATAATACACATGGAGGGGTGACTCATCGTCATGAAGAGGCCAACCCTTATCATTAAAAAATATTTTCATTTGACTTATCAAACTATAGTCCAAGCTTAAAATAATGCAAAAACCTACCAAATTATGTTGTGTAATGATAAAAAAAACACACTTTCCACCTTATTCCATTCAAATAATGCAAAATCTGACAAATATAAGGTGGAAAACCTTATATCATATGTTCTCAAAGGTGCCCAAATGTATTTTGGTGACTTTTTTAAAAACAAATTTCCCCTTATCTTATTTAAAAATCAATAATGTGCTAAGTCCACAAAGGTGGCCAAACCAAAATGGAGACTAATGATCAAGTACAAGGGTGGTCCCCACTAATTTGATGAATTGGTTATGACTTGGACTAAAAAATTTCATGTGATCACAAGATTAGATAGGGAATGTCAACATCAGAGCCTAAGCTTGGAGGTGGTCCCCATCAAGTGGATGAACGAATTATTTTTTTGCAAGTGTTGCAAATATTGTATGTTTGATTTTTCTCTGTACATAGAAGTAGTATTGAATGCCTTCACGAAAGGACAGATCAACAAGAGGACAAAATCTGCATGCACTAGAAGGATAATTTTCTCATTAAGTAAGATTTATTATTAGCAAATCATTCACCCATGATTTTTTTTAAAATAGAACAATGAACTATATTTTGAATGTGATGTAATCAAATGCTATTAATGCCTCTTTGTATTAGTTTTCTTATTTTACTCCTATATTTATTAATAAATAAAGGATAAAAATAGGATGCATGGGCGAATACAACCTTAGTCTATTTTTACGAAGGGTGGGTGAATCAATTTTCCTATATATTGTGTGCCTTGGCAAAGTACAGGGGAGGAATTTTATAGATACAAGAGTGCTGAAGCAGTTTCTACCAGTTTTTCCCTCTAAATGTGAAGTATTTTCTATCGTTTCCAAATTTTTGCATAGTCTTGTGTATGCTCAATTAATCTTGTGAATGTTGAATTCCCTAATTAATCATCTTACCCTATTGACAAATTTTAGTAATTTCTGCATGATATTAATGTACATGTTTAACTTAGGAGTATTGTTGTGATTCTTTTCCCTTAATACATCAAAGTGTTTTCCATAAATAATCTGTAGAAAATTGTTGGCTCATGTAACATCAGAAATTCATTCCTATATCAGTTATGTATATACTTAGTCAAAGAACTCATACAAATTTGGTGTATCACTTAGTTTTAAATTCATTTTTACAGTCATCTTTCACCCCAAAACATGAGACAATCAATTTAGGATACATCAATAAGGAACTAACCTTGATGCTGGTGACTCACATCAAAATAGGTATACCAGCAGACCTGAGGTGTTTCCATTGTATCTACGAAAGAGAGATAAAATCTGCAATCTTAAAACATCTACAACCATCTCTTTACAGGGTGCCCTTTCGAGAGATAATAGTTTTTGGCACACCCAGTGGGACCATGAATCAGATCTCCATGCAAGTTACAAATATTCACAACAAATATATGACATATTTATAGCAAATAAAAGTTACTCTCAAGATAGCAAGCTACAACAATTTGTTCTAAAATATTTAAAGATCTATTTGGCGACTCTGTAGGGCTGATTTCAAACCAGTATTGCAACATGCTCCATACCTAAAGTAACTGCAAGATCATCGGTAAGAGGAATTCCTTCTGAGTTTATTTCTTTACCTTTAAATTCTACAAGAAGGAGAAGAGTTGTTAATACTTTACCTTACAATAGAACTAGTTTTGATAACCCTCCTCATATTCCTTCACCATGTATCAACTTCTCTATTTAGATCCCAGTTTTTCATATGGCTATTCAACCACCTATAAATTTTGTGAACTTTACTAATGATAGGCCATTAGTGATCTCAGTTTATCATGACATCCCTAATGCTGCCATGAAAAGTTTACCATCATTCACTAGTCAAAATCAGGTTACACATTCAGAGCACATTAAAAATGTTACAACCTTATGTGTAGTTATAATATCACTCATGAGGATTTAAATTTGATACTTTTAGCTGCATCCCTTAAAGGAAAAGCCATGCAATGGTATAGAAATTTAGTGATTTGATGCATAAGAAGTTGGGATGATTTAGGTGGTAAATTGTTGAAACAATTTCAAGATAATTCAGATCATTTATCTCTCATAGAACAGTTGTCTACCATTAAAATATCTCCCAATGAATTTATGTCTAGTTTCAAAATCTATTTTTCCAGAACTTGGGAAAGAATTCTAGCAAGTGTCAAGCCTAAAGCTAACCGTGCTTTTATTTATTATCTTAGAGCTTTAAACAATGATATTTCAACTATGATTAAGTCTATGGAGAGGATAGAATCTCCCAACAACCTATGATATCGCCATCTAAGATGAAAATAGTCTTATTCAAGATGACAAGTTAGTACCAAGGCCTTCAATGCCTTTTTTGGTAGATTTAGCTCCTATCCCACAACCTATCACAATTATAGAACCTATGTGTTGCACCCCAATCAGATGATGTTTTTAAATCTTTGAAGACTATGGGAAACAAACTAACCTCAATCGATAATATCCTTGCATTACATAGCAGACCTTATCAGGTTGCTTATTAGCAAAAACAACAAAATAGGTAGCCTTACAAACAAAATCAAAATTATAAGCGGCCTTATCAGCAAAGGAAGTTTGACCCAAAGGATCCTAGTTCATCTAACACTTTAGTTCCAATTAATATGGCTACAGAAGAGTGGTTTCAACCTTGTAATTAACCTCATTCAACTGCAAGTTGCCCAAATGCTTTTATGAACATAAGTCTTGTTGCAAAACCTTAATCTTAAACATTGTTCATGCCTCAAATGGAGGGTGGGAAGCAAGATACTCAGGTTCAGAAGGCAATTGAGAAGAACTTAGTTAGTTTCAGTGATGATGATTTCATTATAGCTACTACTAGGGCTCAGGAAAAGGTTGTAGAGAGTTAAAAGAAGCATAATAGGCCTATTCTACCTATTATCACTGATAAAACAACTATAAGCCAAAAAAACAGCTAACAGTTCTATTGTTCCTTAAAAAATAGCAGGTGTTATAGCTGGTAAAGAACAGTAAAAATAACTACAGTCTTTCCAAGAAGGTTATTTATACCTCAGATATCAAAAGCAGCTGAAGAAAAATCAATTTTCACCAAATCCTATTTCTAAAATAGTAGAATTTGTCTCTAAAACTGTTGCTTCTTTTAATATTGTTTATGCAATGAAAAATCATAATGTTAACATCTCAATGTGGGATGCTCTAAGTATTGTAGGACATCAAGATTTCCTTTCTCATGAACTTGGTAAGTTACAAATTTCTTCTAAAACAACAGAAAAATAATTCCAAAAAGTAGACATGGTCCTTCAAACAATGGAACAGGACCGCATCAAAGAGGTTAAATGGATGGTTTAGAAATTATTAAACGCTCATGACACCAAGAAGCCACCACTATTTTATCTATCACTGATTATTGAAGAACATATTTTTCATAATTGTATGGTGGACAACGGTGTAAGTAACACAGTTATGACAAAAGTAATTGCAGAAAAATAGGTCTATAGTATGAACCTACAGAAAAGAGTGTCCTACAGTTGGATGGAACCATGACTAATATAGTTGGTCTCATAAAAAATATAGTGGTAACATTTTATGCTCTCCTAAATGTTTCCATTCTACAAGATATTATTGTTGTAGATTTACCTCCTTACTTTGCCATACGTTTATCAAGAGATTTCAACACAAAAAGAGGATGTTATCACTCTTCAGACTGGTCTTTCTTTTTTTTCACTACACATTATGGGACCATGGTTACTATCAATTCAAAACCATTTTCAAGATTTCACATTGAGCCTCATGCTTCGATTGCATTAGCTAATTATGTAGCCTTAGACCAGTCTTACTTTGATAATACAACTCATATTTCAACATTGGATGGTGTTTCTAACCTATTTATGGATGTTTAGACACATGAAGAACATGCTCATTATAATTTTAAAGAAGTTGAAGAATATTTGTTTAGTATGTCTTGTTTGCATGAAGAAAAAACACCAATTCCCTTGCTGTCCAAAATAGAAAATGCAGTAGAAGGGATTTGGAAGCTTCATTTTGATGAAGCTAAGAATAATAAAGGACAAGGAGCAGGTTTGACGCTCACTTCCCCAACAAACAAAAGTTTTTTTTCATGTTTGAGTCTCCAATTTTCATGTACTTGTAATGTAGCTGAATACGAAGCATTAATTCATGGCTTACTTTGGGATAGAAAGAGAGGTATCAACATGCTACATATTTTTGGTGATTCTAGGTTTGTTATCAATCAAGTAATAAATTTAAATGTTTTTAATAATCCTTTAATGAAGTCTTACAGACATATATTATTAGACTTAATGAAATATTTTGAAGCTATTAACATCTAGTCCATTCCTAGAACAGAAAATAAGCATGCAGACAGACTTGCAACAATTGTTGCTAGTTTTGAAGTGCTGGAACAAATTAGAGAAGAGAAAAATATTCAGCCTCATATTAAGTTAATTGTCACGTCCTTCTATCCCTGATAATGACTTAAATTGGTAGGTTTCTGAAAATGACGATCCAATATGTAGATTTTTGCAGCAAGAAGCTAATTTTTTTGTAGTAAATCAAGATAAAATACAACACTTATATGGTGACCAGATTGTTCAATTAAAGAAAAATGAACTACCTTGAGGTCTGGTCACATTAGAATACATCTTCAACACTGATGATTAGTTAAGGAAAGACAAGAACTAAGATGTCAACAATGTTGATAATTATGAGTAGATCTTAGATAATGAAGGAAAAGATTTGTTTCGTAGAAAGGTATGTTATCTAGTTGAAAAACATTCTTTTATTAATCTTTGTAAGGAATTTAAAGATGTTTTCACTTGGAAATACCAAGACCTGAAGGGGTTTGATCCCAGTTTAACACAACACACTATTGAATTACAGTCAAATTCCAAGCTAGTTAGGCAAAAGAAGAGGCCTTGTAAATCCAAAAATTAGAGCCTCTAATGAGGAAAGAGTTATCTAAGTTGATTGAATTAGGTATTATATTTCTAGTTAAGAATTCAAGTTGGGTAGCCAATCTTGTTCCTGTTAGGAATAAGAATGAATAAATCAAATTATATGTAGATTTCAGATGTCTTAATAATGTTTCATTAAAAGATCAGTACCCACCTCCAAATATGGATCATATTTTGAGAATAGTTTCTGGTTCAGATAGACTATCTCTTCTAGATGGTTATAGTGGATACAATCAAATTTCAATTTGAGAAGAGTATAGGTACAAAACAAGTTTTACCACCAAGTGGGGTACTCATGCTTACAAAAGAATGCCTTTTCGGTCTTTCAAATGCTGGTGCAACATTTCAACATGCAATGGACATGATGTTTTGTCATTTGTTAAATAAATTCATCTTAATTTATTCAGATGACATTACCATATTCTCACAAAATTCAAAAGAACATCTAATACATCTAAGGAAAACTTTTTTAGTTATATAGGTAGTTTGGAATATCTTTGAATCCCAAAAGTTCTATCTTTTCAGTACATCAAGGTAAATTACTTGGTCATTTTGTTTCTAAACAAGGTTTAGCAATTGATCCTTTTAGAATCAAATCCATATCACAACTATCGTTACCTCATCATATAAATTCATTACAGAGATTTTTTGGGAAAAATCAACTTTGTTAGAAGATTTGTTCCATATTTTGCAACATTGGTGAAACTATTGACAGTTATGTTAAATAAAGAGAAGACTTTCATCTTGGAATAGTGAAGGGAGAGAATGGTTTGAAGCAATTAAGGTAGCCCTCTCTTAGGCTCCCACTCTTGCAAATCTAATTTTTGATAAAGATTTTACAATTTATGCACTTAAAGGAGATGAAACAATATTAAGCCATATTAACTTAGGATAATGATGAAAATTTTGAGCAACCAATTTCTTTCTTTGGACAGATCTTGCATGATTACAAAAAAAGGTACACATTTCTTGAAAAACAAGTACTTTAAGTAGTCAGAGGGCTAAATAATTTTAAGTACATGCTTTAAAATAACAAAATCCATGCTCTTGTTTCTCATCTAAGTCTAAAAGCTTTCTTGTTAAATAAAGAATTGAATGAGAAAAGAGTAGGCTCGATAATGAAAGTTATGGAGTATGGTGTTGATATTTGCATTGCTAAGACATTTCAGGGTAAAGGTTTGTGTGAACACCTAATTGCTGATATGGAAAAACAACAACCTGCAGAACCTAGAAGATTCAAAACAACATGCTAAAACTATGTATCAGTAATCAGACATCATGGTTTATCCAGAAAATCAGCAACTTGAACTTGTTAAAGAAGTTCAAGAATCAAGATGGATGACTAATTTAGTTAACTATCGACAGCATGACACCTATCGGGAAGGTATGGGACAATAATAAACAAAGATATTTCAGACTACAAGTTGTACACTATGTTTTTTATTGATGGTGTATTATTCGAAAAGGGATATAAATGGAATCTTGTGTGCAATGTGCTGACTATGATAAAATTTAGTTGTGATTATCAAAATTCCATGAAGGACATGCAGGAGGTCATTTCTCAACACGTACCACATCCTTAACAATTATGAAATTTGGTTACTATTGGCCCAACATATTCAAGTACTATTTCAAATGGATTATAAAGTGTAAGAAATGGGGTTTCTTTGCTGGAAAAGAACATTTAGCTTCGCTACCCTTCCAACCTGTTTCAGTTGATCAACCTTTTATGCAGTGGGGCCTTGATTTTATTGGCATGAAAAACCCTCCCTGATCACAAGGACACAAGTGGATTTTTACTTCCACAGATTACTTTACATGTTGGAATGAAGCAGTAGCCTTGAAAGTTGCTAATGAAACTTCGATACTTTCCTTTTATGAATGTATAGTTTATAGATTTGGTGTTCTAGCAACTATCATATTAGATAGTCCTTTAACATTTCTTGGTGTAAAGGTAATACATTGGGATATCAACCATGGAATTTATCAAATTTCTTCATCTCATTATCACGCACAAGGTAATGGGTTAGTTGAAAGTACTAACAAGAATCTTGTAAGGATCATCAGAAGAACACTCAAAGATAACCAAAGAGCTTGGCATCTAATGTTGAATTCAACACTTTGGGCAGATAGGGTGAATCGTAAAATATTAGTTAGAAATTCACCATACAAGCTTGGTTACGGAAGAGAAGCAAGAATGCCTATTTCAGTTGACTTACCCACATTAGATTTGCTACATCAAATGAAGCTTCTTGAAAATAAACCACTGCAGGTTCACTATGCAAAAATAATGGAATTACAAGACCTAAGAGATCAAGCTCATGTAAACATGGAAAATAATCAGGAAGAAACGAAGAAAATTTTTGATAAGAAAGCAAAGTTGAGAATTTTCAATGAAGGATATATTATGTTAAAAAGGGATGTTGATCGTGCAAAGCCAAGAAGACACACTGAAGTTTGATACAATCTGGAGTGGTCCTTACATTATTTCATCTTGCAAAGAGCACAATGCTTTTCTAGCTTTCGAGGCTGAATGGAGAGGAACTTCCCATTCCTGTTAATGGTATGTTTCTCAAACACTTGTTATAGAAAATCCTACAGTGTCTGTTTAGAGAAGGATTTCTCTTCAATAAGTGTAGTTCCTGCACATTGCAATGTTTTATTTAATTCAATAAGTGCATTCATGCACATGATCTAGCTTACTAGATCTTTTCCCAGTTTTAGCTATTTTTGAAAGGGTTGGACCTTCAGAAAGGTAATATTTTAGTGACATGATTTAGACTTCATGCCCAATGGACAAGAGTAAGGCACTAGTTTACTAGCTAGCAAAATATTGATAATTTTTGCACTGTGTAAGAATGGAAACCATAAACTTCGTAATGGACAATATTGGTGAAGTATACTAATAGGGGAGGTTCTTTTATGACAACACTGTAATGTTGAATTAACTAATGATTACATGACATCTGCAACTATGTGTGTTCTTGTAAAACATAATAGATCACATAGGCTGCAATTTCATATTATCTTCAGCAAAATAACACAAGCCCCCGAAGGACAGCTTTGTTTTCTTGATGAAGACATACAATTACATAATAGATGAAATGTTCAGTTTTAGAACAGAAAACATAATTACATATTGCGAAAATCAAAGTTCATTTCTGGATGTTATAGGTATTCTTTAATGTTATTTCCTTCATGATTAAGACATTCAATTATATTACTGAGTTGTTTAGTTCATTATACAATCCATACAGAAATTTGAAATGCAGAAAGAAATACACAACTCATTTTTAGAATTCAATGTTTTATTCATAAGGAATTCCAAATGTTTTGACACAAGCTATGGGATGTAGCTGAAAAGTAAAGTACAACTACTGAAATAAGATGTACACATGCATGAAAGAGAAAATAGAGGAGTATGAAAGAAACCATCATTTCCTTGGGTTTCTCCTTCAGTTGATGATACATCTCCATCTCCATCTCCATCTTCAGTATTGAAAGCATTGTACCTGAAATGTAGAAAAGAGGAGAACTCATCAATTACGAGCTTAGGGTTAATCCATATTCCTATACTATCATACTTCGTGCACATGGATCTCTTAATATAAGGAGACATAGATTCCTCAAAAATCAAACAACATACATGATTTACTCACTTAGAAATAAGGAGAGAGAAGAAAAGAAAAACCATGGACATAAGAGAGGCCAAAAATCCTAAATATTTTCTAATTGTTTTCTTAACTATGCAGGTACAGGTTATAGCCAAGAAGAAATAAATCAAGTGTTATAGTTGTCACTATAGATAAAGATTGCAAAGTTCAATGACTTTTACCCTATGGTACATGAAGCAGATGGGTCATAAGTACATGCTGGAATGAAGGAAGAATGCAACTACAAGAAATGAAAGGAAGAATGAACTCGAGGTGCTTCAGCATGAAAAGGATTAGATATTTAAGTATGAAGTTAACTAAAAACAGAGTTTCATTACAGCTAAAACAAAATGAGAAGGAAATTTGGGAAAATTTTGACATGTCTTTGCCATGTAAAATGGGCATTTTAAATTTTTCTAGAATGCATATCAAAGCTATAATAAAAAGGAAATGCAGTACTTAAACAGAAAAGAAATGGATTGCAATTTCAATCATCAAATTGAAGTACTTTGGAGCATTAATTATAGCTTAACAGCTAAAAAAATGAAGTTTCAATATAATGTTACAAAGTTCAGACATCTTATGTTGCATTTTTTAGAATGAAACAAGTATGAGTGCACAAAAATGCTATCATCAAAGAATTTCATTATTTAAGCAAAAGAAATAAGATTACAGTATTTCAACAAAGCATCTAAATCAAGGCTTATGTCTGCTAATGGTGTTACAAGAATGAGAAAATGTTTACAACTTCCAGAAGGCCACATACAAGGTACAAAGATCTCATGAAATCAAGAACAGTCAAAGTAGTAATACAGTAAGTCTTAGAATCAAATGAAGAGAAAACCCCAAGGTATTAAACATCAAAGTGAAGGATTCTAAACAAAGATGAAGCATCAAAATAAGTGAAAAGTTTTATCAAATCAGGGAATGCACATTTTAAAGCAATGAAAAGTGAATCTCAACTTTTCCTGAAGCCATTCTAGTCCTAAAAACAAATCACAAAATCAAGAAGGAATAAAGAATTCGGGATATCTAAATCTGGGTTGTAATATGTCAAGACACAAATTGAAAAATACATTTGTAGATACAAATTTAAGGAAATAATTCAATCATACAAGACAGTTTAAAAGTCTAGATACATATTTATTGCAATACAATTCAAAGGAAGCGAATATATGTAACAAGAAAAAAAACCATTTTAGCATTCAAAAAATTTCAAAATTATATAGGTACTCAAACATTTCCAAAAATAAAGAAGATTCGAACATTTTAGAAATTCATGATTCCTATTATAAATCAGCTTCAAGTTGCAGATCTGAGGAAGAAAATAAAGTTTCTGACTTTAGTTGAAAATCCCACTAAATGGGTATCCAAGAAATAGGGAAGGAATAAAAAACTTACTGATTTAATCAAAAGATGAGAAAACCCTTGAATGATCATCAAAATCAGAGCCAAAAAGGAGAACCCAGAACAAGTTTTACTCATAAATCAATATTGTCCCAGAAATCACATTAAAAAAGCAAAGGAAAAAATGAGTATCAGTGTTTCGATGTTGAAATGGCAAAGACAAAGTAACAGTGGTGCTTAAGAGACCAAAACTTACGATTCTATGCCAAACAATATGATGGTGATATAGTCCCGAGCTTAAATTAATCAAAAAATGGTGACCACTTAGAAGGGCGAGTTCATCAACCCTTCGGACATAGGTTGGACTACAAGACTGAAATGACTATAAATACTAGTGTGTGGGCCCCTTATTGCATCATAGGAACAACATTACAGAGCTTGATTAAGACAAGAATCAAAATGCCATGACCACCTCCTCATAAAACTCGAACCGAGCTAAGAGAATTGATTTGGTAAAGAATTCAAGCTTCAAACATAGCAGAGCCATAAAAGATATAGAGAAACCGAGCTAATAGAATCAATTTGGTAAGGAATCTGAGCTTCATAAGATAACAATGGCGTAAAAAAAAAAATTAGGGCTTCACCCACAGACCCAAAAACTAGAATGGAGTGATCATTGAGGTTGAATGACCATTACCACCGAGCTCAAGAGTTTATTTAGGTTTGAACTCAACCAGAGTAAAATATCAATGACCACGAATCAAAAGGACACTAGATCAACACTCGGGGATTGATCTCCAAAAACAAAGCAAACCATCGTGGTCAAATGCCAGTTGCCATATTAATTTTGAGGTTAAATCCCTAACCACAGGTCAGTAATCAATGACACCATATCAGACAGTATAGATATCGAGTACCCGAGATCATCACCGATATTCTAAGAAACCTCAACCCAAGTTAAAATACCACTGATAAAATGCATGGAGTGGTGACTCATCATCAGGAAGGGGCCAACCCTTGTCTTTACAAATATTTTCATTTGACTTATCAGACTATAGTCCAAGCTTTAAATAATGCAAAATCCTACCAAATCATGTTGTGCAATGATCAAACAAAAGGTACTTTCCACATTATTCCATTCAAATAATGCAAAAGTAGACAACTATAAGGTGACAGACCTTATACCTTATGTTATCAAAGGTGTCTGAATGTATTGTGGTTACTTTTTAAAAAGAAAGCAGCCCTTATCTTATTTCAAAACAAATAATGTGCTAATTCCACAAAGGTGGCCAAACTAAAACCATATGTTATCAAAGGTGTCTGAATGTATTGTGGTTACTTTTTAAAAAGAAAGCAGCCCTTATCTTATTTCAAAACAAATAATGTGCTAATTCCACAAAGGTGGCCAAACCAAAATGAAGACTAATGATGAAGTACAAGGGTGGTCCCAACTAAATTGATGAATTGGTTATGACTTGGACTGAAATTTTTCATGTGATGTCAAGATTAGACAAGAAATGTCAACATCAGAGCCTAAGCTTGGAGGTGGTCCCCATCAGGTGGATGTGTCGATAATTTTCTTTTTGGCAAGTGTTGCAAATGTTGTATCTTTGATTTTACTCAATACATAAGAGTATTTTTGCATGCCTTCAACAAGAGGACATAATTTGCATGCACTAGGAGGAGACATTCTCATCAAGCATGATTTATTATTAGAAAATAATTCACCCATCATTTTCTTAAAAATAGAAGAGTCAACTGCAGTTTGACTGTGATGTAATCTGTAGACACCTATAATTTCGCTCAAGCAATTTAAGTACTTAAATTTCACTAATTATCCCCCTTCTTGCAAATTGAAAACAAATCGTCAATAATGCTCATTTTCCATCAAATACACTACACTAATTAATTAATTACACTACACTAATTAATTAAGTTACCTATCCAACAAATACCCTAATTAAAGAACTTCCATTAATAAATCATCCCTTCTACCTAGACTAATTAATTATTAGTAATTAATTACATTTCCCTTCCATTTAACCAATAAATCAATGTTTAATTGATTTAATCCGATTCTAATAGCCTAAATCGTACTAATATTCATCTAATTAGCTTCTATAAGCTTACATCTACCTATTAGTTAATCACCTTTGATTAATTAAAACACCCCCTAACTCCCATGACTTGCTAAGCATAAATTAAACCCTTCTAAAGTAAGGTTACCTTTTATAAAGCAACCTTATCCATTCCTAATCATGTTTTACCTTTATCCCACATGCAAAGGGATAAAGTATTTCCTTTATCCATTGGGCTATATAAGGAGCCCTCCTTCTACCTTTATACCTACACCTAAACTTCTTGAGAAAGAAAATGCAAAGGATATAGCAAAATAGACTAAGAGCTTGTCTTTTCGTTTCTTGAGAGGTCACCATCGTTAAGAGCTAAGCTTCCTATTCTTGCATTCTTTAAGGATCAAACAGAGTAATTTTTTATTTCCATTGGAGGTAAATAGTTCCCTTCATTCTTGTTGGTAATCTAGGAGAGTAGATATGTTAAAATAGCATGCATAGATTTGATGTCATATTTTCAAAGTTATAATGTTAGTTTAGATCTTGCTTAGTTCTCTATCTTGATGGTGTTTATGTTTCATTTTACCTAAATTGTAGAACTATTTTAGGTGGTAGTTATTGCTTTATTTGATTTAGCATTAAACAAAGTATACATGCACACATTTGGCACACCCGGTGGGAGTTACACCATTTTCATTTGCACTTGATTTCAAGTTTGTATAGTTAAGTTTCAATTTTGGTTACTAACCCTCTTTTACACATGTTGTTAACTTATTTTTCTTAACTTGTTTTGTTGAGTTTGCATGTGTTGAGTCTTCCTTGTAGGTATAAAGGAGGTGAAGTGCTGTCAAAACTAGAATTTATGGGAAAATTTCAAGATTTCTCCATGTTTTCATTTTTAGAGCTTACTTTTTCAACATTCTACATGCTAGTTTTGTCAATTGCTTGAAAATTTTAAATTATTGAGCATGTAGGTTAGTGTTTGATAGTGCTAAGTCTTATATTTACATATTAATGTGGTGGGTTGCTGTCAAAATTAAATCTTGGTGAGAAAATTTTAAGATTTTATCATGTTTTCATTTTTAGATCTTACTTTTTCATCATTCTACATGCTAGTTTTGTCAATTTCTTGAAAATTTTAAATTCTTGAGCATCTATGTAAATGTTTGATAGTGTTGAGTATTCTATTGATAAATTAATGTGATTTTTTTATGTCAAAAATTGAATCTTGGTTGGAATTTTTTTTCCATTTTGCAGATTAAGGGACATTTTTTTGACATTTATTAAGTGCATGTCAAGTGCATACCCATGAGCATAAGAGCTTATGCGTAACCCATCTTTCAAAGGCCATAACGTTTACTTCCGAACTCAAAATGACTCCATTGTTTTTGCGTTGGAAAGGTATTGAAGTTAACTATGCAATGAAAACATAAATTCAAGATTTATACTTATAGAAATTACAGGTTTATCTGTTTAAAATCGGTCATTTTCTAACATGTCTAATGTTGTGATGAATTTTGTATTTCCATGCTTACTCGATTTAGACCAAAGCATGTGTATGGTCTTATCTTGCACCTTTTGGTGATCTTGAGAATCAAAAACAACTTTGATCTCTATATTTTTAACATTGGGATTAAACTTGAAAATTTGATTATTCATTTTACTTAAGGGAATGAACTGTTTACAAAGCATTTTTCAATCGTCCTTTGATTTGAAGTTTTCCATTTCTATATAGTTGCGATAAAGTTTGTGTATTCTCTTCTCTTGCACCTTAGGGTGATCTTGAGAATCAAAAGTAACTTTAGTTTTCATTTTATAACATTTGGTAAATTAGAAACTTCATCTTTCACTTTTGGTTTAGGGGAATGAACATTTATCAAGAATTTTGTATGGTTCATTGATTGAAAAGATTTTATTTACTTTTTAGTTGGATTATTTGTTGTGTATTCTCTTCTCTTGCATCCTTGGATGATATTGAGAATCAAAAGCAACTATTAATCCTCTTTTAAATAATGTGATTTTCTTGGAGAACTACTAACACTTGAGTGCAGGACCTAAAAATACTTTTCAAAGAAAGGAGGAATAAAAAAAAATCAAAAAATACTAATACATTTGTTATATATTTTGTAAAAAGATGTTCAAGGAAACCACACCTAATTAAACAAGATAAAAAGAACAACATATTCAAAACATTGTATTGCAGGTTTTTGAAAAGGGTACATCCCTTTTCACTCAATTGGAACATAACCCCTTTGGCATAATGCCTTAAGCTACAACAATGGGGGTGGTTCCAGGAACCCCAAAGTAGTCCACGCAAGAGGGAACCTTTTAGACGAAATAGGAAGTGCTCCGCACTACCTACCTGACTAGTGATTCCTTTGTGAGATAGTGTTACAAGTTGTCCCTACGTAGCCCTTTTAAGTACATGATGGATGCATTTACTACCCACTCTTCTTGAAGGGGGAAAATTCGAGATACTCCCAAGATAGTCAAGACTATTTGGGTAAATCTTCTCGCTCGTGGATAATTTTGTAACACTTAGGACGAGAGAACCACCTAGAATGATATTCTTTAGCCAGGAGCCCACTTTGACCATTCTAAAACAGTGTTGAGTTGTGAACCATATTTTTATTGTGAAATATGTGACGCGTTACTTTCCCATAATTTGTTAGGAAATAAGGGATAAAATATGTGGAATAATCCCTCATAGAATTGCAACAGTAGAAACTAATATGCAAAAATTATTACAGATCTCAAATAAAATTACAGAATAAAATAACACAACACAAAGAGACAGTATTTAAAGTGGTTCACCCAATTTTGGCTACGTCCACCAAGAATCACTTGCTTAGATTTTATTACAAGCGACTGCTCTCTCAATACAATACCTAGATCCGTTTGGAGCTATGCTCAAAAAAATATACAGAATTCACAGCCGAATTCAAAACACATCTGCAATACATTTGCTTGTTCATCTATCATATGCATAAGACCATATAAATAGACAACTGCTTAAGTAGTTTTACAAAACCGTGGGTATCAAAACCATGGGAAAAACCCGTCCCATAAACCTATGGGTCAAAAAACTCGTCCATATGAGAAAAACACGTTTCCCGATATGTCGGGTGCATTTTTCGAGGCCAAAAAATTTTACGCCTTCATAGATACATGAAAAGTGTACAGTACTCTTAGTGTACAGTCTTCAACACTTTCACACATGAAAATAGGCTCCACAACGTAACAATCTCCCACTTGGAGACTAGTTTTCCTCTGAGCAAGCTTCTCAACCCTTCACTAGTTTCTATGAAGACCAACCAAATCTGAACACAACTTTAGTTTTTCCCTTGTGACCACCTTGGTCATCATGTCTACAGGATTCTGACTGGTATGAATCTTCTCCAACATTAACTTCTCTTCCTCCAAAGCTGTCCTAATGAAATGGTACCTTAACTGTATATGCTTTGTCCTAAAGTGGAAAGCAGAGTTCTTAGCTAGGTGTATAGCACTCTGACTATCACTATATAGCTTACATTCCTCCTGCTTATGCCCCAACTCCTCAAGCAATTATTGTAACCAAATCATTTCTTTGCTTTCCTCTGTGGCAGTAACATAGTCAGCCTCTGTGGTTGACAAAGCCACCAGCTTTTGTAGTCGTGAAATCCAGTTCACTGCTGTCCCACCTACAGTGTAAATATAACCTATCGTGCTCCTCCTACTGTCTACATCTCTAGCCATATCTGAATCTACATAACCACGTAAAGTGGTGTTTGATCCACTGTAGCTCAACATTGTCCCCATTGTCCATCTCAAATACCAAAGGATCCACTTTACTACTTGCCAATGCTCTTTACCTAGATCACTCATAAATCTACTCACAGCTCCCACTGCATGGGCAATATCAGGCCTAGTGCATACCATGGCATACATCAAACTACCAATTGCTGATGAGTAAGGTACCTTGGACATCTGGTTTCTTTCCTGCTCTGTCTTGGGACACTGGTCCTTTGATAACTTGAAATGGCCTGCCAAAGGAGTCCCAACCAGTTTAGCATCCTGCATATTAAACCTCTCCAAAACCTTCTTAATGTACTCTTCCTGAGATAAAGTCAGCTTTCGTTCCTTTCTATCCCGAGATATCCTCATACTAAGGATTTGTTTGGTTGCACCCAAATCCTTCATAGCAAATGATTCACTTAGCTGCTTCTTGAGTACTTTTATTTCCTGCATGTTTTTACCTGCAACCAGCATGTCATCAACATACAAACATAGGATAATATAACTTCCATCCTCAAATTTCTTTGTATACACACAATGGTCAGAATGACATCTAATATAGCCTTGCTCCATCATGAAGCTATCAAACATCTTATACCATTGACGTGGAGCTTGTTTCAGGCCATACAAGCTCTTCTTCAATTTGCACACCATCTCCTCTTTACCTTTGACTTCATATCCCTCCGGTTGCTACATATATAATTCCTCCTCCAAATCACCATGGAGAAATGTAGTTTTTACATCTAACTGTTCTAAGTGCAAGTCTTCTACTGCCACTATTCCAAGAACAATTCTGATAGAAGTCATTTTTACTATAGGAGAAAAAATCTCATCAAAATCTATACCTTGTTTCTGTGCAAACCCCTTGACCACCAACTGGGCCTTATATCTTTAACTCTGTACACCCACTTGTTCTGCAATGCTCTTTTGCCTTCCGGTAGCTTCACCAAATCCCAAGTCTGGTTCTCCATGAGAGACTTATGCTCCTCATCCATGGCTTGCTCCCACTTCTTACTGATATCTACCTGTATTGCTTCATCAAAGCTCTCTGGCTCTCCACTATCAGTGAGTAATAAATAATAAAGAGAAGGAGAAAACCAATCAGGTTCTGTTCTTACCCTAGAAGACCTCCTCGTTGTAGGATTTTGGGGTTCCTGTTGAGTAGGTTCCTGAACTGATTCATGGGTCACTTTCCCATCAAGAAGATCCTCTACCACTGCATATTCTTTCTTGGATTCTTCCCTATTTTCCTAAAAATGTTGCTTATACATGACTTTCTCATTAAATACCACATCCCTAGACCGAATGATTTTCTTGTCCTTAATACTCCAACATTTAAACCCAAAGTCATCACCACCATAACCAATGAAAGTATATTTTTATGATTTATCCTCTAGCTTGGTCCTATCATCCTTGTCTATATGAACAAACACTTCACATCCAAAGACTCTAAGAAATGAATAATTAACTTTCTTACCATACCATGCTTCCTCAGGTATGCCTCCATCTAAGGCACTTGATGGTCCTCTATTTATCAAGTACACAGCTATGCTCACTGATTCTGCCCAAAAAGAAAGAGGCAGTTCTGCATGTAACCTCATGCTCCTAGCACGTTCCATTATTGTTATGTTCATCCTTTCTGATACCCCATTTTGCTGTGGAGTTCCTGGAACTGTATTTTGCCTGTAGATTCCATTCTTATAACAATAATTATTAAATTCATTTCTGCAATACTCCCCTCCATTATCTGACCTGAGACATTTTAGCTTAAGACCTGTTTCATTCTCTACCAAGGATTTCCATTTTAAAAAGTGTCAAATACATCATATTTGTTTCTAATACAATAAACCCAAACTTTCCTTGTTACATCATCAATAAAAGTAACATAATAACTTGAACCCCCAAGAGATGATACCTGAGCCGGTCCCCACACATCAGAATGCACCAGCTTTAACTTAATCTCTTTCTTTATAGGTCCAACCTTGAGAAACCTTACTCGCTTCTGTTTCCCATATATGCAGTTCTCACAAAAATTGAAACCTGTTTCTGTATAACCAGGCAAATTCTTCTTTATGATGTTCATGCCCTTATGGCTCATATGACCAAGCCTATAGTGCCATAATGTTGTATCTACATCTGAAGCCACAAGATTACAATCATTAGTACTATCAGTGGTTAAATACAAGGTTCTAACCTTCTTACCTCTTGCCACCACAAGAGCACCCTTGGTAACCTTCCAAGAGTCTGCTATAAATATCACAGTACAACCATCACTTCCCAACTGCCCTGCTGATATCAAATTTTGTCTTAATGTAGGCACATGTCTGACATCCTTCAATAGCCAAGTATTCCCATTCTGCATATTAACCTGAACAGAACCTTTTCCAACTATGCTGCGAGGCTCATCGTCACCAAAAAAAACATGCCCAAAATTCCCTTGAACATAATCAACAAAATAATGTCTATGTGGAGTAGCATGAAAAGAAGCCCCTAAATCTAAAACCCAAGATTCAGTAATATTATGCAAAGAAAGGATCAAAGCATCGTGACATACATTACCCGATGCCACATTTTCCTCCTTGTTTTCTTCCTATTGTTTCTTCTTATCCTGAAGCTCCCAACAATCCTTTTTTGCATGCCCAGGCTTTCCACAATTCCATCATACAATCTTGTTCTTGGATTTTGACCTTGCCTGATCTTTTGATTTTCCACTGTTTCCTCTATTCTTCTGTCTCCCTCTAGTTTCCACTGTCAAGCCCTAAAGTAGAAGATTCCCCGGAGCTTTTTCTTCACATTTCCTCGCTTAGAATCACCCCTACAACATCCTCAAACTTCAACTTTGAGTTAGCTGGAACCGAGTTACTTACCACCATTACCAGGCTATTCCAACTCTTAGGTAAAGAGCACAAAATTAATAAAGCCCTAACTTCTTCATCAAATTCTATCGTAACCGAAGCTAGCATATTCACAACCGTATTGAAATCATTTAAATGATCTGCTACTGAACTATTCTCAGACATCTTCATATTAAACAACTTTTTCATTAAAAATATCTTATTAGAGGCAGAGGGTTTTTCATACAACTTCCCTAATGCATCCATTAGATCTTTTGTAGTCTTTTCCTTTGAAACATTAAACAATACCGAAGATGCAAGACACAGCCAGATCATTCCAAGTGCCTTCCAATCCAACAAATCCCATTCCGCATCTGTCATACTCGAGGGTTTGTTCACCTTCTCAGAAAATGGAGTGTAAAGATCCTTTTGATAAAGGTAATCTTCCATCTGCATCTTCACAAGACTGAAATTCTGCCCGTTGAATTTATCAACCCTAGATCTTCCTTCATCTGCCATAGCTCCCACTCAAGCTAAAAAAACTTTCCCTACGATTCAACACTTCAGCAAACCAAACTAGGCTCTGATACCAATTGTTAGGAAATAAGGGACAAAATATGTTGAATAATCCCTCACAGAATCGCAACAGTAGAAACTAATATGCAGAAATTATTACAGATCTCAAATAAATTTACAGAATAAAATAACACAGCACAAAGAGACAATATTTAATGTGGTTCACCCAATTTGGGCTATGTCCACCAAGAATCACTTGCTCAGATTTTATTACAAGCCACTGCTCTCTCAATACAATACCGAGATCCGTTTGGAGCTATGCTCAACAAACTCTACAAAATTCACAGCCGAATTCAAAACACATCTGCAATACATTTACTTGTTCATCTATCATATACATAAGACCATATAAATAGACAACTGCTTAAGCAATTTTACAAAACCGTGGGTATCAAAACCATGGGCAAAACCCGTCCCATAAACCTATGGGTCAGAAAACTCGCCCATTTGAGAAAATCACGTTTCCCGATATATCGGGTGCATTTTTCGAGGCCAAAAAATTTTACACCTAAAAAAAAAATTTCGGGGGCTACGCCCCCGAACCCTGGCAAGGATACATGAAAAGTGTACAGTACTCTTAATTTACAGTCTTCAACACTTTCACACATGAAAACAGGCTCCACAACCTAACAAGCTTTTACTTGCCTTAGGGCGAGGCGAAACTCTGCTGAAGTGAAGCCAACATTTTTCACCCCATTTTTTGATTTGCTTCCTTCACATTCTATTGACACTTTGTTGATCAAAAGAAGGGCGACTACCTCTGTGTTACCAATTGATTGTTTCTGCCACTTTTTTGTCCATTTACACCCATCCATGTTTGTGGCTGGGTAAGTTAAACGTCTAAAGTGTGTGGAGATGTATTTATATCATTGGTAGTTTTTGTGATCTTGATACCCACGTCAGGATCGTCATCATAGTTAGAAATGATTCATCATTTTATATCCATTTGACATGTTACCTCATTTGTATTGTCTCGACATAGTTAAGATACTTATGTCACATTTCTCGTATACATGATCTAAGTGTTTGTATTATGGCATTATGCTGCCCACGTTTTAACACATGCTTAGTATACTTTGACTTAGTTTGATTTCAAACATTGTCCCAAATCTTGAAGGGTGTCGCTTACTTTGTTTGTGTCGTTTCGATACCACTGTGACACTAATATCTCACTTTTCCGTGAAGCTCGATAGACGTGTCTAATTGGTGTGTGTTACGTAGATTACATTTATAAACCTCACCATTTAACATTTAGGCCTTGTTGGTTGTTAAACTTGTCCTGGTATCCTTTGATTGGGATTCGCATCTACCCTTTGTTAATATTTACGCCTTGTTCATTTCGAGCTTGACGTAAATATTGACGTTGTGTTGATCATCTTTGCATCGCATTTTCATATGGTGTATTTCCTTGTTGATTGGCTTTGTGTTTCACACTTGCATGATTGTTCCTTGTGATTATTCATTCAGAAAACTTATTTTCTAGGAAAATCCCTCTCGATTTCATCGAGATTGCGTCATCACAATGTCTATTTTCCTTAGACCTTGTTTGGAAAATCACGCACAGCATCTCCATACTTACATAATGTTTAGTTGGTTGTTCCTTATGCTTCCCAGATGGACATAAGTAACTTCCTTCACTTTGAAGAAGTTTTATCACACTATCCAGATCCTAGATATTTGAGATTAAAATGACACCAACAATGACTGATTATCACGTGCACAGTTCCTCATTCTTACGAAAATATGGAACCTAGGTTTAGGCAATTCAAATCAAAGGATGTCCCATTACATGACTAAACCTCGTTTGGTTCTTCATGCTAGAGAGTCCCATTTGCGTAACTCATTCCCCACCTTCATCTCATAGTCAGTGGTATGATTTGGACACGCTTCTGATCCAAATTATTATTTGGGTTCCCCCCACTCTTCTTCTAATTCTAATCCAAACATTTCTTCTTCTTCTGAGGATTCCAATCCAAACATTTCTTCTGATTCTTCTGATGATTCGGATCCAAACAACTATTTGGATCCCAAATACTATTCAGATTCATCTAATTTGAATCCTAAGTCATCTAATGTGACTCCTATGTCACGGTCCTCCCCTTATTTGCAGGACCTTTATTATAAGTCATCTAAACAATGCTCTCCTCTTCTAAAGATTTGTGTTACCACAAATCATCTTCATCCTTCATCTAATACAACTCCTACATCGTGGTCCTCCCTCTCTTCACAGGACCCCTTTTATCAGTCACCTCAATGATGTCTTCTTCCTTTGAAGATACGTGCGACTCCAAATCCATCCAATAAAAAATCTAATACAATTCTTAAATTGCTGGTCCTCCCTTTCTTTGTAGGACCCTTGTTATTATTCATCCTATGCGATTCTTGAATCATGGTCCTCCCCTTCTTCGTAAGACCTTATTCATCAATCACCCCCAATAAGTCTTCCTTCTTTGAAGATTCATGTGATTCGAGTCAAGCATTTGAATCGACCCATGCGTCGCAATCTACAGACTTTGGAATTAATCCTACTATTTTACATACGACATACCATTGTATAGGTAGGTCCACACCACCTTCTTCTACTCCCTGAGACATCTAGCTACACATCTTCTTCATCCCCCACATCATCTTCTTCTATCAATCATCATCAAACATCTTCTAAGTCTCTCCCACTCTAATTGGATCTCTTTCTTCCAATCAACCCTTGGTGATCGATCAACAACTCATACCAATTGACTTCTTTCAGAATGAAGAAATAATCAGAGCATTTATAGGGGCACATAAATATATTTCTTTAGAAGATTATGAGAAATGATTCTCTATAGACTTCAATACGCCCACATATTATGAGAAAAATGTTGATTCCTTTTATCAAGAAATAGAGGAAGAGCCTCAAATCACCCAACTTGATCCTCCTCTTATTCTTCCATATTCACATTCTTCATTATGTGATGAAACTCCTTGGTATTGCATTGATCCATGGCCTATCTTCTCATCACCCAATCACTCTTTGTCTATCATAATTCCTCAATCAACAATCTCTTATGTGGTCAACTGCCAAGTAGCCCTTCATCTTCATCTAGGTGTGGGTCACCTTCCAGTAGCCCTCCCTTTGCTATTTGTGGGACATTTTCAAGTAGCCCACTATCTTCTATTCTTGGGGCACGTCCAACTAGCCCCTTGTCTTCTATGTATGGATCACCCCTGGGTAGTCCATCATCTTCTATTCTTGGGCCACATCCTAGTAGCCCTTCATCTTCTATCTATGGGTCACATCCTAGTAGCCCTTATTCTTCTATTCTTGGGCCACATCCTAGTAGCCCTTTGTCTTCTATCCATGGCTCACCTCCCAGTAGCCCATCTTCTTCAATTCTTGGACCCTTTGTCATATACTTTTCATCCATCACATATTTCTTCTATCCAATGGTTGTGGCATGCCCATGGTCATTTCTGACATGAGTCATCTAAACATCCACACTCACTTTCTTCTCCTTCTACGAGATCAGACAAGTCAAGCATTACCTTATAAGAAACCCATACAGGTTCTTTATCAAGCCAAGATTAAAAATTACGAAGATATCCAAAGCTACCAACAACTCCAATGATCATAAAATCCAAAATCAAACATGATTCCAAAATGCACACCAACGTACCCATCAAGTATGACACAAAGTGCAAAAACCTATGGATAGGGAACTCAAACTCCCACATACAAAACCCATGTTTTGAAACAAATCACAGTCGTTTGTTGAGAGTGAACTCACCACGATCATCGAGATAGAGGATAATATAACTCTCGATAAACAAACGCGCCTAGTCTCCCTTATCAAGGAAGTTGCAAACATTGTTGTTGGATCTTACTACACAAAGTGACTTTGTTAGTCCCAACCTCTTAAAACTGTCAAAAATCTAAAAGTAAAAAAACAATTTAAAAATACAAAAAAACATTGAGAAAACACAACAAAAATCAAAGGTACAAAGATCAAACATTGCAATCAGGTATTGTGTACACATGGATGTTTCTTTCTTCCCTTCCTTGCTATTTTTCTGCAAGTCTCCCTACCATTTTCATCCCTTCGGTGATGTTTTGGTTAGCTTATTTACATGCATTTTGTGACATTTATCTCTATGGTATTTTTTTTACCCTAGTCTTTTGTCACCTTGGTAAATTAAAGAATGAATGACCTCTTAGAGACCCTATCACATTCAACATCTAATAAACTTGTTGCGAAGAACTTTTGGACATATTTGTTGGCACTAGCCAATGTTGTCATTGTAAGCACTTCCACCACCTTCCATCAAGCCATCAGTGGTTCTTAACCCCATGTCAAACAAGAGAGCTGAAATAAGTTTTCAGAAAGCAAAAGAATCAAAATCAATCAAAAAAGCTCAATAGCTACAAAGAAAAAGCAAATTGATATATTACTCTCTCTTGGGGTATTTCCAATAAACTCTATCGGGGCTATAGACATCTGACTGGCAGTAGAGAAATGTTGTGATTAGAATCAAATGCATCTTTGTCGGGGCTATGGATGCCTGGCTGGCAGCGGAGCAATGTACGGCTATCCTTTCACCATCCATTCACAAAATCACCTTTCACAATAAATCATTCCTACACATTGGCTAGGGTGTCTTCACTTGTTGTCTATTAAATCTTCACTTCAAGAGGTAATAAACTCCATTGTGCACACACTGGATCTCTTTAAGTAAATAGGATTAGTATGTTACCAAGTGTCTCATTTTGGACCTTGTTCAGACTCTTACTCTAGTCCATATCTCATCTCATGATTTGTGCCTTTGGCTAATCACTTCTTCGCCACGAGGCTTCTAAGATACATTCATATCATTCACATCATTCTTCTACTTCGTTCAAAACATCCATGTGTATATGATTACTTTTTTGCCATGTTTTCAGACCTTTTGTCCCCTTTCACAAAAACAATCTTCTCCTTCCTTTTTATCATGTGCTTTTAGGCCAACTTACACTGGGGGCATCCTTACTTCTTCCCAGCACTTCATTGGTTTACGTTCACCATCATATTGAACCTATCCATAATGGCCTTGGGTCCCGCTTCTACCTATGAAGAGTTTGCCTTTGAATACTCCCACCTAATCATTGGGGCATTTTTGCATCTTCACCTTTCTCGCACGCACGTGGCCTTATGCCATTGTACATCCCATCTATCGCTAGGGGCATCCAAGAGATCACACAGAAAGCTTCCCTGTACCATAAGATTCATAAAACTCTTAAAGAATCAAAACATTCAAATATGTTAGAACAATCACTATAGTCAACATTAAAATATAATTTCACCTTAGTGACACCAATGGCTGAGAGTCAAGAAAACGTCACAGTTTGAAGTTCTCACTTAGTTCATGAAAGCGTGACTTGTAGATCATCTTAATGTACATCCATCAAAAGGATTCGCAAGGTTGCCAAATTCGTAATGAGTCTCTCAAAGAGTTGAAAGGTACTGATAATGGTAGTGCACACTTCTTTTCCATCAACCCAAGTGTGTTATCCGTTATTCCCCTCACATGTATCCTTGCTAGGAAACCATCATCTAACCCTTGCAAAAAACAACGAAGATGTCAGATACACGAGGGCTCAGATAGACCAAAAAATGATACTATGAATCAAGCTCGCAAAGATGTTAACAATGGCGTCGTATTGCAAAAATTTTGTATGTTACCATGGAGTTCACCCATCTTTAAGCTTTCTTGAAATATAAAATGAAATTTGTCATTAGCATGGAAATGAGCTTTATTAGCAACGGAGCTTTGTAGAATGGAGTTTTCATGAAACTTCAACCACAGTCGTAGAGCTCATATTTTGCAAGATTAGGACTGATGCTGTAAGATCAACGATCAATATAACTTAACCACTGCCAACTACTTCCTTATACCACAAAGGCTAGAGGCTAGATCTTCTTCACATTCCATATTTCTTCTGCATCAGGTTCCTTGTCACCCCTAACTTCCAGGGTACACGAGGAATCTAGCGGTGTTGAGATTCATCAAGGATATCTCTCACCTTTTTCGATCAGTAATTAGTCTTCCAATCACCCAGCATCAGACCCCTAGAGGGGGAATCTCTCACTTCTACTAATTTTTCTTCTACCCTTCAAAATGCCACCTGACAAAGCTATGTTTGAGGGGTGAGTCACCGTATGGACCCTAAAGAGGGGCAAATGTAGTCACCCATCATTACAAAGAAATCATCACATACTAACTTCCCTAATTATCCCCCTTCTTACAAACCTTAGTCCAACAAATCATAATAAGCCGACAAGTATTACAATGCAATGATAATAATTGGTTAATATGGCTAAGTATTATAGTCGGGGCCATGTGTAATGCAATGTAGGGAATGGGGCTGAATAATGGGCATTAATGATTTACCCCTTCAAACTAAGACTAATTAGTATACGCCATCAATATGCAATTAGGGTCCCTTCCATTTAACCAATCAATCAATTCAAATTGTGCCAAATATTCATCATAGACTTAGATCATAGCTAATGCGTTGTGTTCAATTAGCTTCTATAGAGATGACAAATACCTATGGAGATGATTATGTACCTGTTGACTAAGTTTTAATACCCCCCAATTCCCATGAACCTTGCTCATGCTGTAAATTAAAACCATAGTAATTTGCTAAGGTTATATTTTACAAGAGTGGCCAAACCATGGTAAGACTATTACTAAACTACAAATGTGGTCCTTTATCCCACTATGCAAAGGGGATGAAGTATTTCCTTTATCCATTGGGCTATATAAGGAGCCTTCCTTCTACCTTTATACCTACACCTAAACTTCTTGAGAAAGCAAACGCAAAGCATATAGCAAAATAGACTAAGAGTTTTCCTTTTGTTTTCTTGAGAGTTCAGATTGTTCAAGAGCTAAGCCCCACTATATTTTTGCAATTGCTTTTTTGCAAGTATTCAAAATATTGTATTTTGATTTTTCTCAATACACAGGAGTATTTTTCATGCCTCCATAAAAAGGACAGATCAACAAGAGGACAAAATTAGAATGCACTAGGAGGATTTCATATTTGTTAGAGTCATCAAGCAAGATTTTTATTATTAGCAAATTATTCACCCATGCTTTTCTAAAAAATAGAATAGTCAACTTCAGTTTAGACTATATGTAATCAAAGGCTATAACGATATCCTTGTACTAGATTGCTTTATTTTATCCCTTTATTTATCATTAAATAAAGGATAAAAATAAGATGCATGGGCATGTACAGCCTCAGTCTATTTTTAGGAAGGGTGGGTGTATCAATTTTGCTATATATTGTGTGCCTTGGCAAAGTAGAAAAGGGGGAATTTTTAGATACAGGAGTGCTAAAGCAATTTTCTACCAGTTTTTCCCTTTGAATGTGAAGAATTTTAACCACCGATCCTTTCCAATTATTTGCAGTATTGTGTATGTTCTCCATTAATCTTGTGAATGTTGAATTCCCTGATTAATCATCTTACCTTATTGCAAATTTTAGTAATTTCTGCTATGATATTAATGGGTCATGTGTAACTTAATAGTATGTTAGTTGTGATTCTATACCTCAATACATTAAAGTGTTTACCCTTAATTATCTTCAGAAAATTTGTTCACATGTGCATCAAAAATCCATTCCATATCAATTGTGCATGTACTCAGTCAAAGACCTCATACAAGTTTGGTGTATCACCTTAGTCTTCCAATTCATTTTTTTGAGTCATCTTTTACCCTTAAACACTAATCTAAAATAAGATTAGGCACTACATTGAGAAGGAACCTTGACTGTAATACATGGAGACAAACAGGTCTGTAATTTTGGTATACCCATAGACTAAGGTAGTTTCACACTATGTTGAATCTCCATATCCAACTTGATGGAGAGGAGTGAAGCGCCTTCAAGTGTTGAGCTTAACCATGGGAAGATGCGATGACAAGCCAACGATATTCTTTAGGGTGCCAAATAGTTTTAGAATGGAAAAGTGATCATGTACGAGCATGAAAATCAACACAGTAACTCTTTTTCGCACCCGACTTCCCAAGGTCGTGTCTGAGAAAACTGGAGTGTATGGAATAGAAATGGTTCCGAGTGCGGTGATGATGAAAAAGATAATGAGGCAATCCTTATATCTTGAATACACAATACTGGTACATTTATGAGTCTAAGGAAAAGAATTCCTCTCCTAAGCTAAAGCAATGTGATGGATCGATATGGCGATAATAGATTTCTCGAGAGACTCCTAGTCAATAATGAGATCTAAAAAGATTTTGATCTATGCCAGTTGAGGAACACATGGAAGAGTGACCTATGGGTCGCTTCACACATACGTCCAAACAAGGTCATGGAGGTGTAAACGGCTAGAGGCGCAATGAAACCACAGGTGACTTATGGAGTGACTTCTCTGGTCTAGTCTGGAAATATCCTAGCCTGATCGGCTACTATGTTTAATACTGAAAATTGTTAGAGTAGGTGATTTACCTTAGCTGGATGTTCACCTGAGGTACTTTATTTACCTTTATTGTATTTATCCTCACCCAGCTTATGTGTGTGGATATTTCTTTTATCTGTAGGACCGTTAGATATGTAGGAGATATGTGGATCACAGTTGTTAGGTCATAGTTTCTTTGGACCTCCTGATCTATGGTATTAAGAGTTAGATCCCTAATTCCGAGTGTCTAGTTCTCTCCTAAATCTATGGTCTTGACCTAGTTCTTTTATGAACTAGTTATTTGCACTTGATTTATGGCTCAGAGTACCTAACGACTGTTGACTGGAAACTTAGATATGTTATTCCTAGTGCCTATTTGAATGAGGAGGTCTCCATTCGTCAATGGCTATTGCATTGAGTTCCATAATAACTGATATGATATTGCTTCTCATTTCAGGTCCCTCTACAGTCATACAGTTTTCTATGTAAAGTTATTCTGGTGAATTTGATTTCAAATTGACTAGAATCGCGTGTGCTTTGATTAGCATCTGTGTTCTAATGGCTCTGGTACCTGTCTGGTTATTGTTCCTGTAGGTCAAAAATTGTGCAGATGATGCTGAGTTATGAGAGTTTGGTCTATGATCTAAATACTCATGTATACAAACAAGATTGGGTTAATGTCTACGATTGACTCAGCAGGCCCCTTAGGATGTGGGCTCCCTGGGGTTCACAACGTAAAAACTCATGGAGGATTAGTGGTAAACCTTATGTGGTCATGTGCGTAATCATAACCTTGTTGCCAGGGGTAGTCTACAATAATCATAGGCTTGATTAGATGTAATGTTTAGCATGTTTAACTATTCCTCTATTCTCGGAATATCTAGCTAGAATTTTTACGTAAAACTACAAACAACAACTAGACCTAATATCAATGTCAGTCAACAATGACTAGCCCGTTGGGTCTAATGGGACAAATGGATCACAACAAACGAATGTCTTTTCTTGTTGTGGACCGTTGATGGTCATGCTCAATGAACTAAATTGAGTTTGATCCTAAGATAACTAAATATCTGATTAAGTAAATTTGATCTATGTTTCTTGGTATTTCACATTATATCATAGAAAAACAATGGAATGAATCACTAACGTTTATGAGAAACTATCATATTTTTACATCTTTTCTAGTTTTATCAAGCAATGAAATCTAATCTAATAAACAAACTAACGACAAGTAATCAACTGATTAATATGCTAATCACTTGTGTGAACTATGTGAATCTAGATCTAAAACAACTGGAATCTTATTAATTTGAAAACTTTCGAGACCCTACATTAGAGGTGGAGGAAAAATCATAACCCTCGAAGAGATGATTGTTCCCCATTCAACTTCCCTGGTAATGTGCAATCTAGAAGAGCTTTCTAATGATATAGTCTATTTTTAAATGCTTAATCAATTGAAATGAACAATTTTTCTACTCTAGTTGATAGCTATTTGTAATGCATAATTTATAATTATAATTTGATAAATGAATCAAACACAACAAACAATTCGAATCTAGATAAGCAAGAGCTTTGACAAATCTTGTTGTATCTATATCTGTCCCCTCAGTTTGTTCCTTTCTTTCTCTGTATGTTCATATGATTCTAAGGGATTAGGAATGCAATAACAATAGAAAGATAAAATATTTGAGAAATGGTAGCTTGAAGGTAGTCTAGTTGTAATGCAATTAGAATAGAGATAGCACAAAAGATATGAAGACAAAATGAATTCTAAACACAAAATTGAAAGACTAAACAATGGAAATGAGAAGTTGACGGGCCATTTACTTGAAAACAAGCTGGCTATTTATAGATTTCACATTCACCCAAAGGTGATTCCTATTAGAACTCTTTTACCATTAAACAATGAAGAAACATTATTCCAGGGAAAATAAAACATTAATATGAGCCAAGGTGGTTGAGAAAAGCTGGTAAATGTTGAAAAATTATGCAAGTCGTGATCAATAGAATGTACTATAAAATGCGTGAAGGACTACAGCCCTAAGAAGGGCGGCATTTACAGGACCGCCACCCTGAGTAGGGCGGAAGTTATAGAACCGCTGCCCTGGTAGGGCGGCGGTTTCGTCACTTAAGGTCAAAAATCTTAGAAAAGGAAGGCAAAGGATAAAGTGAAGTACACAAAGCTTTAAAAAAATTCTTGGGATGCTAACATACACTTGGCAATGTTTCCTGGATTCCGAACACCTTGTGAGGTGACCTGTATCATCATTGGGGCATGTGTAACATCATTCCGGCAGTACAATACCCTACAATTTTTGGTACGTACATATTGCTCCCTCGAAGAAGCATTTTAACCATGAACATGTGTAAAACGGTGGCTCTGAGTATGGTAGTCCCAAAATGGGAAGCTAGAAATTATACCTGACATGCTCGTGTGTCAAAATGTTGCCATCCGAGTTCCCAGTACCTGTAAAATGGAAAGAGGAATCAAGTGCAGATAGATAAAATAAATACTAAATCAGTATGAAATGAGGACATACCATTTGCACGGCAATAAGAACTTACCTCCATCGGCGCTCTAAACCTGCGAAAGGGGCATTCAAAATGAGTCAAAACACCATATATATATAAAGCAGGCTTATTTTCCTATTCATTTACGCGTGTCGATTTGAATTTTTTTTTAAGCTCTGGGACCCACAGTGAGGGTTTTCATTGAGAGTATATTCGAAATGTTCGTATTGAGATAGCGATCATGCCTTCATGAGAGAGAGATTGACCCACGCGGTTTAAGGTTGGTTTTTTCTCACTTTTGTGTCTGTAAACCTAAAATGTGAAAATGTTGAAAATTTCACCTAAGAGGGATCATTTTCAAAATTTCTTGTTTTAAATGAATCTCTAGGGGGCCACCCATAGGGCAATCTTTTATTTCATCTAAAATGGTTTTTTTTTTAGCATATTTGGCATTTTTTAGGGTTAAAATGCATTTGGCAAATTGGTCCAGGACCGCCACCCTAAGGAGGGCGGTGATCACGGGATGGCCACCCTGCCACAATGATGGTCCTAAAACTTCCACCCTAAACAGGGGCGGCGGTTCTAAACAGAATGACTAAAATGCAAGCTAACTTAATTTTTATTATTATTTTGATGTTTTGATATGTTTTTGATGAGCGTACCTCTGTGATATACATTGGCACTAACTTGCTCATTTTTACATGGTTTCGTGTGATTACAGAAAGAAGGAGGAATATATTAGATTGGAGTCGATGAGAGGGAGTGTGATTGGCTCCCAAATATTGTTGGATGCAATCTGACTCAGGATGAGTATGGATACCCTCTAAGAGGGGTAGGGATGTGGAGGATTACACAGGTGCCTCACATTTCTCCTCCCAGTCACATTCTATGTGAATTATTTTCCGACTGGAATGCAGAACGAAACACTTTCAAATTGGTCACTAGGTGCCAAAAGGTGAGTGGACTATCATCCTGGAGGATGTATACCGTATTATTAGGAGTCTTCCGATTACTTGGGAGGAGACTTGACCTTGGAGACAGTAGGATTCAGAGTCTGCAGGTGACTCAGTGGGCCATCTTAGATGGGGGACGTCAGTTGTATCTTTTGGTTTAAAGAAGGGGGATAAATTTCCAATCTATTTACACTTATACTATTCCCATCATTCTGATAGATCAGGCCATCATGGGTATCATTGTCCTCGATGATTGATCAAGGAAAAGGGAGGTGACACTCTTGCTTTACTGCTGGGCTCCCATTATTGCATAGATTGATGGCACATGGTTACATCTATGCCTGGGGAGAAGACATCCTAGGGGACCCACCTACCATGACCTATACAAGGTCGTCAGCTTACATGAACAATCATTGAGCCATCCCTCGCTAAGTCATGAGTTGGGGTATATGAGCGTATTACCCCTTATGGGGAGGGGAAATACCAGGATGTAGGACCCATGGTGCTATCCAGGGAAGCTAGGTGGACATCGATGTCATGGTGCTTCGACCATGCCACTATCATCCAGTGGCTTCCTTGATGACTATGGATATGACATGGCTACCACTCCCTAATTAGGATTTGGTAGGGTTGTGGGGCGCAGGAGGGAAACCACGGTGGTTACCTACTCCACTACTGATCAACTAGTTGACAGCGACATGGAGAGTTAGAGATTTATCGCATTTGACTAGAGTTCCTCAGTAGTTTGGACTTCCTTATGTTGATATGCTTCCTCCAGTGGCGCCAGATGTATCAGGATCTATTTAGGGAGGCTATGGAAGCGCCCTAGAGGGGACCCTTGGGTTGGATAGTGGTTACTCCAGGAGTTCCTATTACTAGTTAGAAGTGAGTGGTCCTTGCACTCACTAGAGTAGTTGGGTGCTCCTTTGAACACCTTTACTTTAGATTACTATTGGCTGCTACCCACTTACATTGGAAAGGAGGATGAGCCCATCAACGTAGACTCTGATTATGAGGAGTTCACATAGAGGATGAGACCCGAGGAGGAGATCAAGTTAGAGATGGAGATCGAGGGAATGAGGGGTTAGGTGGAAGAGGCTGGCGAGGCAGCCCATCATGGAGGAGGCATGAGTGACCCTCAGTGTGATGACACTACAAGATATGTTGAGAGTGGAGTAGGAGCAGGCCAGCATAGAGAGAGTAGACTTTGGTCTTGGAGGAGACCACTTCCTCAAGACCTAGGCAGAGGGAGATGATGAGTATGTGATAGGACGCCATAATCTCGCCAGACATAGGATTTGGGGACAGCCAATCAGTAATGGTGTCCACTAGCAGGTGCGAATCCCATTGACCCTACTTGGATGTGCTCGGAGATCCGAGTATGTTGATCACTCTTCTCTTGATATTTGGTTTAGTTGGAAATACCTTAGTTGGTACCTCTCTTTTTGTTCATCCTTGGTTTCACCTTTTGATAATTTTCCTAACTCACTATTTCTTCTTCTTTTCTTTCTTATAACAACCGCACATGAGTGGCAATATCTTGATTTGTCAGGTGATTGTGCATGGACACCCTGATTGATCCCCATCGGGGAAGACCCATGCTAAGAGTTCCACTGAGGATTCAGGCCAGCCTTCAATAAGCTGAAAGCATACACTCATGTTTTTTACAGTCATCTAACAGAGTAGCCAAGATGGTGACTAAAATCTCTTTTGAGGTACTCAAGTGGTATAGGTATGAGACAATTGAGCAATTGATGAGGTGGGAGTCACTCTCATAGAAAGACCATGGCCAACGACCACCACCATTCAAGCACTCCCAGCCATTTAGTTCATTCTCATCATCATAGCCAGCAGTAGCCAGAGTCCTAGACATGATCTGTGCACCATCCGAGGGATCCCATAGGGATTGAGAGGCCACTTGGCTCTTTTTGTAGTGACCTTTGTTAGGTTGTTTATACGAGTATTTTTGTACTTTCCAGGCTCATTGAGCATTTTGACCATGCCTAGTGCATGATGGCATTGTATATGAAACCTGATTTGTATATATATATATATATATATCTTTGGGTCTAGACTCTTAGTATCTTGAATTTTGTGACTCATTTTCTAAATGTGCTTTTAGATGTTTTTTAGAATATTTTCTTTTCTTGTTTTTAGAATGTATGCAATGGAAAATAAATTATAGTAAATGGAATGTTACACTCTATATGTTTTTGTAGTGCTGATATGCGAGGATACTAACATATGGTAGTACTGAAATTTTTAAATCTTTGGGAAATGTTTGTAATTCCTTCTTATATTGGAAAAACGTGATGAATGCATAGTGATAAAGTGATTAAGTTGCCCCAATCCCAAATCCACACAACTAGTAAGACGTGAGGGCTCAACACCAAGAATAAGAAAGGGCACAAGTTGTATGAGTTTGATTGAATGGAATGATGAGAGACAGACAAACCTAGAACAAGAACCAAATTTGGACCTACAAACCCACCCTACTCAGAACTACTACCAAGCTTAAAAGGCCACTTAGTTTTCAATTTATCTATACTTAGATTCATAAATGGAAACCTGGTTGACAAAATATTGTTTTGAGGATTTGATCTCTTTAGAATTTGGATGTTTGGATATTTGCTTTCTCTTAACATAGTTTGACTTGTGTTTTTATCATATCAATTTTTGTTAGTTTGTGTGACTGGACCCCCCACACCCTACCTCACACCACTAGTAAGAACCATGGGTTTATCACCAAAAGCAAGATATAGGCGAGTAAGGGCACTCCTTTCCTTTCCCAACCTCACATCACCAACAAGAGATGTGGGCTTATTACCGAAGGTTGATGTGGCAAAGAAGTGTGTAAAATAAAATATTTTGTTTGCTTGGTACTTTTGATTTCATTTGATTTTGACATTTCTGATCTATAACTTTGGGATATCCTTTCGTTCCAAGATATTTTAAGAGGGATAGATGTGACACCAAGAAGCTTCCAGAATAGACCGTAGGAAAGGACAACTTTACCTAGTAGAAAGAAAGAGAAAATCCAAGTATTCAGGCCTTGGTATGGTTTCGTCAATGTTTGTTAGTTGAAATTGATGAGAAGATTTGAAAATATTTGATGATGTTTGAAGAGATGTGATATGAATATTTTTGCCAAAATCTTAAGAAATTTGTAACATTTTTTTAAGAGTAAGCTCCTGAACTATCATTTTTATTAAATGGATAGAATGAAGAAGCTAAAAGACTAATGTAATGTAGGTAGCTATAATGTACTAGCAATGAATTTGATGTTTATGCATAGAACTGCTTAAGGTGCAAGGAATTGAGAGTTTCATCAAATTCCTCACCTTCTAGTGTGCATAAGAGATACACACCGTTTCCATTGTCCTTCATGACTTGGCATGGGCCCAACCATTTGGGCCAGAACTTTATTCATTTGCTAGTTTTCTTATCGATCTGGTTGTCTCATCTTAGAACTAGATCTCCTTCATATATTTCTCGCTCATAGACTTTTTTGTTATACTTCCAGCACATCCGATCAGCATAGGCTCTGTGCCATTATTCAGTGTTTAACCTGGCCTCGTCATGGCTTTCTAGTTGAGAGAGGCATGCCTCCCTGTAAGCTTCTTCGTCCAAGACCCCTTGTAATGAGATGCGGAGACTAGGTATCTCAACCTCAAGTGGGAGAACTGCTTCTGCTTTGAATACCAGTGAGAAAGGAGTTTCTCCTATTGGTGTTCTTATAGAGGTTCGGTGGGCCCACAAAGCTAGATATAATTTTGAATGCCAATCTTGTTTGTTTTCCTTTACTGTTTTGAGGAGAATAGCTTTCAACGTTTTGTTTATCGCTTCAGCCTGCCCATTGGCTTGAGGGTAGTAAAGAGAGGTTGTGTGATGGTTTATCTTGAACTTGCTACATAACTCATGAACCTCATCATTCTTAAAGGACATGCTTTTATCTAAGATAATGACTTGTGGGACACCATACTTGTAGACAATTTGGTTCAAAATGAATTTGGCAATCACCGAACCTAGTACAGTGGTGAGAGGCATTTCTTCCACCCATTTGGTAAAATATTCCATGGCTATGGTTATAAAATTATGGCCATCAGTTGATGAGGGAGAGAATTTCCCTATTAAGTCTAGAACCCATGTGGAGAAGGGCCACAGAGTCGCTATTTGTTGCATGTGAATCTCGTGAGATAATTCTTGACACTTGTGGCAATTACATACAAATTCCACTGTGTCATGTTCAAGAGTGGGCCAAAAATAGCCCATTTGATGTATTTTGTGAGTGGTGGTGTGACCACCGAAGTGGCCCCCACATATCCCACTATGGGATTCATGAAGAATCCTCTTGGATTTTCTATGTCTATGCATCTTAGCATCATGTCGTCGAAGGCTCTGTAGTAGAGAACTTGGTCTAAAACAACATATTTAGCAGTAATAACATGTAACCGCCTTCTTTGTTGTGACGTGGTACTTTCCAGGTATGTATGGTCCATGATAAAATTGATGATATTAGTATACGAGGGACATGTAGAAATAGGGGATCTGGTTTCGACAAAGTATACACATTCATCAGGAAAGTCTAGATCTACCAGCTCACCTCCATCTAGTGGATTGTCAGCTAACCATTCTGCAATGATTTGTCTTTTAACATATTTTTGGTTTACGAATGTTAACTCAAATTCTCCCATTAGGGTTATGAAACAGAAAGTATTTTTGATAAAGAACCTTGTGTGAGAAATGTTCATAAATGGTCTGTGTTTACAATGACACATGTTTCCTTGTTTAACATGTAATGTCTCAAATGTTTTGTTGTAAAAATTATAGCAAGGCATTCTCTCTCTTCTTGTGTGTAACATGTTTCATAATAAAGCAACATTCAAATAATGAAATAGATCACATGTTCTTGTTTATCATCATCTTCATGAGCTAGCATGCAGGCCAGCGAGACATGAGTGGCTCGTGAGTATAGAATCAAAGGGAAGTCTAGCTTGGGAGGCATTAGCATGGGTGGTGACAACAATAAGCGCTTAAATGATTCGAAGGCCTCATTACAATCTTCATTCCAATCGATACTATAATCTTTCTTGAGTAGATTGTTGATTGGATGAATGGCAAATCTTAAATCTAGTATGAACCTTCGGATTGCACCGAGTTTCCTAAGAAATGACCTGATTCAAGACTCGTCCAAAGGTGGGATCATTTCGAGAACATCTTGTATTTTAGCTAGATCAACATTAATCCCTCATGAAGATATACTGAGAAAACGCACTTCTCTAGGTTTAATATGACACCACACTCAACTAGTCATGAGAGGATGATACAGAGCACTTTTGGATGATCACAGCGTTTCTTGGCCTTGGCCAACGAGTCCTCCACATATGATTCCATAATTTTATGGATAATATCATGGAATATATAAGCCATTTCCCCCTGATACGTAGCACCGGTGTTCTTAAGACCAAATGGCATGATAGCATAACAATAAGTTCCCCAGGGAGTTATAAATGTGGTTTTGGCTTGATCTTGTTTAGATATTTTAATCTTACTGTACCCTAAGAACCCATCCATGAGGCATAGCAGTTCAAATCCAGCTGTTGCGTCAACGATAACGTCAATGGATGGTAATGGGAAATCATCCTTGCGAAAAGCTTTGTTAATATCCCGAAAGTCTATACAAATGCATATCTTCCCATTCTTTTTTAGGACGGGAATGATATTAGACACCCATTGTGAATAGTCAATGGGCTTGATGAATCCTACTTGGAGAAGTTTTATTACTTCCTCTTTTACCATGAGAGCCACTTTTACCTTCATCGTTCTTGACTTCTATTTAATTGGCTTCACATCTAGTTTAGTGACAAGATTATGTACTGCAACTTATGGTGCGATACCCATCATTTCTTTATAATTAAATACAAAAGACTTTTGATGTGTTTTAAGGATTTTGGTGTGTGTTTCTATTTCTTCCGGAGTTAGCAAGGATCCCAACTTCAAAATTCTTGGTTCTTCCTCCATTCCAATGTTTATGTCAATGGTTTCATCTATCAAAGAAGCGTTACCTTCTTTGAATTCAGGTGGGGCTGGAGGTAGTTCCAAGCTTTCTCCATTTTCTATCTCATAGATATCGATATCCTTCTGTGGAGGAGATTCTATCATGGGATTTCCAAAGTAGGAAGAGGAGTGTGGGATTAGGGAAAGATCAACTATAGGGTGAGCAAGGTGTAGCTCTACATTGGTATTTAGATATCTGAAAGTGACTTTATCACTATCAGCATGATGTAAGATAGAAGATTCGCTCTCAGTTGTATGTGTTAGAAGAGGGTTCGTTGACATTTTCTTCACCAATGGTTTAGTATGAAGTGATACCTTGAAACTTGTATCTTCCAACTCATTACTTGGGGTAAAATACAAAGCTGAGTTTGCTATTGAATCTGTGAGAAGGTTCTGTTCTCGTGGGATTGCCTCAATGGATATAAATTTGAATCCTTTTCTTAGATATAATACCTCTGTTTTATAGAGTTGTAAGTGCTCATCTCTATTCTCATATACTTCAGAGACTTCGCTTGTAACTAATTGTGAGTCTCTTAACACTATGATGTCATTAACACCGATCCTTTTGGCTATGATGAGGCCAAGGAGGATGGCTTCGTACTCGGCAGCATTGTTTGTACATTCAAAGTTTAATTTAAAAGAAAAAGGTAGGAACTTTCCCTCAGGAGAAGTAAAGATCACACCTACCCCGGCTCCATAGCGACATCTAGCTCCATCAAAGTGGAGAGTCCAATATTTACTAGGAAAAATGGATGCTGGGACATTCTTTGCATATATTTCTTTTGTTTTGGTTACTTCTACCATGGAAATTTCCTCTGCTGGAAGAGAACCAACTCCTAGGGTACATCCCATACTTGTGGAATCAAATGGTAGGAAAATTGGTAAATCTCGTTCTAGTAACTCAAAAAGTTTTGTAGTAGTTCGTAATGACACTATTTATACAACGTTAGCTTCATCCTTGAGGGTTAGGATGCCCTTGACTAGGTTGGAAATTTCTAGTTTTGTTGTAGGTATTAATTTTTCTTCCGGTTTTGAGTCAATTGGTTTGTTAAGTTGATTTTTCAGGAGTTCAAACTCGGAGTGAACACCTGGTCTTTCCTTTAGGTCTACTAGGTGTATGTCGAATGGTTTTGGGTCACCTTTTGCTACGAATATCTTTCCTAGGTGTAAGAATTTTATTTCCCGGAATAACGTAGAAGGGATTGCTTTCATGTGATGAATCCATGGTTGACCAACGATCATATTATAGTTGGTTTCCTGGTCTACGATATAAAACATGGTGAGGATTGTCTTGGGTCCTAAGGTGAATGGTAGTATTATAGTCCTAATTGAAGTAACTTTAAGGCTGTCATAACCTCTTAGCGTATTTCTTGTTGTGGAATAGTTTTTTTCTCCATATCCTAGATTTTGAAGGAAAGAGAAGGGGACAATGTTAACTGCTGCCCCATCATCAACCATTTCACATTTAACATAATTATTGTAAACCCACACATGTAAATGCAAGGCCAGATCACCTATATGTGCAATTTCAACATCTGTTTACATTTTTCTATGTCAAATATAAACTCAGTATCCCTATCTAGCTACCCTGGAGGGTGGATATCGAAGTCTATATGGTTTACTTGTGTTTCGGGAGGTGGAGTGATGTTAATTAAATGACCAAGAATTAGTGCTTCTAAAACAGCAGCCCTATGGGTAGGAGAAATTTTTAATAAGTCAAAAAAGGAGATGCGGCAGAACGTCTTTGTTAAGTCATTAATTAAATCATAAGCACCTATGGGTTTTACCAACGTTTGTTGAATATTATTTGGATCTAGTGGATAGATTGGATTTGGTTGAGAATAATATTCTTGTGCTCTTGTTATGGCTTCTATGTGCAGCTCAATATCAAACTCCACTAGACCAACTATCTGGGTTCGTGGCTTATTTCCTAATTGTGGTGCGACAGGTGCATTTAGTTAAGTTAAGGCTTCATGATCATTATTACCTATCATTACACCTTTGTTCGTCCCATTTGAATTTAATTTATTATTTTTATTGTGATTTGGAAGTGGATCATTAAAGATCTTAAGAGGTGTTTTTTGAGGCAAAACTGCCGCTGTGAATGTATTTGGCATAGGTGTAACAGAATCTGTTAAGAACATATCTATGAAGAGTTGTTTTTGTTCTTCTCGAAAATGTTGCATGAAATTATTGTAATCGCGGCAAGTCCTAGTGTCATGGCCTCGAATTTTGTGGAAACCATAATAGGAGTTGGGATTATAACTCCTAGGTTGTTAGTTTGGCACGTGTTGAGGTCCAAAACTCTGATTAAACTGTTGACTATTAGGATTAAATTTTTGCATTTGTTGACTTTTTTTTTTGGTTTTGATATCTAGTTGAATTTTGACTTGGACCCTGTGTTTGGATCTTCAATTTTTGTTGTTGTTGTCATTTGGGACAATTGAAATCCACCGCATTGATTGTTGGGGTAAAATTGTTGTTTCGTTGATTGTTAACTGGTGGTGGAACATTTACACTGTTCACTTCTTTTGTTTGGTCAGTCACTCCATTTGTTGTCACTCTGTGGTTTTTGTTAAGGATTTTAGGTCCTTGATTGGCGTTTGAGGTAGTAGGATAAGTCGTAGTGTTTTGGTTGGGGATGATTAACCTCCTATGTGTTCCATATGTCTTGCGACTGCTATCTATTGTAGTTTGATCTGTTTGGAGAGAACTCTCGAGCACTTCATCATAAGTTCTTAGGGGAACTTCTGGACTTCATCCTTTATCTCTGTACTAAGAGAATGAAGGAATAAATTACATAGTTCCATTTGGTCCATGTTTGGAGTGCTTACTGAAGAATAGAGGACTGTACGCCATCTTTCGATGAAATGAGCAACAGATTCATTGTGTTCTTGTTTAATATTCAAGAATTCTCAAATTCCTATTCTCAACAATTTGTTCACGTCGAATTCTTTGATGAACTCTGAAACGAGTTGTTTAAATGAATGTATTGAGGCTTTAAGTATTTTGTAATACCAATCAAGTGCGATACCGTCTAAAGTTTTAGGGAATATTTTAGCAACAACTCCATCCCAAGGGATCAGTTCTCGAATGGTTAAGGCATAGGCCTTAATATGTGCATTCAAGTCTCCCTCTTATTTGTACTTGGGTAGATCGGGGAGAGGCCTTGGAAGCATGATGCTTTGTATAGCGAAGTCTAAAGGTTCTTTCAAATATTCTGAATAAGTCCCTATCACATAGGTTTCAACCATTGATGGTGTTTTCCTAGGGGGTGGAGGTGGAATGGGTTGTTGATATGGCATAGAATATGGATTTGCAGGGGCGTAAGGAAATCCCTATGTTTGAGAAAACATGCTAGGAGAGGAGAACATATCTCCTTGTGGTGATTTGGAATACATGTTTAAGTATGGGGGAGCATTGCTCAGGAATGGATTATTTTGTACTAAACTGGGAGGTAATATATTCTCAACTGGAGTGGTGTTAGAAAACGTGGTTCTAGTTGGCATTTGTTGTAAGTACTAAGGGGGCATACCCAACGTGCATGTTCCTGTGAGGAGGTCTACTTGGCTAGGGTGACGTGGAGGATTGGAAGTTCCTGCTTGAATGAACTGTGGATTTAGATTTTCTTGAGCAAGTTCCAACCCTCTAACCTTCTCAACTAAGGCTGAGATGACCTCATTTGGTGAAGACACGGTATTTTTCCTTATTGTCATTTTTTTTATATCCTGAGGTTATATAGGCATATGGTACCCTGCTATGAGTTGATCGGTGTCCTTCCAAGTTTTACCAAGGGCATTTCCTATAGGTGGAGGAATGGGGGTGTTTTCTTGGAACGAGACATCGGGTTGTATTTGCAAACATCCTATAGGTGGGTACATATTTTGAGAGTATTGTTCACTCCTAGCATAATGTGCTAAGTATTCCTCATCTTAAAATAGATATGGATCTGACTATCTACTAATTTGTGGTCTAAGCAACACCCGAGGAGATGAACTAGATTCTCCTATGAGCGTCATGTTATTTGAACCTAAAGGCTCTGGTTGTTGTGTTTGAGTGAGTTGATCCAACTCCTCTATTTGGAAAGAAGAACTATACCTAGTCCTTTGAGGTGGAGTTTGTGTTGAAAATTGGTTAGTTGAAAAGTTGTCACCCCATACTGAGAGCGAGGGTGATGTTTGTCTATTTAGTTGATTGTAGTATGCTTCAAGACATAGGAGACGTCTGCCATATGCATCATATCCAAACATATTCGGGGGGTATATGAATACCCGTAGAATAATGGGAAAGAGTGAAGATGGATGAAAGTAAAGAAAATAGAAAGAGGAATATTAGTTTGATTCACGTCAGGTTCACCAATTTTGTTGGTGAAGCTGATGTGAAGTCTAATGAGGTGGAAAAGATGAAAAGTAAACTAATTGGAAGTACAAGTAGAAATAAGATTCCGAACCAGAAGGTAGAAAGTTTCACGTCAGGTTTGCCAATTTTGTTGGTGAAGCTGATGTGAAGACAAAAAGTATACTAATTAGAAGAATGAGTAGAAATCTAACTCTAAATCAGAAGGCAGGAAGTTCACATTCAGTTCACCAATTTTGTTGGTGAAGCTGATGTGAAGACGAAAAAGTATATTAATTGGAAGAATGAGTACAAATTTGACTCTGAATCAGAAGGCAAGAAGTTCACATCAGGTTCACCAATTTTGTACAATGGAAAAGTTGCATGCAAGCATGGGAATCTGCAAGTAACTCTTCTTCACACCCGACCTCCTGAGGTCATGCCGAGATAGTTGGTGGGGATGGTATACACATGGGGTGTAGATAAAATAGTTAGGTAATCTTATGCCTTCAACACGCAATAGCGAGATCTATGAATCTAAGGAAAAGAAGACCCTCCTAACCTGAACCAGTGTGATAGATCGTTCAGCAAGGATAGCTACTCGAAGGCTCCAATCAATATCTAGCTCTGCCATGATCTGATCTATGGGTTGTAGGATACGTGGAAGATGACCTATGGGTATCTCGTATATATCTCCCGACAAGGTCATGAAAATGGAATGGTTGAATGTGTAGTGGATCTTTTGGTGTTTTATGGATGATTCTCTAGTGTAGTCTAGAAATATTTAGCTTGATTAGCTGTTACGTTTAATAATGATAGTTGTGTGATGATGTCTGGTGGAAGTGGAGAGGACCTAAACACTAGTGCTCACAAATTGGTGTCAATATTTGATTGATCTGTAGGCCCATTGGGTTGTGGGACCTGTGGATCACAACCATAAGTTTGTGGTTACTATGGACCTCCTATGGTCATATGAAGAGTCAACCCCAGATTCCGAGTATCAAGTAATGATATGCCTTTTTTGCCTCTATGTTTAGAACTAGAAGTTGCATGATTTTCTCAGAGTACCTAACAGGTTTTCTTACAACTTGGATACGTAAGCTAGTGTCTATATGAACGAGGAGGTCTCCTACATCTGGCTATGGGACTAGTGGATCACAACTGAATGTTTTCTCTCTTTCAGTTCCTTCTACAGTCATATGGATATCTATCAAGGTAGACTATAATTTGGCTGATTTGACCAGAACGTGTGTGCTTTGTCATCTTCTATGTTTAATCCTCTTAGCTATGTGCTGATTTCCTATAGGTCTGTTGTTGTTTGGAAGACCCGAATTATAGGATTTTTCTCTATGTCAGTTAATGCTACAACAAGATTGGGTTGAGGCACTATTGGCTCAAAAACGTATTCCCTTGGCTCCCTAGGTCCCGTGAATGTCATATAAGATTAGTGTAAACCTAACTGAGATGAAATAAACTAATTATGCAAGATATATCTACACCATATATATATTCCTCTATTTTTTGTATTTTTTGATAGAATTTTTAATAGAATCGAAAAGAGAAACTAATCTAATAACAAAATTAAAACAAGCAAGGTAGCTCGGTGTAGCTACTTGCCTATGTAGTTGTGAGTTTATCCTAAATAACTAGATAGCTGATAAGCTTAATTTGAAAGATTATCGATCCTACCTCAGAAGTGAGGAATGAATCATAGTTTCTGAGAAACTATCAATCCCCACAGCTTCCCTGGCAATATAGAAAATGAAATGTAACTCAAATGAAATACTTCACTACTCTACTTAATATGTTTTAACTAGAACTTTGATAGATAAAACCTTGAATTTGCAAAACAGTGGCGAATCTAGTAGTGTGTGATTTTGACCCCTCAGAATGATCTCCTCATTCCTTCATGTTCACGTTTATCCACAAGAGCATGTATATGCTAGGATAAATAGAAAAAGGTATTTTGAACAATGGTAGCTTTGGATATAGACTGAATATAATGCGAGTGGGAAAGAGGGACAATGCAAGTGACAAGTGTACTAAGAGATTCTAGAATCTACCTTTTGTGAAGAACACAACCTGAAACTCTAATGAATTAAATCTACAACTGACACTACTCTGCTCTAAACTAATTTGTATGAACAACAATGAACAAGGCTGAAGCAAGGAGATCGAATGGCTTCTAACAGCAAAGGAAAACTAGCATGGATGCAAAAACTGAAAACAAAATGAATTCTAAACAAGAAATTGAAAGACTAAACAATGGAAATGAGAAGTTGAGGGGCCATTTGCTTGAAAACAAGTTGGCTATTTATAGATTTCACATTCACCCAAAGGTGATTCGTATTAGAACACTTTTACCATTAAACAATGAAGAAACACTATTCTAGGGAACATAAAACATTAATACGAGCTAAGGCAGTTGACAAAAGCTGGTAAATGTTGAAAAATTACGCAAGTTGCGATCAAAAGAACATGCTGGAAAACACGTGAAGGACCGCCACCCTGAGCATGGCGGCGGTTATAAGACCACCACCCTGGCAGGGCGACAGTTTCATCACTGAAGGTCAAAAAGCTTAGAAAAGAAAGGTAGAGGATAAAGTGAAGTACACAAAGCTTAAACAAGATTCTTGGGATGCTAACATACACTTGGCGAGCTTTCCTGGATTTTGAACACCTTGCGAGGTGACCTGTATCATCGTTGGGGCATGTGGAACATCATTCCGGTTGTACAGTACGCTACAATTTTTGGTACATATAGTGCACTTTCGAGAGATAATAGGGAGATGAAAAGGTAATCAATTTTTAGAAAAAAAATAAAAATAGTAAAACGAGTTAGATGGGTGTAATTGTAATTTAATTCAAGATAAAATATGGTATTTCATTATTCAATTGAACATACATGAAATATTTAGGAATTTAATTTTAATTTTGAATTCTAAATACCAAACTGAGAAATACATCCTTAATTTGTAAACTCTAAATGTGCTTATAATCCATGATGATTGGGTTATGACTACTTTAGATTCGAAATATAATGCCACTCAGGAACTTCGTGCATAGAAATATAAGAACAATCCATCTACATTCAACAAGAATCAAAAATGATGTTTTAAACCTCCTAATAGAGATAAGAAACATGAAATCTTAATCTATTGAGTTTTGATGGTAAATGTCATATATGTGGTAAATTTTGTGATAAGAAAGAAGACCAAAAATTCAATAATCAAAACAAGAATGAAGAATATAATGTAGTTACTCTGTAAACAACATCTATCACTACCAATGAAAAATAAAATGTGTTTTTATTGGGTTTTGTATTTAATTTAAAAATAAATTTCTTTCATTCACGTTTAACTCATAATAACTATAGTGTATTAGACACCATAATCATTTTGTTGTTGGTGATGGAGATATGTGAGCAGCGAGAGATGACATCGAATCCAAGGATTGAAATGAGTGTTTGGGCGTGAGTATTGAATATTGGGTGCTAGTATCTAGACACAATTGACAATGAATGTATGAAGACTGAAAAACAGGGAACCTTGTAACCTAGCTAAAATTTGGTGTATAAGTGAAAAGGATGAAAGATAAAAATAATAGAAAAAAATAAAGTAAATGGATGGATTAGGAAGTTTGTCACCAGTGAATATTTTTCTTACTCAATATCCATATATAGAACAACATACTTGGTGGTATGGTAATTAGTAGTATATGCATGATTTTGTTTCTAAAAAATTCAAATAATACAAATAATACAAATTAATCTAATTTTTACATTTCCTCTATTAGTTTTAATGCTTAAATAAGCACAATAAACAACTTTAATTTTTGCATTCATATTTTTAGTATTATTTTATGCCCTTTTGAGATTTATATACATATTTTTAGTATAAAAGAATAAGTTTTATTGGAATGGAAAAAATATGAGGCCTTTGTTTCACAATAAAAATTCTATCTCAAAAAACTTCTTTCATCCAATGTGTGAATTTAAAGGTACTTAGTCAGCTAATAATGAGACTTTAATTCAAATTAATATTTTGTCAATCACTATTTAGGCTTCGTAAATAAGGAGTGATTTGTATGAACTATAATTTACACATCCTTGAAAGATGGATAAACTAGAAAAAAAAATCAATACATGCTTGTGAATGGCTGATAGACATATTCATTTTAATTATGTATCTTATGAACATAAAAAAAGTTTGTTAAAGAAATTGATTTACTAATACCCAAATTGATTTCTAAAACTTTTAATTTTCCATGTAATATGTTGTATCTAAAAAAAGGAATTATATTTGATAACTTCTTTTTCAAGGAGGTTATATAAGGAAATGTAATTAGTTATTACTTAAAGCATAGAAATATGATATATCTTTACTACATATCCAATCGCTTTCTCCTCTCTCTACCTCCTCGTACATTTGTTTTCTCCTTAAACCTTCTCCTTCTCAGTATACTTTCAAACAACTCATATATTTTTTTTGGAGTGAAGGTTAAAGACCTAGAAGGAATTCACGTGCATCAAATAGTTGCACTTCACCAAAGTGTAGGAGTTGCGAGATTAAAGCAAGCAAGCTTTGTAAAGCAATGTGTATGCATATGAGAGCTCAAGATTCAAAAATGGAGTAGAATGGAATTGCTTGGCTTGGCTTAGACTTCTCATAGATCAAAGGAGGTGAGTACAAATAGGGGAGTCAATGTGTAACTCCCATGTAAGAGAATATTCCTCCATAATGGAGAAGAGGAGTTACTTTCCCAAATGGGAATGTAACTCCTATGACACACTTACACATATGATAGATTCTGTAAGAGAATCTGTCATAACTAAGATGACAGCTAGATCCATGTCCACCTAAGTGAGATGACTCACCCGGTGAGATGGAAAAACACTGAATAAGTGAAGAAAAATACCACCTACACAGGCATTTTTTATATTTTAACATTTTGAATGCACATTAAATTGAAAGCATGCTATCATAATATTTCTACACTTTAAGTTAAAGCTAATTATGTTTCTTTATATTACCTTCTTGAAAGAGAAGCTATCATATGCATTTCCTTTTTTTAGATAAAAATTTCCTTTATCCACTCCATCTCTAATCCCTTTTTCCTTCCGTTTCTTGTCTCCCTACCTCATAATTTCCCTTTCTCTTTACAGCTTCTCTTTCACAGTATGTTTTTAAACAACTCTCTTATTGTGTATATTTTAACATTTTGCATAAACATTAAAATGAAAACATGCTATCATAATAGTTTTTTACTCCATTTCTAATCCATGCAAGGGCAATACAAGTAGAGAACATAATATGTCAGTTTTTCCTTTGTTTTCTTATTGCTAGTTGAACGGGGAAGAATGTCAAACAAAGAGTCGAGGTAATGAGGAGGGAAGAAGAATCAATGATGAATATCATATAATAATTCCAAATATCTAGGCAAAGAGATCATAGACAATGAAAAAAATTGGGATACTACTCACAAAAAAAAATCATTGGTCTAAAATAACATATTCACAAGAATTTTTCTAATGATAAAATATTTCCTTTTCATTACATGAAAATTAATTTAACTTAAATAATAAAATATATAAAAATTGAAAGAGATGACTACAACTAAGTAAGGACGGTTAAGACATTTATATGTATGTGAGATGTATACATAATAAATGTGCAAGAGAGAATAAAGGAAGTGGTTTATTATTATTGAGGGATTTTTTAAAATGCGTTAACCACACAATATTAAGAATTTAATAGGTTGCAAAATATAATTTTTTCATTATTAAATTATTGAACGAATAGAACTTATTGAATTCTATCATTTGTATTTATGAATCAAATATATCATTTCATATTAGATCAGCTGATCAATCATAACTATTGAGTGAGTGGGGCAGGTCACATGTGTTAGTCTTGTTGCCAATGTATTAATATAAGAAAGAGTCTAGATTAGTTTAATGAGTATTTAGTATAGATTTTGTGCAGGATAGGAGAATCACAATTGGTGTAAGAGAAATGTTTATGGTTGTAATCAAAACTCAGGTTGGTACAATAAAAGTTGCAAAAACTGTGATCATATCGCGAGCATTTACAAGCATCCGTTCAGTCATGGAAGAGCTTAATATATAAGTATCCCCATTGGCCTGCTCGAATGCGGTGAATGCTATGGTTAGACTTAGTTGTTAGATTAGTACTGTCAAGCGTATTCTAATTTGTGGTATGCTGCCAATCCAATACAGAAGACACTATCTGTTGCCTGCCATTCTAATCGAGGCAACTGTCACTAAATTAAACCGTTCTCCGTAGACCTTTCAAGATCTGAACAACAGATATGCGGCAATCCAAATATAGAATAAAATCCATTTAGCTTAGTCATTAAATACATGATGTCTGCATAAGAATTGAAGTGTAAGATATCATGGCAGCTACAGTGTCACGACTCACGAGGAGCGAACACATATATTTTTCCTTGGGAGACATGCAATCATTCAAAATCTTAAACCCCCGCCGATCCTATAAATTCCCACTAAGCTGACCCACTTTTCCTGTATCTACATTATTGTTTGGTTTGGTGATGTTGAGGATAAAGATGAGAAAGGAATCAGCTTTATTGCTTCTTGTTATGCTTAATTATGCTATGAACATGCACCCTCTATATTGTAGTGCCAGTCAAAATCCTCCTTCGTGTCCTATTGATGCTAGAAAGCTTGGAACCTGTGTTGATTTGCTCAGTAAATGTGTTCACACAATGTGGAGATCCTGGTATCGAAAACTACTGTTGTCCACTTATAAATGGGGTTTCAGACCTTGTGGCAGCACAGTGTTTTTGCACAACCATTATAGCTAAGCATCTCAACGCTAGTATCTTTTGGTCACTCACTCTGCAACTTTTTGTTCAGTGCGGCAGGAACCCGCCCATTGGATTCATATGCCCACCCCACGTCAAGCCGCCTGTATGATTCTTAAGGTATTTTAATAACTTTCTAAAGCTTTTGTTTCATACCTTGATGACCTTACAGGGTTTTAAATTAGATTTATTTAGTACAAGTTGTTGTTCAGTTTTCATGAAATATTGAAATGACATTTATCAGATTTGGTTTTTTGAATTTCAGGTGGAGATCTTCTTTCTCTATTAGTATAGACAATCTCAACGGCGTATCTCAGGATGTTCTCTATCACATTGCAATTCAATAAAGACTTTCAGTTTATCTTTTACTATTAAATGGGTAGTATTTACAAACGCGTTTTTCCTTCTAAGAGGGGTTATGTATATAAATTTAAAATAATCAATAGTATCCTGCTATATGAAGTTTTTGTTTCATATAATTAACTGTTTAAACAAAATATTGGTCACGAGATTATAACAAGATCAGTTTAGATTTTCTTCAGCTCAATCGATATTTAATAATTTATTCAATAACAGAATAATATTTGAATGAAATTTAGGAATTTTAAAAAAAGGAAAAAAATAGAAAGACCTGAACGAAAATCTGTCAAATGTCAATTAAACTGATCTTAATAACTTAGTGTATACTATCTCATTTCATTTATCCATTGCTGAAAATGAGGAGTTCTACGGTTTATTGATACGAGCGGTCAGAAAGGATAAGGAATGTCGAACCCGTTTTGGGTTTTCAAAATACGTGTCATAGCTAAAATTAATACATAAATATTCGAAGTTTTTTACTCTTATTTCAGGGCATTAATATACTAACAATCAATAGAACGTAGTTAAAATAAAATGGTGATTTCAGAGATGAGGGCACAAAAATGCGTTGAAAAACAGCTAACAGCAAAATATAATTTCTTCCACAGAATTTTTGTATTTTCAGTCTATTTTATACATTTTTTTTAATTATTATGAGTAAATAGTTTTTTGAAAGGGACTATACCCTTGTACAACATGACTCAAAAGCCAGATATAGCCATAGTAACATAACCAAAGGGGATTACAATCTAGATATGAACAATAAGCTCAATGGCAGAAAACAATCTACCAAGAAAAAAGCCTGCAACTAGCAATCCAACAGCTAAACAACAATTAAAAAACAATAACTAAACATCAGAACAGCTGCCCAGCAGCTGCATAATCGACCAATAGTGCGGATTAACAATAAGAGCTAGCAAAAAGACAAGAATCATGCCTTGTACAAGATGGTGGGGGATTTAGGTTTCCTGTATCCCTTCTTTTTCCTATCCGCTACATTCCATTCTTTGTTTCTTTCTTCCATTGATATTGGAAGAACCACTTTAATCAATTTGAGCAGGGTGAAATTTTTAGTAAGGGGAGTCGAGGAAAAGTTGATTACGATATCAGTGTTCTGAAAAGTAGAATCCGGGGATAACTTCTATGCATTATTCGAAGAGACTTCCATGATGGGTGCGTTATCTTGCATGTAGACACTAACTTTCGTAACTAGAGTTTCCTGGGGATCAATTGTTAGATGCTCTGGAAGAGAATCTTTACACCATGCGGGCTTGATTTTCCTTTGGGAACGTTCACAATCTTTTTGTAATATTACCAGTGTTAAAGCAACATCGACATCTGAAGGCAAGTCCTTCATAGTCTAACCTTTTTATCCAAAGTCTTTCACCAATTTGCAGCTTAATTTCTGCTGGTAAGGCTTTGGGTAGATCAAGATCCACAAGGATCCGTGCATAAGTAGTGTGGGTTTGAATGGAGATTTTCTCATCAACAGTCGCACATGACCGTAGAGTATCCCCTATTACAATCAAACAAGATCTGTTCCACAGCTAGAGTGGGAGTCCGGGTAAATGAACCCAAACTAGGTAGGTGTCAAAAGAGCCTTTTGAGGGATCAAAAGATGGAAACTAGGGCTTAGTCATGAGTCCATGCTCACCCCAAACCCAGTGTTGCATAATATTTAAATTCCTATCTTCAGGGGTTTAAAAAACAATAATGAAATATGCTTTTGCACAAGGATAAAGTTTTATCTTACCTTGAATCTTGTCTCTCCATCTCTATGCAATCCAGTCATGGAGTTGAGAAAGTTTTGGCCAAAATTTATGAAATCTACAACTGAGACCCAGTTGTGAGAGATTCTTTTCCTCCTTACACACCTTTAGAAGCAGATTTGCCTCAAGCTTTAGCATTGGGGTCTCCTCCGAGGGTTTCAATAGCATATCATAATTCCTTGTAGAGATCTTTGCTTGATTGCAAACAACATCAACAAAAGATTTTTCAGTCTTCTTGCCGCCGCATGTAGAGGGTGTAGATTTGTTTTTTTGGGTCCTTTTCCTCATCTCCACTTCCCACGCCACCACAAGAATTTCTAGGAGATTTTTTATTTGCAGTCGAATCGTGCCGTCTATACTCTCCAAAATCTTGACCATTCTCCTCTATCAAAGGAGAGAGTAGAGGTGTATCACAAATCTAGTCACTGCCATCAAGTTTTTTGTCACAGTGTGAAGGAGGAGAAGAGATTCCCCTCCCTTCAGCTTCCACACCATTGCCAAGGTTTCCCACACCTTTGTCCACCAGCTGGAGTAGAGACCTCTGAAAATGCAACTATGTATCAGCGTCGCCGATGCAGAAGTTTTAGGGCTCAAATCTGCGCCGCTGAGTGCAGAAGGATTAGGGTTCGAGCGAGTGAAGCATTTTTTCAATTTTTTATACATTTTTAATAGAAAATCTTGGGTTGATTTATATTGTGCATTTTTCTCAAATATTGATACTTTTATTTTGTGCAACATCAAATATTTTCTCAAATGTGACAAATGACATTACAAAAATGTATCAAAAAGTAATTAAAAGTAAACTATAATAGTGTATCACATAGAGTTTTAGTATTTTCGGTCAATTTAATACATTATTTTATAGAAAAAATTAGTTTTTTCAGTCGATTTGATACATATTTTATAGCAAAATTTATTTTTTAAGTCAATTTAATACATTTCTTATATACAAAAACTTGGATTGGTTTATATTGCCTATTCTCTCAAATATGGATATTCTTAACTTGTGCAACTTCAAATCTTTTCTTCAATGTGAATATTGTAATCAACCACTGTAAACATCAAACCCCTTTAACACCAAAAAAAACTTTAATAGATAATTTTGGTGTACTGAGAAATTTGAGAATGTGACATCAAAATAGTTGCTTTCACCATTTGCAATCATTACACAATTATGGGTTTTCATACAATGGAGAAGGAAAATGTGTTAAACATGAAATTTAGAAAAGAGAAAGGGAAAAACACAATGATTGATAATGTGTGTCTAACAAGTTTTAAAGATATCAAAGATGAAGAGGAACACTTATTCACATCGGATGCTTTTGCTTTTCCTTGGGGCAATATGCTTTTGCGATTTTCAAGACAACCAAAAAATAACTTCCTTTTTATTCATAGTTTAGTTATAGTTAGATGTCCTTATTTTTCCTTATTTTTATGATAAAAGTAAATAAAGTAAAAAGGTTTGTTTGCATGAACAAAATCATTCATGAGCATTAATGTTTTATTTATTTTTAACAAGCATGGAATGTAATACCACATGCGTGAGCGAATAAAAACATATAATTTTAAAAATCTTCACAAAGTGATTATTGGGACATCTATCACGCCTAATTATTTTTACCATTTGGGATAAAGTCCCCTCCTTGAGCTCATTGGGAATGGTTAGCAAGTTGGTTTACCCATGGACCATACTAACATACTAATAGTCAACTTGCCAACTTAGCTAAAACAAATTGGCCGAGTTAAGGTGGTAGGAAGCTATTATCCCTAGAAAATGCACTTCATGCCTCAAATGCACCTGTAAGAAACCACCATCCACATGCATGTGCATGCATTGGCATTACTTGTGTGTTAGCAATCAAATCTATGTTTTTTTTTGTTTTTTGAACAAGATGATTTGAAATCGGATAGGAGTGTGTGGTTGGTTGGTTTTAGGTTGTGCTTGGAACCTACAGGTCACATGTTCAAATCTTGCTAGGTGGTTATAGTGTTTTTCAACAAAAAAAATAAGTCCTAAAGTTCGTGACAAGGGGCAAGGAATGTCATAGTGGTCATGATGCGAGATGGCATGGATTGTTTAATGTATGTGGTGGATTTTATGGGTAGGATAGCTCTCACCATCAAGGTGATACAAATATATACAAAGGAACTTCTCTATTCCAATATTTAAATATATAAATACATTTAAAAACAATTATTGTAATATTAAAATTCAATTCTTTTAATGAAATAACAAGGAATTTTATTGATGATTAATGATTTTTAGTTTATTTTCAAAATAAGAAGTAAATGTTTTTCTACTGATAAAAAACTAGGTCATTATCCTTTGAAAAATAAAAATAATAATTTACATTTCAATTGAATATGTCAAATTTATCGTCAAATTGATATAATTTGTATATGTATTCTTTTGACAAGTTAATTTTGACTTGATCATTGGAATACAAAAGACATACTCACTTGAAAAACAACAGGGACATTATTTCTCAAAAAATTTGCAATGTTTTTCCTCCATAAAACCTAATTTATTATGATAACGTTGATCATAGAAATTGTCATAATAATTATTTTTTTCTCACAAAAAGTTGATTTTTTCTCAAATTCAAAGGATGAGTAAGTTATAATTTATGCTTGGTATCGAGGAATGCACCAGAGGGCACTTCCCTCAAAAATGACAAGGGGCATTGCTACTTGACCCTATTAGGGGATGCCCTTGTAGATCCCCATTCCTTGATCATGTGTTCAGTACCTTCTGTGAACAAATCCTCACTTTTTTGTATGCCATTAGTATCACTGGATGATTTTATATTGAATTTTCTTTATTGTTGTTAGCTAACTAAAAATAATTCCATTATAATTTTGTTATAAGATAAATGAGTTAGATCTTACTAAAAAAAGGCATACAAAAGAATGGATTATATATGTTTATAAGTTTTTAATTCGGCGTCTTGGTTTTCTACTAAAAAATAGAAGGAATATTTAGTCGTGGCATGAAAAACTAGATCATGTTAATTTTTGGAGTATGTATAACATTTCTCGACATAACCTAGTTTATGTTCTACCAGTATCTCTATCAAATTTTTTGAAGGGTATTTAGGTGGTAAGTTGTCACCAAAACCCTTCCTCTATCATAGTATAACAAACTCCTCATTATCCACGGAATTTTTCCATAGTAATGTTAGAATAGGTTTAAAATTTTCATTTCTATTTGTTCAGTTTATGTTATGAATATTATTGCATGATTTGGTTAAATTTTTATATATGTTATTTATCAGTCTTATCAAAATTTTAAAGGCTTAGAATAGATAGTGAAGATATGTATCATATATGTTGTTGATAAAATATTTTTAATTCTTAAATTAGTATGTGATTACTAAAAATATTATTATATGCATATCAAATGATGCTTGTGGACACCTTTGGATTTGTATTTGAGATGTCCAATATTGATTGCATCTACTATATATTTTGCAAGATTATTATGTTGAAATTGTTCATGATATTTTAAATATAACATGGTTAGTTGTTAAGCATATTATTAAATAAGTTGATATACAACTTTTGTTTAACCGATTGACATAATTCTTATAAATGGTTAAAATAGAAAAGATTACTAATTTATATTATGTTTATTATGATGTCAACAAAGATATTGTGACTCTAACCTCATTGATGTTGTGCTAAATATTAAATATACAACTAGATATGTGTTCAAGTTTGGTAATGTGCCAATACTTGTAGCATTAGAAAGCAACCAATAGTCTCCATTTCTCATACCAAGGCAGAGTATAGAAGTGTAATATATTGGAAGCAATTAAAAATGCCTTATGGCTAAACTAAATATTGGAAGAGATACATATGGAATATAAAGGAAGTAATCCTCTTCTATGTGATACCTATATTTTTATTACAATTTCTAAGAATCCATTTTAGCATCAAAGAATAAATAAGATAGAGGTTTATATATCTAGGAGAAGGTTCTCTAGAGTGTTATAAATCTGGTCTAATGTCCAAATGAATATGAAGTTGTAGATATGTTTACAAAGCCATTCCATGTTGTAAAGTTCTACAAGTTTCGTTTAATGATTTTCATTTCAAAGTTTCAATTGAGAGGGAGTGTTAATGGTAATTCAACCCATTAATGGCTGGTTAGTTTTTATCTTCTACTCCTCTATACTTCTATTTTATTGTAAAAATTTCTACAAAAGATCCTTTTTAACTTTGTAAAATTGTCACTATATGTTTAAAGTGTATAATGCATTGTGTTGTGTTTGTTTTCAAGAATATGTTGATGCATAATCATAACACCCCTGAATGTCTACAACTCGATGGGTTGAGACTCTCAGTGTAATTACATAACATGGAGCTTCTCCCAAAGTGTGGGACTTTATGAATCAAGAGATCTCTCTTGATGAAGGTTGGTTCCTATTCCTCTGTCTAGGTGCACGCATTCATATTACAAAGGATCTACTGTAAAACCTCCTCTAACTTTCCAAGGAGACAGGGTCAAGAAAGATGCATGAAATAAACCTAAACTAACCAGGGTGATGAACCAAAGCAATGTTGAACACCTTCTTTGCAATAAACACAAACCATAAAAATGTAATACAACCACCATGCATAGATAAATGGGACTGAAATGAAAGATTAGGAAGGAGACAATGAGCACAAGAGAGGGTTAAAAATTATCCACAGACATGCATTATTGCTCCAAAAATTTGATACATTGCATTACAATGGCCAAGAGGTACAAACTTGCATTACAATTTGAATAAGAGGCTTGAACTCCAAAAATCCACTCATAGACAAGGGAAGAAGGGATGGTTCAAAGAAAAAATTTCCAACCTTTATAGAATTTCCCCTCCTTACAATATCTGCAAAGAATGAGATAGAAATGAGCGAAGAATTCAAAATCCTACTCCAACCACCCAATAAAATTCATTGAATTCACCGAAAAAATTGATGCGTTCCATGACACAACCCATGCCCCGACATATTATTCCTTGTTGGGAAATAAAGGAATCCCATTACTTCATTAACAGTGGTAGCTGAGACACATGACAGCCTGTAGTTGAGTATCAGACATCGACAGCTTTCCAAAAAGTCACCTCTTGCTCAAATCCGAGCTTTCAGTTGAAAGTTATGATCATTTGAAGGTCAGGATCAGGCGTTCCACATGGGCTCTCACAATGGGTTTAGGGTCTATCCTTGCAAGATCCACGTGGAAGCCCCATGCATTCTTGATATTTTTGTCTTCATTTTATGCTCTTTGGAATGCGACATTCCGACACTTGGCATTGTCTGCAAGCCTACTTTGATTTCCTTTGTGTTCTGCCTAAGTCCCTTCTACTTGGCAAAGATACTATGTCTGACCCTAGACACATGGAGGGCCAACGTACATTTACGACCTGCCTTTGGGTTTTTTCTTTAATTTTGCACTGATTTGAAACATGGAGGTTTCTGCTAGCTCTTAGATTTTCCATGACCAGTTCAACTATCTCAAACGCTAGACATATGGAGATCCTATCCTCATTTGGGGACCCCATTTTTTTTGTACCATTTAAAGGTGTGCTGATTAGGCATGTGGAGGTTTCCCCTTACCTTTTTATACTTAGTAAATTTAGTCCATGAGTGAACACTTCCTTGTTGGGCTCTGACCACGTGTTGAGGCTGCGCTCATTTGGGGACCCTAATTTGGATTTTACCTTTGAAGTTGTTTTGAGATGACACGTGGCACCTTCCACAGTTCTGTTGCTGTGCTTTGAGTCGAATCGCTCTGGGATCAATCTTCTTCAACATTTCCATTGGCCATTAATCTTCTGACCCTTCTTCTCCATTGTCGAGCCCACCTACCAATTAATTTTTTGGGATCAAATGTGAGCTTGCACGACAGCACCAACCCTTCAATTTTAACTTGTGCAAGGTCGTGTTTGATCAATTTTTATTGAGGGGAAAAATTGGATAACAATTTGGTGACTTACGGGATCACCTGCCTGCTAGGTGGAAGATCAACTACCTTGAACTATCCATTTAGCATGGAGTCATGAATTTTAAAGCCTTATACTGATCTTGTTCTTGAAACTTGAACCTGACTACTTGCACTTGGTGATCCTGAGCTTGCCGCACTGTCCACACTCTTAATTTCCATTAGAAAATCTAGAAGATGAGATTTCTGAGACTAGAAAATTTTCATGACCTAGGACTTCAATTGTTCCTGAAATGGGATGTTACAACATTCACATGGAGGAACATTGATCTACATAGTGATATAACCTTATAGCAACAAGACCTATGCTAAATCACTTAGGGAAATTGAAACTTACACTACAACAAGACAATGTGCACACGCACTTAGAGGAAATAAAATTATAGGATAATATTTACAAGGGTGAAACCTTTTCTTTTCAGAAAAAATGTTTAAGATAGATTACGTTAACCAGAATCAGAAGCTCTTCTCCCTCTAATGTAGAAAACTAGAAGGAATTTCTACTTTTACATCCCATCTACCATGTTTTTCTTGATCTACATCCCATTTAAGAACTAGGTCCCCTTCATGAAAGGTCCTTGCTCTTTCTTTCTAGTCAAACCATCTTTTGACTAAGGCTTGATCTTTCTCTATCCTTTGAACTACGTGTTCTCTGATTTCTTCCAATTCCATCAGTTCTGCATACCTAGCTTCAATAGGCTCAAACTCAAACAACTCTAGCTGCTTCATGACCTCCGATGTAGGTAGCTCTAATGATATAGGCAACACTACCTCTTTCCCATAGACCAGCTTATAAGGGGAATTACTTGTTGACCTCTTGGGTGTGATCATGTCAGCCCATAATGCTGATTTTAGTTTGGTATGCCATATCCTTTGATTTTCATCTAGAGTCCTTCTGATGATTCTTAGCACATTCTTGTTTCTGGAATCTACCTATCCATTACCTTGTGGGTAATAGTTTGAAGAGGTGCTCAAGTAGATTCCATTCTTGAAAGCCCATTCTGTGATCTTGGAACCAATGAATTCCAATGCATTCTCTGATATGATAGTAGCTGGTACAAAAAACTTAGTCACTATCCCTTCATAAAAGTCTAGTATGCTAGACTTGTTTGCTTCTTTGAGTGCTACCACCTCAGCCCATTTGGTGAAATAGTCTGCTGCTGTGAGAATCCACTTGTGACCTTATCTTGAGTTTGGATTGATGACCCAAATAAAGTCCAATCACCATTGCATGAATGACTGGTCCACTGAAATTGGATCCAATGGGAGTGTTGCTAGTCTTTCCTTACTTGTGAAGAATGCACATTTTTTTCACTTCTTGATCCATGTGTAGCTGTCACTGACCACTATGGGCCAATAATAACCCACCTTCATTACCTTAAGAGCTATTACTCATGGGGAAAAATTATTTTTGGCTTAACGATCATGAAAATCCTGTAACAATATCTCAATTTGATCTATCCTAATGCATCTCGGTAGAACACCATTGATGTCCCTTTTGAACAAAACACCATTAACAAGAACATATGGAATGGATTGTAATATTAAGTATCTCCTCTTTTCTTTTTTCATTTTTTGAGGGCATTGGCCTGTTTGTAGGAAGTGTATCATGTTTTGAGTCAAATAGGGAATAATAACATTATCATTTGCTTGTTCTTCACCATCTTATCATACCAAAACAACCCCATTTTCATTACTTACATTAACTTGTTGGCTCGAGGCTAGTTGTTCACATAGTCCATTTCTATGAACAACTTAGTTACCTTAATTGCAACGTCATATTCTATGACATGAGTGATCCATCCTGGACGTTTCTCATTTAGATCCTTGTTCAAAAGGATTTCCTTAACTCCCACATGAGAGACTAACAATTGGATCCTGTTATTTGAAACTAGGTGCTTAAATTTATTCAAACTCCTGGTCACTGTAAGGACATGATTTTTGATGGAGTATCTCAATTCATAGTCCTACAAACATTGACTAAATAATTTAACCAGCTATTTAGATCTCTCTTTGTTCTGTTGCACTAGGATTGCAAAAATTGTGTCCCCACCCCCAAAGGCATAAAACATGAAATCCTTCAACAAGTCTAGATTGACGAGGGTTGGAGCATTATATATAGCCTCTTTAATAGCTTCAAAAATTCCTTTTCCCTCATCTTTCCACCTAAATTCCATGCTCTTCTTCAACATCAGTGTTATCAGCTTCACAAGAGCGACAAAATTTGGCACAAACCTGTGAACAAAATGGATCCTTCCTAGAAAGCTCTGAAGAGCCTTCTTATGGATTGGCAAGGGAAATCCTCAAATTGCTTCGAATATTTCTGGGTTGATTGAAAATCCCTCCTTTGACACAATATGGCCTAGTATCTTGCCTTCATGAGCCAAGAATATGCATTTTTTGCGATTTAATGATACCCGAAATCTCCTACATCTTTGAAATACCTGTCTCAGATGAAAAAGGTGATCCACTGCATTTTTGGAGAACATAATGATATCATTAAGATATATTAGCATTGTTTTGTTGCTCAACCCCTTAAATGCCATGTCCATCACCCTTTCAAAATTGGCTCCGACATTAGTAAATCCAAATGGCATCTTGCTGTAGGCATAGGTGTCATAGTTAGTGGTGAAATTTGTTTTGAACTGGTCATCTTATTTCACCATTATCTGATTACATGCTGAGTCTACATATAGGAGAGAAAATATTTTTGAGCCAGATATTACTTGTAATATTTTTTCCATTGAAGGATTTGGGTTGGTATTTGAGAGATGCCCTATTCAGGTCTCAAAAGTCCATGCACAACCTGATTTATCTGTTCTTCTTCCTGACCGGTACCAAGTTTTCAACCCAGGTGGAATGCTTGTTTGGGAATATAATGGTGGCCTCTATTAGCTTGTTTAGATCTTTCTTCATTAGAGGTTCAATGTGAGGGTTGACTAGTCTTTGCTTTTACCTGATGGGCTCAACATCTCGATCCAGTTCTATGGTATGTTGTGCCATATTTGGATTGAATCCTCATAGGTCCTCATAAATCCAAGCGTATACATCTGGAAAATCTTAGAAAATTTTTGTGAACTCATATCTCTCTTGCTCAGTGGCCACCTTGCCAATTTGGAGTTACTTTCCTTCCCCAACTAAAATATGTTCTGAATCCTCTCCTTTGACCTATATGTTGGCTTTCTCTTTACGAAACTAGTTATTAGGATTGAATATTGACTATAGTGTCACTAAACCTTTGGTAAGCTTGTGTGTCCGCAACTACACCACCTCATCCCCATACTGCTTCTCTAATTTGTCTTGGTACCTAGCTGAGAATTCAACCTTTTTTGCAAGAAATTGACAATCTGTTGATTATTCTCAAACACCTGCCAAGTTGTGTTATTGTTTGGAACTGCTGGCCTTATAACCACATGGATATGTGGTTTTGTTTTGTATCTTTTGATACTTTCCACCACATCAAAATTTTCTCCAACTGCTGCAAGCCTATTTGCATTTTCATTATTCTTCCTGGGTATGGTGACAATGTTGAAAGCTTCAAAATCCTCAATTAGGTCTCATACCCCATTTTTATAGCTCTTGAGTAGGTCGTTCTTTGCATCATGATTCCCCCTGACTTGATTTATGATTAGCTTTCTATCACCAAATACTTTCAAATTATTTATGCCTCTTTTCTTGGCCTAATGAAGTCCATGAATCAAATATTCATATTCAGCTGTGGTGTTTGAACATGCAAACTGAAATCTGAAAACTGAATAATATCTTATGTGCTGTGTTGAAACCAAAATTACACCTCCTCTAGCACCTTATTTTCTTCATGAACCATCAAAATATAGTTTCCATACTTCATTTTCATCTTTAACTTTTGTCTTGGTGATGTTAGGAATGGGTGATTTTTCTTCATGTACACAATGCAAAGAGTGGTTGGAAGATCAATTACAGATACATCTTGCAAGAATGTGACATTTGGATAGACATGTAGTGTTAGGATTAAACCCCTGATGACCCCAGCCATTCCTACTGCTATCCCATCTAGTTACAACAATCCTTTTAGCATTGGTTCATAATTTAGATGCAATTGATATGTTATTGTTTTGACATCACTGAGCTACTTCCACCCAAATTGATCATGTAGTTATGTACCAAGTGGTTCCTGGAAATCAATAACACATAGAACGGTGGAGGATTAATTTTTTTTTCTAGTTTTATCACCACCTTGTTGCATTGCATTAGTGAGAACTTTTTCCTAACCTTGGTTTGATCAAGATGTGGTAGATCGATTAGCCATTATAGCTTGCAACAAATCTCATTGTCCTTGGATTTCCAATGAATCCCACATGGAAATGTTCACATGTTTTTTCTTCATCTGATCAATAATGTTCATGGAGGATGAATTATCCTTTTGTTGGCCCTTACTTTAGTCAACCTTTTATGGTGCTTGAATAGGCACGTGTGCTACTAGAACGGGTTCCTTAGGCTGATTTGGCACATTCAGGGCTGCATTTGGTCTTCTAACTGCTTGTTGTATAGGAGTGGGCTGAGGAACAATTGGATTAGATGGTTGTCCCTCCTCTATGTTAGTCTTCTTTGACTGTGTGTTAGAAGCTACACCCTGAAAATGAGGTTGATTAACTCCATAGAAGTCTTCTATGTGCCAATTGACCAACGTGGTTTCCATTGGAGGTGCCTTTAGCTAAATTTTCTACTGATGATTTCCCTCTTGACTTGGTTCTTAGGACACACCAATGGTCTATACCATCAAGGCCTGGTTTAGTGCACCATGGAAACATGTTGATTGATTGTGAGGTAGATTGCAAGGGTAACACCAGTCGTACTCCTGTGTCATGTTGTTCTATGTTGGAACTAAGGCTCTTGACGTTGAAGCCACATTTGGATCATATGGTTAGAATGGCCTAGCAGCTTGAGGTTTTCCCTAGTTCTAGTTTTTATATCCAGCTTGATTTTGTTGTCTATTTTATTGATATGGGGGTTGAGCTTGATATTGATTTGGAGGTTGATATGGTCTAGAACCCTGATATTGTTGTCTATTGATAGTCACTAGCTCATATCCTAGGTTCTGTAGTTGATTCATAACCTCCTACAATTATTTTCAAGGCTTGAAGAAGTATAAGCCTCACTATTACTTTGATTTCGAGGGACTGGAATGGGATTCAATCCTGGTGTTTGACTAGTTGTAGGAGATCTTATTTCTTGATATAGAGGCATAAGTGGCCTAGGTGTGAGTTTAATAGCTTGGATCAAGAAATTTTAATCTCTAATGGAAATGTTATAGGATGTGGTTAAAGTTATACCTCCCATGGATTAAATCATCATAGCAATATCAAAATTTAAAGATTTAAGAAAGTATAAAAAAGAACCTTCAGCTATTGGTCTCACGACCAACAGAATCCTATCCCATGTCCGCTAGAATCTAAAGTTGAATTAAATTAAATTTTCATTAGGATCCCTCTTGATTGTTAGTTGTTCCAATAAAGATATGTTATCCCCCTTTTATCCAAATTAATTGTGAAGAGTTGTGCACAAGTGGTCCTAATTTTGGATAGATCCTACTATTAGGCTTTTGAACCATTGCAATGCTTTTCCCTTGAATGAAGATGCCAATAATTTAACAGGAATGTCCATTTAAGTAATTTTGTGGATTGTACATACATTTTCAATGTCTTAAATGTGGTTAAATGAAGTTGTTTGGTTCTCTCCAGTGAAATATGGATTGTTTTTCAATGCCACAACTGGAACTAGATTTTTTGCATTGAGAGCAAGTGGGTTGTTGCCAGTGAAGTTGACATAGGGGTTGGGTTGTGCCATCCTGATTGGTCGAAGGACCCTATTTGATTGAATGAAAGGCCTTCCAGGTGGAGGTATTGACAATCTCGTGTTTGGTAGAGATGGTGACCTTTGAGATCTTCTTCCCTTCTTGTTCTATCTGGGGATAAATGTAGAAAGAAAAATAGCCCCTCTTCTATAGTTCTTGACATTTTTTGTATTCTTATCATGAAATTAATAAACTTGGGCTTCTGAAACCACTAGATTTGAGTGACAGAGTCACTAGATGTGTTGCTCCAAATCCTCCAAAAGTTGGAAATTTACCAAGACACACAACCAATCTTGATAACACTAAAGAATTGAGCTCTCATCCCACCGGGCGTGCCAAAAATGTTGATGCGTTATCACAGAACCCCTAAATTTCTACAAATCAATGGGTTGAGACTCTTAGTGTGATTGAATAACATGGATTTTCTCCCAAATTGTGGAACTTTATGAATTGGGAGAGCTCTCTGGATGAATCCTTGTTCACATTCCTCTGTTCTGATGCACACATTCATATTGTAGAGGATCTACTCTAAAACCTTGTCTAACTTTTTAAGGAGACAAGGTCGATAAAGATGCATGAAATATACCTAAACTTACAAGGGTGATGCACTAAAGGAATGTTGAACACCTGATTTGCAATAAACACAAACCATACAAATGTAATACAACCACCATGCACAAATAATCAAGAATGCAATGAGAGATCAAGAAGGAGATAATGAACATAACAAATGGTTCAAAATTATCCATAGACATGCATTATTGCTCCAAAATTTGATACAGTGCATTACAATGGCCAAGTGGCACAAACATACATTAAAATTTGAATGGAAGGATTGAACTCCACAAATCCACTCATAGATAAAAGAATAAGGGATGGTGTAAAGAAAAAATGTCCAACCTTTAGAAAAATGCCCCTCCTTATAATATATAGGTAGAATAAGAGAGAAAGGAGGGAATAATTTGAAATCCTACTCCAACCACCCATGAAAATACATTGAATTAACTTGCAAAATTCATGGGTTCTATGACATAACCCATGCCTCCACGTACTTTTACTTGTTGGGAAATTAAGGAATCCCATTACTTCATTAATGGTGATAGGTGAGAATCCTGACAGCTTCTACTTAAGTAGAAGATGTCGAGAGATTTCCAAAAATTCCTCTCTTTCTCAAATCCAGGCTTTCAGTCAAAATTTATGATCATCTGAAGGTCAGACTAGAGCGTTCCATGCAGGATCTCACAATGGGTTTGGGGTCTATTCCTGTAAGATCCAAGTAGAATCGCTACGCATTCTTGTGATTTTTTGTTTCCTTTTAGGGTCTTGGGAATGTGACATGTTGACACTTAGCATCATTTACGAGCCTAGTCTGCTATCCTTTATGTTCTTATAAGTCCCTTCTGCTTGGTGAAGATACTATGTCTAACACTAGACACGTGGAGAACTAGTGCATGTTTGGGACAAGCCTTTGGGTTATACCTTTAAAGTTGATCTTAGCTGACACATAAAGGCTTCCGCTGGCTCTTAGAATTTTCAATGACCAATATAAATTTCTCATGCCCTAGACATGTGGAGAGCTTGCGATAATTTTGGGACCCCTCTTTTGTCGTACCTTTTGAAGGTGTGCTAATGAGGCATGTGGAGTTTTCTGCTGGTCACCTTTTTATACTTATACGAGTCATACCTCGAGTGAACAATGCCTTGTCAAGCTCTGACAATGTGCAGATCCTGTGCTCGTTTGGGGACCCCATTTTGGATTTTAGCTTTGAATTCCTACTGAGATGAGACGTGGCACCTTCCATAGTTATATTACTTTACTTTGATTCAAATCACTTTTGGCTCGATCTTCTTCAACATTTCCATTGGCCATTCATCTTCTGACCATGTTTCTCCATTGTCGAGCCCGCCTGCCACTTGTGTTTTTTGGATCAAATGTGAGCTCGCATGACTGAACCAACCCTTCAATTTTCTTCTGTGCAAGGTCATGTTTGATCAATTTTTCTTGAGGGACAAAATTTGATAAAAAGAGGTCCTTTTGTTATAAAAGGATCCTAGAGATGCTAGTAGATATTTTCCATGCGAAACTGTGAAATGTAGTCTCACAAATCATGTTTAACCTAAATCAGTCACTATTGATTTATGGATTTCAAATTTTTTTGTACCAAAAGGTAATTTGAGCATGAAGAAGGTGTATAAATCCTTCAAATGTGATATGTTATCATAAATTTTCACTATGGTTTATGGATTTTTAAATCTTGTTGTATAACAAGTAATGTTGGGATATGTTTTTCCCTTAATATTAAGAGGGAGTGTTACAACATAATATTAAGTTTTTGTATAAACATTATTTTATAATTAAATAATTTAGAATAGTTGTATTCTTAATTATTTAATACTAACTATGAGTTAATGATTAATAGGTTCAACCTCATTTATTTTATTTTATGTTTATTTAATGAGTTCCACATTACATGTGAGTCTAGTGTAATTTATTTTATGTGCTTTAGTGTTTAATAAATTATATCATAGACTTAGTTTATTATCTTAGATTTAACATAGAAGTGTATATTTGAGTTTGGAATACTTTATATATTTTCAATTAAAAAATTTGGTTTTTTTTTGCTTAAATTCTACATATATGTATCAAACAGTTGTTTTTCAACAAGTTTCTAATAGATTGCAAGCTATGGCTTTTATATTCTATTCGCTGACACCAAAATTTAGAAAAAATAATTATGCTTATTAGTCACTAACCATGAAGGAACTATTCATATACAAGGATGAGTGATAAATTATAGATAATGGTTAGATATACCCCACATATGTAGTAGCATATAATGAATTACTATATGCATAAAAATATACATTAAAGGAATTCAGAAAGAAAGATGGAAAATCTCTTTTCTATATTCATCTATCCATGCATTAAAGCATCATACCGAGAGTAACAATAGCCACTAAAGCACAAAAAAAATGAGACAATCTGAAAGTTGCATATCTAGGTAGGGAGAAAGTAAAAACCACCAAACTATAATTACTTTATAGGTAGTTTACAAATATTTCCATGAAAGATTCAAATTTGGTAGGATATTTTTTTTTACCTTTCTAGTTTGTTTAGTATAGTAAATTAAATCTAATGGTGAAATTATTGAAGGAAGAAGCACTATTTAAAAGTTACATAGATGTTTTCCCAAAAAATTTGATCCTTTTGTAGTTGTTATTAAAGAAATCAAATATTTAAGTAATTTTTCAATTGATGAGTGACATACATCATTAATAAATCATTAGAAAGGGTTGAATACATCACATGTAATTGAAGATAAAGTATTTTAATCACGTGTATTATTAATTCATGGAAGAGGAAGAGGAAGCTTCAATGTTAGAGGTAGATGAAGAAGTTTGTCTAGTGGAACCATCTTCACTACATAAAACTCATGTGGAAGAGGACACAATCAAGAGAAAAATCATAATCAATTTTATGGTGAGAGACATGTTAAGTCACGTGTGTAGAGTCACTATAAAAAATGATATGGGCACTAGGCTTATGATTATAGGAAAAGAAAATTATGATCATAATCTGTAAAATCAAAATGAGCTTAGGAGATCTACTCTAAGATCCATGTTTATTCCATGTACAAATATTGCCAAAGAAACACCTACGTTATCACCTATTGAGTGTAATCTAGCAAAAGATATTCCTTGTGATGTATGTTATTTACATTCTAGTTATAGTACTCACATGTCAGTATACGCGATTGGACATAAAACTATATCTTGCTAACATACTAACGGGTGCCTCATGTGAAAAATTTATCTTACTAGTCTATTTTTTTACATTATTTTTGGTTACGTTGTTTGTTTTGATTGTCATTTTAAGCCACTATTTACGAGCATTTACCTTTGTATTGTATGAACACTTGTATTCTTTTTCCCTTATTGTCTTTGATTTTCTTGTGACATCGTAAGTGATGTCCCATGCTTGAAACTCACTTTTTACGATCTACATTACCTTTGGTCATATTTTCTTATTTTCTTCTAGCTTACATGTTACATGCATATTATTAACTAATTGCACTCACACTTATTTCCTATCAACTTTGTTTGTGTGTGCCTTGGTTTCTACCAAGAAAAATCCCTCCCCTTGTAGAGCATCAGTTTCAGCACCTGGGTCGGACATCCTTTAGGCCACATTCTCGATAGAGACGTCGCATGCACCCTAAATGAGGGGGAATCATTTGGGTGAATTAGTCAAACAATAAAATAGTATAAACTCAACAAAGAGCACAATTCAATATCAGTATAGCATACTCATTAGTCTTAGACAGGACTCAGGATATGACGCTTGTCTTTATTACTAGACATACACTAGCACCAAGACTAGGACAATCACTCCTGAGGTATGTTTGGCACTTCTTGATGGATATTACCTAGGAAAAGTTGCAAAACATTATTCAGTGTAACATGATGGTCTTAAACACTTCACACATCATCTTTTACAAGGCATATAGTCCTTAACATATAAGATATAACATTTTCTTTTTCAGCATTTGGTTGAAAATGGTTGAACCAGATACAATTTTTAAAAACCTTCATCTGTGGTGTTCCATACATTAGGAAGTAGTTAATGGTTAGAGGTTGATACTAGAATTTTCTCTATATACTTCTTTCAGTTCTTGTTGTTAGATCACCTAAAAAAATCGCAACCGGAACATCTGGCGTGAGATCACCTGAAAAAATCGGTCTTCTTCATCATCTAAACAATCCTTTCTACACTCTTTTCCTCATATAAGAACAGTTTCACATGATACTCTTTCACATTTTTTCATTCTACATACTTTCTAACATACATTTTACTCATGTACATGTATATTTGACTACTTGATGGTTCTTCTCTTTTGTAGGCCCATCCTTATGAGAAGCAGTAGTCAACATCATCCTACATAGATAACATCAATCACCTCAACATCGACATCAACAAAAATTATAATGAAGACACCTACACATGTGTTTCAACCCTAGGGTCATCAAGCAACATCACTTTTATCAATTTATCTGCTCTAGTTTCCACACTTCACATTTTTATCAATCAATAATTTCCCTTGTCTCTTGGCATGTTTCCACCTTCAATCTACATGGTTATTAGGTGCACATCTTATATCAACTTTATGCCTTGATCAACAACATAAAGTGGGGGAAAAATTAGACACAAAATCATGTAGTTTGAATAATTAACTAATCCTCATTGCATTATACTATTCATATTATTTCTAAGTAAAAAAATTACTAATTAGACCATGTTTTTGGCCATATTTGCTTTCTTTCAGGTTGAAATTTTTGTCTTGCAGATGTCCTTTCTCATTCTGAACTCCGAACCTTTAGTTTGTTTGAGTCTGAATGTCAGTTTCAGGTGCCCTCATCCCCTCTCGTAACACCAACCTATTTTTACATTACTCACATCTTTTGGGTCCTTCATATCCATTTGAGCATCTTATCTTTTTAGTACTCAAACTATTTAGGGTTAATTACGAAATTCAAGTAAGGAGTCATATAAATATAAATTTATCTAATTATAACAAGGGACCAAGAATTAATCATTAGATATCACTACCTAAGGTTGCATTGAAAGGTTATTGAAGAGCATTCAAGGGAAAAGGACTACATACTAGATACACTTCAAAGGAGGGGTAGTTCATTCTATTCTATGCATACCTTTACTTACATCTTTTACATATACTCATTTTATATCTTTTAAATGTGACATGCATAAGAGCCACCTAGGGAATAATTCCACATACACACAACTAAAATTACATTGGGTATAAAAATTAGTGCAACGCTTAGTTGTAAGTTCACTCATTTAACAGCAGAGGACAGTCCAAACCATCATTTGCATTGTTTTTTTTGTATTTGATGCACTTTTCATGGTTTTGTAGGTCAATCTTTTATTCCAGGTTATCAAAAACCTTAGAGATCATTGTGCGACATACTAATGACAAAAGACAAAAAACATCAAACACATTGTGACCTATCAAATATGGTTTTATGATATTTTTGGCAGTCATAGGAACCCATTACTAGTCTATAGAACCATAAGGCACCCCTTACCTTTTCTAGGTACCCTATTCGAGGAAGATCATCAACTCACACATCTTTATGAGTCTCTGTCTGACACTTATCATTCCATACTAACCTAGTCATCGCTTTAGCAAAGTTAAGACTTTATTGTGAAATAAATAAGTCTTCTTATCCCTTGTTTACAATTAGGGTTTTATAATTTCTATCTTAATTAACTTGGTTCTATTTATGTATATAATTTCTTATTCATTTACTTTTACATTGCAATTATATTTAAACATTTATAAAATCTATATTTTGTTTAATTAGGTTTTTCCCTGACTACTAAAGAGGCATATATAAATGAAAGTCATCACATACATACACATCCACTAAGGGGAAACATTTCTTCTATCATATCCACTCTCCATTCCATTCCATCTACACTCCACAAAATACTACATATATTGGACTCATTTAGTCTTTATTATATTTACTTATTACATAGACTTTAGTACACTTGTTGGATAGATATCTTGTATATAATTATCTATTTCCATACACACATAAGTGTTCACTTGATTTCTAGTTCTGATCACAAAATTTACATAGATCTTTACATGTAGCATGGATGTCTGGTACAATACCTCATAGCAATCCTACATTCAATACTAGGGGCATCAAATTTTATACGCTACATGTTTTATGGTTTCATTTATCATACCACAATACTTTATTGGATTATACACATTTTGACATACTTTTTATTGTCCTAACATGCTAATGGGTGTTTCATATGCTACATTTTTCTTATAGGTCTAGTTGCTTCCATAGTTGCCTGTTACATTATTTGTCATTATTTACCATCTAATTTTTGGGCTTTTCACTTTATATTGTGTGCACACTTGTCTTATCCAATTTTTCCATTTAGGAGAAATTAATTAAACACGAATTTACATAGGAGGAAATTGAAGGGTTGGTTCAATGATGCAAGCTCACAGCTGATTTTTGAAATTTAGGTTGCAGAAAAAATTGTCGTAGGGTGGAAAATAAATGGATAATGGAAATGTCAAACAAGATCAGAGCTCCAGAGGAAAACAATGGAGAAAATCTAGAAGTTTTCAAATTTTTGAAACATCTCAACTTCGGAAAAATAGGGCAAAAAAATGGTTCAAAAATTTCAAAATATGAAACTCTGAAAGTGTGAAATTTCAGGATTTCAGGATTTAAAGTTTTGAAACTCTCGAAGAAAAAAAACAAAAAAATCACCCAAAAGTCTGAAAGTCAGAAATTTTGGACTTTTGGGATTTCATGTATTGGAAATTCTCAGCTAGAAAGTTGGAAGATGGGTTCAAAATTTCTGAAACACGAAACTCCCAAAGTCCAAAATTTTAGACTTTTAGGTTTTAGGGTTTTAGAACCGTTAGACGCAAAGTTGTTGAAATGGTCCAAAAAGTTTTGAAAACCTGAAGTCTGAAAGTCAGAAATTTTAGACTTTCGAGGTTTCAGATTTTAGACTTTCTGAACTATTTTTTTCCCAGTTTTTCTGAAGTTAAGATATTTGTAAAATTTGAAAACTTTTGACTGGAAATCTAAAGAAATTTGGTGGATGAGCAGTGTTTTAATCTTTGAAGTCAAAATTTCTGAAATTCCAAATTTCAGGATTTTGGAGAATGCATGCTTTTTGGACTGCAAACAGTGACAGATCGAGAAGCCACCTTTTTTGTAGAATGATACCTCAACCTTCAAATGGCCATAACTTTTGATAGGGAGCTCAGAGTTGAGCAAGAGAGGAATTTTCGGATTTCTTTAAATTAGTGGGACAAAGTTCTCAAAAATGAAAAATATAGTTTGAAATTGTTTGAGGTGTTCCAGGTTTCTCACCTACCATTGTTAATGAGGTATTGGCTTCCTATTTTACCCAAAAAGGAAAAATACATGGAGGTATAGGATTTTTCATGGCTCCCATCACTATCGCAGGAGAAATCAATGCATTTTAGAAGTGGTTGAGGATGGATTTCGGGTTTCTTCTCATCTCCTTCTCTCATTCTTCTATATATTGTAAGGAGGGGAATTTTTCTAAAGGTTGGACATTTTGGTTTTGTACCCTCCCTTATTCTCTTTCTAAAAGTGGATTTGTGGAGATTCAAACCTTCCATTTCATACTGTAATGCAAGTTTGTGTCTCTTGGCCATTGTAATGGACTGTATCAAATTATTGGAGCAATAAAATAAATATATGGATGATTTCAACCCTCTCTTATGTTTATTATATCCTCCTGATCTCTCATTGCAGTCGAGGTGATTTGTGCATGATGGTTGTATTAAATTTTTGATGGTCTGTGTTTAATGGAAAAGTAGGTGTTCAACATTCCTTTGGTGCATCACCCTTGTTAGTTTAGGTTTTATTTCTTACATATTTATCAAACCCATCTCCTTGGAAAGTTAGAGTAGGTTTTAGAGTAAATCCTCTACAATTTTAAAGTGTGCACCTGAACAATGAAATAGGAACCAACCTTCATCTGGAGAGCTCCACCAATCACAAAGTCCCACACTTTGGGAGAAGCTCCATGTGATGTAATCACAGTGAGAGTCTCAACCCATCGACTGACAGACATTCAGGGGTGTTATGATTACACATCAATAACTTGTCTTCTTTCAACCTAGTTAGAATTTATTGTTTTGCAACATCATGAGTGATGTCCCATGTTTAAAACAATACTTTTTGGTATAAATTGTCTTCTTTCATGTTATCTATTTACATATTTACTTATGCATTTCCTTCTTTCTTGTTATCTTACATTGTGTTGTCTACATGCATGTTTGTATCTTTTTACACTAACACTTATCTCCTAGCCATGTTGGTTTTATGTGCCTTAGTTTCTACCAAGTACACTCCATCCCCTTGTAGGGAATAAAATTGAGCACAGTGGTTGGTCCTCCTTTGGGAAGCATACACATGAAAGATGTGACATACATCCGAAATGAGAGGGGATCACTTGAGTGAATAATCAACCCCATAAAACAATCTACAGAAATAGTTCATCTAAACACATTACTGATACAACATTGTCATTAGTCTCAGGAAAGCCTCATAATCTCACTTGGGACCTTATTATAGCATAGACACAAGAATCCATACTAGGATAGTAGCTCCTAGGTACCCCTGACCCTTCCTAGATTTGTATGACCATCAAGTAGTTACATGTAACGCTTGCTTAAAACACACACAAATAAAAAAATGAAAACTCAGATAATTTTTTTTTTACTTACTTAGAGTTTACACGTCAACATAAGTGACCAAAAGGGGATATGACCAACTCTATATTTAATCTTGACACAATGTTGACCACATAGGCAACAAGGAAATGTACAACACCCAACATGAACAATTCAATTTTATCTTCAACAAGGCACAATGTAAAAGTCTAAACACATTACACAGTTATAGATAAGGCCATCCCACAGTGTAAAATATTTTAATGTTAGGTATTTACAAAAAATCCTTTCAAACTTGACTTTACAATCTAGAAGATTCATCTTTTGATTCACACCATTATTTTATGAAGGTGAACTTCTTCCTTTTATACTATTGACTAATTAGCTTAAGACCAAGTTTTCAGAAGGATAATCCTACAAAAATATGCCAATAAACTTATTAATTCATTGATTTAAGAACAATTTCCATTTCTCATAAAGTTAATTAATCTTACTTAAAACACTAAAACTTGTTCCACACCTCTATTACGGAGGTGACAAACATAAGCTCCAATTGAGGGAAAGTATCATTTTAGGTTAAGAACGATAATCTTATTTTTTTAAGGATAAGAAATTTAAAATTTACTCAAGGAAGATCACAAAGAACCAAGGCAAGGGTTAAGGGAACTAGGTAAAAAAGAATTCATCTTCAAGGTCTCATTAATTATTATCCCACCTTTTATTGAGGCTACGAATTTACGAAGATTGGTTAAAAAAATTTGAAATTCAATAAGAGAGTGCTCACTTTTGAAAGGTAATAAAAGAAAAAACTAGCAAATAATTAAAAAAGCAAATTATACCTTATAATGGCTCAAGAAAAATAGGTGTAGAAGAGTGAGGTGTATGTTATGGTAGAGTAGGAGAAGCAGAACACTTTTGTGATGCAATAGGTTGAGTTTTCTTGTGAAGAGGAGATGGAGATCATGTGGGATAAGATGGTGACGAATGATAGAGGAGAACATATATGATGAGATCCTTGTTGCGATCTTATTAAACATGCAACTCAAAGAAACTAAATAAAATTGATCAGACGTTTTATGCGGGGGATACACGATGAAACAAACCTAAGAAGCATTCAATTCCTGAGTGGATGTCAATCTCTGTTTGATAAATAAAATAATACAAATGCGAGACAAATGGATAACATGTAGAAAATTCTGAATATGAAAACATGAAAATGCTGATGAATGAAGAAACCACTAATATAAACAAAACACACCAAAATTGCACATATGAATGGTAATTTTGGATCTCGACCTTATAAGAGATACATTTTCCAAGAAAACCACAAAGGATTTTCCAAGAGAACCAAATAGGATTTTCCAAGATAACCACAAAGGATTGGCCAAGAAGAGGACTTGCTAAGAGAATTACAAATGCATGAAGATGATCTGTGATGACACAAATTGCATAATAATGCCATTATGATTTGAAAAATGAAGAGTTATAATTTTAGAAGTTCACTATGAATTCCAACTTTAACTTATTTGAAAGAGGGGGGAATACTTGTATTTATATCCTGGTGATGGGGTAGTTCAGGGGTTATGTATTAACATAGGTTTGAAAAATTAACCCCAATTAAGTGAGTGGAGGGGTTAGGTGAAATAATTGATTTCATATGGATTTAATTTGATAGTGTGGTTCATGATTTGTATGATTTTGGAGTATTTAATCATTAGCTAGGGTGATATGAATTAATTTAGAATATTTGGATATTTGCATATAATGAGGTTTAAGCATTTTTAATGGGATCAATAACCTAAGTAAAATTGATCAATTGAGTATGTAGTGTTGGTGGGAAATGGTATTCAAATGGGGAATTTTAATGAAGCAGAGAAAACGCGGGGTAAAGCGGAGGAATGATACCATATAAATAAATTCCTTTGGATCAAATAAATAAGTTGTTTTAAAGTTCACTCTTGTATGCTATTAATGAAATTAGATAATTTGAATTCTCTCTACATATATATATATATATATATATATGTCTATATATATTCTTTACTAAAATAATTTGTCTACACGGTGACTGATGGCAATCAGTCAACCAACGTTGGCAGAATAGAAACAAAAATCAGTCTCTAAAACATAGTTACGGTTATATATTTTCAAATTTTAAACTTAGTTGCATCAATAATACTTAAAAACAATGTATTAATGATTTTATTATATTTGGACCATGATAAATATGTATATATTTTATAATATATAAATTTCTATATATGTTTATATAAAATAAATTAGATTCATAGTAAGTGACACTGGAAGTACGACCGATGTTGGAAGCATAGAGAGAACCGTGATCAATTAAGCCACCAACATTGATCATCTGTGTGTGATATTTTTTTTCAAAAAACATGATTTTCAATGCAAATGAGTAACTTAAATGATTATAAATAAACAGATTGTAGAATTATGCCATATACAGATATACCTGAAGGTATCTTCATATGTACATGCATGTATATATTTGTATAAGTGCATATAATCTTAGATCAACTAAAATGGATTCACTCAAATTTTGAAACTCAAGGAAAATGTGAGCAAACAAATACCCACAACTAGATCTGGGTAGGATCTATGAAAAGAGAGAGAGAGAGAGATAACTATTCAATACAAACCGTAAGAACAACAAAACTAAAATGAAGAGAAAAATGGAGGAAGATATTCCTCCCATTTGCTAATCTAGAAAAAAAAAAATCTTCATGGTTTCCTTTAAAGTTCTATGGCCACCACCCCCTTCAACCTATAAAACAAAAATCAACAAATAAATATATTAGGGAAAAGACAAGAATAAAAATGCTTCATAAGGATATTTAGGGATTTTAGAGAAAACATGAAATGAAAGGGTCCATATTGATTCAATCCTATGGTAGAGATTTAATCCTATAATTTTAAGTTGTTGAATTGGTTATCGGAATGGGTTTTAGAAAAAGTTATGGGTATTAAATGAATGGGGCCACCTAGTCCATTAGTGGGTTGGAACAAGTTTTGATCCTATTTATTATGATTAAATAAATAGATGAATAATATTTGACTATAGGGATTAATTAAATAATATTGTGCATGGGTATTTACATAATGATCTAAAGGGTTTAAATTAATTCGAACTAAAATATATAGTTAAATAAATAAATGATGGGCATGGATATTAATTTATCATGGGAAGTAAATTTAAACCAATTTAGAAAATAGCCTTTAATAAACTTGAGAGGAATTTAAATAAGGTCAAATAACAAGAGTAATTTAGTCCATATTTTAAATGAAAATTATTGGAAACCTTAGAAAAGGATTAAAACTTGAAATGGGATTTGGAAAATAAATTATAATAACTAATAAATAAATTGGTTCAATTAATTTATAGCTATGTAGAAATTATTAGATGGAAATTAATTAAATGTAATCTAATCTTTAACACCATTGTAACCTTTTTAAACAAAAAAGAATCCCTTCATTTACGCAAGTAATTAACAAGGTTTGATATGGTTTTGGTGTGTTGAAATTGTGGGTGTTACAAAACTTTTTAACATTTTTTTGTAACAAATTCAAACCTCAAAAATTTAATTGACCAAACCTGAGATGCCATAGCCATGATTCATCTTTCTCAATAGACTGAAAAGGTTGTTCAATTTTTTTGGCTCTAGAATGATCTATAATATGTTCTCCAGATGTGGTGTGTCTAATCTTCAAAGGAAACATTCTATTTCTTGCCATATTCACTTTAGAAATCAGTTGAGTACATGGATCTTTACCAACTATCACACATTTGTCATCTTTAATATAAACATTGTATCCCTTTTGTACCAATTGACCAATTCTCCTAAGATTGTACTTCAAACTTGCAATGTAATAAAGATCACACATAATATTTTCTCCTCATTTTCAGTTAAAAATGTTGATTGTTCATTTACCTTTCATAGACACTATATTACTTTTCCCAAGGGTAATATTTGTCTTCACTGACTCGTCCAAATTAAAAACTAAATCTAGTTTACCTAGCATGTGATTACTGTAACTAGAATAAAAATACCATACATTGTTAGGACTCTCTTGTGATAGATTACACTCAATAGGAAATAAACAAGGTGTTGCTTCAACAATATTCATGAATTAGAAAAACATGGAGCTTAGAGTAGATATCCCAACCTAATTTTTATTTTGTGTTTTCTTATCATACTACTTTTTCTTGCAATCATAAGCATGTTGCCCATATCTCTTGCAATAGTGACTATGCAGATGTGAATTATCCTTTCTCTGGCATGAAAATTTATTATGAATGCTCTCGTGATTAATTCCTCTTCCCTTTTAGTTTCATGGACCATTTTGCATTCTCTAGTTGAACTTTTTTCTCTGCATCTAGCGCTAAATCTTCCTCTTCCTCTTCAACAAATTCCTAATGGCTGCGATGAAAAAGCTTTATCTATAACTACATGTGATCTATTAAAAATTATTTCATGATTTATTAGTGATGCATGTAACTCATCAATTTAAAAATGACTTAGATCCTTAGTTTCTTCAATAGCAACTACCAAAGTATAAAATTTTGTAGGAAAACATCTAAGCAATTTTACAAAAATATTTTTTTAATCAATAGTTTTACCATGGAATTTAATTTAATTGAATAAAATAACTACCAAATTAAAAAATAATTATACAAAATTTGAATATTTTATTTACATATTTTCAAAATCCCTTCAAATTATAGTTTGGCAATTTTTGAATTTCTTCTTACCTTCATATAAAACTTGGAGACTGTCCCATGTGGTTTTTATTGATTGGTTGTTGCCACTCTAGGAAGAATAATTTCATGCATGGTGTAGTGCCACCTTTGAGAAGTAATAAAATGGAATTAACGAAAAGGGATTAATAAAAGGTGAATACGTATATGAAGGAAAGGTTGGTGAATAGAGTAATCTAGCAATGTGAAGGCACATGGTCTTCCTGAAAATGAGTAGGGACCTCCCGGCCAACGAATGTGGCTAGCCTGGAGGGTGTCAGACCTGTCATCTCACTTGCATGATAATTCAAGACTATAACCACGCCGAAACCCAATTCAACATTGTAAAATTTAGTAGTAGTATGGATAGTCGTAGCATGTGAGGATTGAATAGATTCTACATTTTTGAAGATGGTTTAATTGTATCTGAGAGGAAAGACCTATCTGTCACAGTCTTATTTCATCTATACAAAAGAAAAATTCTTCATGCCTTTTCTGCATCCTCCTTTTCTGTGCAAAAATCGGGATTTACAAAAAAAAACAACACCCTTCAAGCATTTAGAAAGGGGATTAGTATTGTATTTTATTTAGAGTTTCTTGCATCTGGTAGCTAGGATCATATTGGTGGAATTGCATGAGGGGGGTAATCTATATAAATTCTCCACAATCATTATCATTATGTTCGCAGCCATTCTAGAATACAGTCTAGACACCAAACTGTGAAGGTAAATGGCTTGAAAATGTACCAGAGAAGAATGGTCTCATGAAATGTTTTGATTTCAGGATTGCACAAAATAATTTTGTTGCAAAATGCCTTGGAATACCACCCATTGTTAAAGGAAGATTATGTGTTGTGTTTTTCCACCTTAGTTGGAATATGTGAAACCAAATTTCTATACCCTTGGACAAATCTGAGGACCCACTTTTCTTTCAGGCATTTTGGTGAACACTTCACATGCCTTACAAATGCTCCACATTCTATAGAAACATCTATCAAGGCACTTGTAACTAAAACAACTGAAAAAAAGGGCCCTTCTCCATAATGCGTTGATAGATGTCGATATTTTATTTTAAAGCCACTATTTTGTGTTGGTTCTGACTCTGCTAGCAAAGGTGAAGTGATCTTGTTGGACACCCGTTTGTCACACATGGTGATAAGTGGTACTTTTTGTAACATGGTTTTCATAAAAATAAAATAAAATATTATATCTATGGAACAAGGTATGCACTCCCATCAAAGAAGAATGGAAAGGTCACCTTTGGGCAATGTCATAGGTACCATTTACCTAACCACAAAAATGTTGTAGATTAAACCAACTAGTTCACCCTTGCCACCACAAATATTCATTCTGTTTTTGTGAAATAAGATCTCTCAAGTAGAATTTTGACTTCAACAAGGATAATAGGATAAAAAATAAGAAGCAATTTTTGTAGCTCTACAACACTAGGTGTAAATCCTATTCCATGTCAGTGAAAAGAATCTTATTGATAATGAATCAGATATATATGGCCTAGGAAAGTATAAGATGGTGATGAGAAACCACTTCCAAAAATGCTTCTTGATACGCCTCATGCATAAGCTTTGAATAAAATGCAATGGGATAATGGTGGATGCATGCACCCGTGTGATGAAATGCCTTTTTATGACATAGAACTGAGTCCCTCATTTTCAAATGGATGTGTTTTCCCCTAAGAACAGTTCATATCTCCTTATCTTTCATAATTCTCATACTTCATTTTTTCTTTTGCAAAAAAATATAATTTTAAAAGATTAGGATTATCACACATTTAATTGTTTTATAATAACTTGTTGCAAAACAATAAAATGTCATATCATAACTCAGACAATCAAAATAACCATTTTCTAGTCAACCATCAACTTCATCCCTCATTTTGAGGTGATTCAAAAAAGTACCTGACCAAACTAGATCACTACAATATTGTTTTATCGACAAGTTGAAGTTGACTTCATGGTAAATATGTTGACCATCTCCTAGTTAAATAGATAAATTATGATTTCTAGAGACTCGCAAGGCAACCTTCGTAAATCCGGAAAAGGGATGTTAAGCTTTCATCTTATACCTTGTCATGTGAGGAGTCACTTTAATCCTTAAATCAACCTCGAATGATTGCATGTGATATTTTTTTATGCCCTTATAGGAGCCCTATTACACTATTCTATAGTGATAGGAAGATGCTAAATCTAAAAAGTTAGCTTTCATTTTCAACCACCATTTGAAACCTAGATAGAGAAATTATTATGTCTTCGTGAACCTCTAGTTTTTTTACTAGAAAATTGCATAGAACATTTAATATAGGGAAATTTTTTTTTTGTATAGTTTGTTAAATCCTTTTTTTAGGACTCTAGTCACAATTTGACTAGGTTAAACTGAACCAATTAGGACTGGTGGCTTCAGAAATCATGTCGTTGTTTGAAAACAGTGTTCTAGTTTTTTAGTTTTGATGACTCTAATGAATTCTCCATATATGGTGGAATTCATAGGAAATTTATCGTGGGGATTTCATCCATCGAACATTAGTTTTGGGTGTGGTTTTATGAGCCCTTGAGCTAAGTTTTAATGATTTGCAACTAGGTGAATTACGACAGATGGCCCTAAAAACCTAGCCACCAATCGTAAACCGTTTGCTAGTTCCAAATTTTGTTAGTTCCCATGAACTCCTTGTATATAAGTGGACACGTAGGAATTTAACTATGGTGTCTTTTCTCATTGGAATATAATGTTTGAAAGTGGATTCTTAGCCTCCGAGCTTGATTCAAATGTTTTTGTAGCTAGTAGTAAAATGTAAAAACAAGGTTGTAGGACCCCTGTCGGGTTACCAAACAACCATGATAAGTTTTGACATATATAAATAACTTTTGACAAAATGGTGTTTCTCTCTCTTCCTTTGTCTTTCTCTCTCATTGGCTATGAAATGAAGTGAAATAAATTGAAATGAATACATGTTTCTAAAACTTTTATTTCAAGTGCAAATTATAATTATTATTACATGTAAATGAGAAATGAAAGAAATCAATTATGTTAGATTAGGATGGATTCCATGCTAGTGATAAATCACTGATTTCATGCTCACATGGTTTTGCAGGATGCAAGAAAGATGATTAAAATGAGATGTGTAGTTCATTATTTATTATTGTAATATTATAGGTCATTGTAAATTGAATATATGTATAATGTAATCTCATGCTACAAAAATATTATATTTGAAATTTGGCAATATGTATGGAATTCTAGTTTTAGGGACGTCTACGAAATGTGCATTTAATCATAGGTTCAATTTTATTCATAGTTACGTATAGTAAAAAGGTTTGATATATATATGGTAAATGAATTTGAAGTTAATATCTTGTAGTGCATTTTTAGTGATCAATAAATAAATAATTAATTAGTGTGTTGTATTCTTACCTCACAAATGTAATAAAGAGATTTAAACAAAACACTCAACCCTAGTATATTTGTGCATAAAATGTCTTCATGTGTGATCCTTCTTACCATAGAAGATATTAAAACTGTAGAATGAACTTAATCTTTACACTCAATGGAACCTCCTAGTTTAGGTAAATAAAACTCCTAGATTGAATTTACCGTCATAGTCATTATGTTTAGCGACATTGTCATGAACCCATATTTTAGGAACGACATGCTCCAACTTTATCTGGAGTATGTGGTTTCCTTCTTTGTTTGGTAACCATGAGGAGAATGTCTTCTCTTAAGGTCTAACACTATGTTGAGTGGTGAAGACCACTGATGGGTGTCATTATTCCTTTCATTTAATCAACTCTCTGTTAATGTCATATTCAAACCAGGGGTGTGTCTAAAGCTATATGCAATAAGAAGAATCTTATCAATCTATTAATTGATTATAGGTATTTTGAAATTTTTGAGGGATATTTTCAATTTCTTAAAGACTTATTGATTAAAAACCTTATTGGAATCAAACTATAAAAACCTATTTGAAGTAAACACAATTTTTCGAAATTAATTGCTAGAAATAAACACACTTTACATAAATGAATTGCTAGAAAGAAACACACTTTGCAGAAATGAATTGCTTGGAAATAAACAAAAAATTGAGAATGCTTGGAAAATGATTGCAAAGAAATAAGAACTTAATCTAGAACACCTGCAGAGACAAGTCTATAATGATATAATTTTGCTCAGATTATAACTATGAAGCAGACAGAACAGTAAACATGAACACAATGATTTCAATTCATTCGGGATGTTTTATTAGAAAAGGGAGATTACAATATATAGAAGATTGATCTCCTTAATTTAAGGGAGTCAACTTCAATCTCAAACTACTCCCTAGAATATCTCGTGATCCACTAATCACTCAACAAACCTAGAATCTCTCTAAGAGATCTCTACGAGTTGTCACCAACTCATTATTTGCACAATAATAATAATGTTCACAATATTAAAATATTGCTAAAATTCACTCCCCTATTGTTAACATTATTATTTCCACACATACACTCCCCTAATGTGAACAATGTAGAGAAAAACATTCACACGTCTTCTACAGCTTTCCTGCCTCTGCATGCTCATGATCTTGGTATGTTGAACCTCTGTTCAACAAATACGAACCCCTGTTCGACAATAACGGACCTCTGTCCTAGGTATGAGCCCCTACTCATGAACCTCTGTTCATCCTCTTCAAGAAAAACATGATGCTAATTTTTCTTGTGCTTTTATCTTTCTACTATCACATATTTACATCAGGAGATTATAAAAGGAAATACAATTCTGAACAGGAATGTAACATCTGTTCTTATTACAAACAATGAAACACACAACTGAAATACTTGGCCACCAAATCAATACCGCGGCCTCGTCGATGGTGCCTGACGAGAGGTCGCTGATCAACCTCCTTCCTCCGTTGCCTCCTGCCTCCATCGATAAACTTTACGCTATCGTTAAATTCCAGCTTGGAGACTGAAAAACATGATCTGTATTGGCAGCAGCCTGGTTTTTAACCCAAGATTCAATCATCACCTGGCATGAACCCCTCTGATCGACAGCGGCCTCGTGCCCTGCTCTCGCCACCACCACATTTGTCATATTTGAATGGGATCTAATGTACCCCATCACAACAATCCCTACCTTCCACACTTTTCTCTTTGTACGCCAAAATTCACTCATTCCATTCCAATCCACACTCCGTAACCATTCTTCCACCGAAACAGCGAACCCCAGATCAAACTTCCCTTGATACACCAAAACCAGCATTCGCTTTACGAGCATTTCAACCTTCCATTTCGTGCTCTTCATGTAATCCACGCTCATTATGCTTTCCACGGCGTCACTCCAGTGCTTCCAATTTATGTTAACATCTGCTCTCAACGCCTCTTTTACGGCGTGCTGGTTGACAAAAATGAACAGGAAATCGGTGCCATGTTCAGATATTTCGTAGGGATATGTACTCCTCGGGTCTTGAACACTTGTGATACCTGTAGCATCTTTAAGCCATCCTTCTATGCGTTCTCCTGCAACGCTTGCCTCGTTCCATTCTTCTTCAAGGGCCAGACTAACGGCCTGTTGCTGCAACATTTCCAGTTAAAACTTTTCCTGAAAATCAATAAGCCCCTTATGTGTGGGCAGAAAAGCTAATTCGCATGCAAAGAGACTTTCCAGATCAGTGGCAGAATGATAAAAAAAACTTGTGGACAGATAAGAAAAGGACGAACATCTTTGTATTAGAAAATTGTATTCTTTCTCTTTGATCAAACACGCATGGCATGTATAAATTGTTCCGGGATGACAGCTGGTTCAGCCAATCGAGACAACTGGCACACGACTCATGCAAAGACCGAGATCCACACACAAAAATGATATTTTAATAACATGCAACGACATACTTCAATTCTGATGCTAGCCGTGAGAGCATCTTATCACGTTGAACAGTGAAGCTGTGGTGGAGTAAGAGTTCGGTAGATGAATCAATCTTGCATGCTATAAAGGGGCATATCTTCACACGCTACATAGATTTTTTGAAGTTTGATAGACCACCACTAATTGTGTCGAATTCACAATAGATAGTGAGCTTTCTGAGGGGGATGCACAGCACAATGACCCAGATCTGAATTAAATCGGTACGTTGATGTCGTATGAGAATAGTGCAATGACTAATGCAGGTCTGTGCACTCAGTTACAGATCATAATACAATGCCATCACGAATTTCCCACTCAGATCTCAGACATTTGCTATTTAAAATCACTGATGTAGATAATATGCGCTCAAGATTCGTGGCAGGGAGGTGAGAGCCCACACAAAGGCGTTAGGAAGCTTCTTCATACAAGATCAAATTCCACACAATTTTGAGAAAAATAAATTTGGGCGATCAACTACTAAATGCAGACATGTAGATAGTGGGCGCAGAATTGAAATAACACCAAATGATCCAAAAAAAAATACTGGTAGAAGAAGTCACGATTTGGGAACTCTTGCATTCAAGGATCAATTCACTATATTATAAAACCTGCAATTTTGACAATAGAAGCTATTCCAAAAAAATGATTTATATTTTTGTATGATAAAAAAAAAACTTCAAAATACACGGAAACTATGATTAGCTATGCAAAATCTTCATTTAAAAAACTAAACTGTAGACTATATAATGAACACGCTATGCAAATAGTCAGGGCTCTTGCATGTGATTATTTCAAGCAACGGGACAACCAAAAACAGCGATGGCTCTCCCCTTTCACTAAATTCAAATCTCCATATTTTTTCACCGATATTATCCGACTGCTCTGATACCAATGATATAATTTTGCTCAGATTATAACTATGAAACAGACAGAACAGTAAACATGAACACAATGATTTCAATTCATTCGGGATGTTTTATTAGACAAGGGAGATTACAATATATAGAAGATTGATCTCCTTAATTTAAGGAGTCAACTTCAATCTCAAACTACTCCCTAGAATATCTCGTGATCCACTAATCACTCAACAAACCTAGAATCTCTCTAAGAGATCTCTACGAGTTGTTACCAACTCATTATTTGCACAATAATAATAATGTTCACAATATTAAAATATTGCTAACATATAACAGATTTAAACTTAAGGAATTAAAAGTGACACAAAATTAAAAAATTTAACCTATTTACTTTAAAAATATAAATACCAACAAAAATGAGGATCCTGGTTCTTGGAGGAGTGGGCCCTTGCTCCACCTTAAAACAAGATTGGACAACTTAATTTTCCATCAAAACAGAAATGGCTATTTTATTGATAAAACGTTATACATTACAAAAACATGTTGTATCTACGTATATCAATATATATTCTTCTATATAATCTATATGCAGGTCTGTATATATATAATTATTCTAGGGATGCATTTATGGACGTAATTGTTCCAATGATATGATGGAACTGAATCGTGCCCATAATAGATGTTGAATTGGAACATGTCTTAACATAAAGTTGTGTGATAATTATCCTGGATCTGCAAGTATGGACAGTCAGAAGTCTTCTAATCTACACCTGGTTGATAGGATCATTGATTTGAGAAATCACCGACCATTTGGAATAGATTGATATCACTTCTGAAACTTTAGAAGAGTTTTGAAACTAAAGGAAATTGTTCCAGGTTTAACCAAGAGAGTTCTAGAGCTATCTGCAAGAGTTCTGGAACTAATTCTGATAATTCCATAGCAAAGTTTGGATGTTCCAGAACTAAGTGATAAAACTAGTGACTATGTAATGGAGTTCTGAAACTAATTCTGTTAGATCCGAAACTAATCTGTATTTATTCCAATTTTTTCAAAAACATGTTGAACACTTCATACTCCATTCTTCTGCCTGATTGTGACTTGCTTTATTACGAAACTGAGTTTCCAAAACACATTGTTAGGAATTACAAATCTTTTAAATGTTAGAACCATAATAAAAAAAAATGGAAAATTACATCCTAACTCATATCAGATCAAACAAAAGTCACAAAATGTAGTCAAACGAGGAAAAGGGAGAGTAAGATGAGATCATTTATTGTACATTTAATGCACATATTCTAGCCTCATCATTTCCCCCATACTTACTTGTTTGTAATTCCATTTACAAACTTTACTATTAAAATTTGGGGTTATATATTTTGTATTCCATTTGATTGCTTAGATCAAATGGCTAGAACTGAATATCCCAATTTTTTAAATTTAGAGGTACTATACACTATTGTTGCTTCTACTTTCTTCATCCAGGCCTCAGATTCGGTGGGATCTTGTGGTTCTCTGTTCTACCATGGTGACATGGGGGTGAGAAGGAGTGAAGTTCTTGTTCTCATTACCATCCATATGCCTATGTGATTTCATTGATATGAGGAATTAGCGTATATAAGGTTTTTTCTCTAAGAATACTCCAGATTTATGTTTGTGGGAGATATTACTTCCCTTCTTCTCAATGCCACTGTGAGAAATTCACATCTTTCCAAACATGCCTCATAAATATCTTCAATATTTTCCTCTTCAGAAGAGGTGACGGCGTTAATACTTCCTTGCGAATTGGCAAGATAAGGTTCCTTGAACCTTTTATCAAATTCATGGGATCTAAAATGTTTAGCAAAGGTAGATGGTTTACCATAATGAATCCTCATATATAGACCAGATGAACTAGCCTTTAACAGATGCTTTGATTCCCTTTATTTCTATGCAATCTAATTTTAAAGAACAGAAACAAATGCATTATGATGGCTCTCCTTTACATAAAAATTGATCATAAAACCTGAGTTATTTTCCACCATGAAACTGTGGAGATAGAATTCATCGAGAAGATTTTTCTACTTTGCATTGGCTAAGGAATAGGTTACTGTGAAATCAGGTTCATCTTTTATTTCATGTGGAAGGTCACATGCTATCCTTGACAACTGCAATTGAATGAACTGTTCCTCCAAAAACACACTATATGCAGGAGAAGGTCTCCTGCATGCAAATAATTTCTCACTAACCATGAAAACCATTTGTATTTTCACAAGATATTTAAATTTTTCATTTTCTTCTTTGTAAAACTTTTCTTCCCATTATGTTCTTACTTTATTCTCTTCTTCTATATTGCTTTTCAAGTCCTCATTGCATTTCTTGGCTTTGTTGATTTCTCTGCAAGTATCATCCAATAGCTATCTAAGTGGCCAATACGTTAATTCAATTTGTCGAGAGAATGTTGACAGAGTAGTTTATTTTCTAGAATTTTGACATTCCTCCTCGTTCTCCATTATCTGTTTTTTATCTCTTTTCAATTCCTCATTCTTTTCAATGAGATGAGTTGTTAATTCCTCAATAACCATTTCTCTCTGTTCCAATTTAAGTTTGAGAAAATTCAACTCCTCATCCTTTTCTCTAATAATGATTTCTGCTCTAGAAAAAAATAGGATCGATTTAACCTGTTGTTTCTCTTCTTTCTTTGAAAGTTCCTTGGGGGTTAAGAATTTTTCTTCTATTATATGGGATTTCCCTTTCCATTTCCAAGATGCCAATTCATCTTCTTCATGTGATGGTGATGTTGATTCACCAATATCTTGGAAAACTTGTTCCTCAAATTTATCATCTTCTTTTTCTATCTCTGTTTGGCTTGGTCCAGGAAGAGTCATGGAAATGCTGCCCAAAATATCAGAAAATTCCTTTTCCAGCCCTTCTTGATCTTCCATCTCCTCTGGAATTTCTCTAGACCTTTTATGAATTATCCTTCTTTGAGGAGCCTCAAAATGTATAGAAATAGGTCTCCTCCTAGAGCTTCTTCTAATTTTCATCTCTTGTTTTTGCCTAGGTGAACTGTTACTATCAGAGATAGATATTCTCTCTTGTAGTTAATGCAAAGGAAGGAATTTATTTAGAAGGCACAATAGGTTCTGTAGTTTTAGTCCTTCTTCTAGATCTTCTTCTTTTTCCTATTTCCACTCCACCTAGTTCTTTCTTTTATTCTGTACTGGCATCAATTTCCAAATTAATTATAGGAGCAGAAGGAGAAGAAGTATGATGGAGGAATTCCATTAGAATAAGATAGAAAAATGTTAATGAATGTTGTTTTTACCCAAGAAAAAGAGTATAACACAAGAAGTAAAGTTGTCAAAGGGGTAGCTCCTCAAGCCAAACTAAAATCCCCAGTTCTCACCAATTTCCCAAAATAAACTCCAAAGAAAGATGCATTTGGAAAAGGCCTTGTTGTATCAAGTAGAACTGGTTTTCCCACCCATGCCCAAAATGTGAAAAATCTTATGCCATCTAATGAGTTTTTCAATATTTATCCAAATGTTGTTTTTCCAAAATACATTCCTTATGACATTGCCCAAATCTTGAGTTAGATCAAGATTTTTATCCCAATTATTGAACTGCTTATGATTCCTGACCACAAGATGAGGGCCTTTGAGTATTTGGGATTGGAAGAAGATAGGAGTACCCAAGGTAGAAATATAAATAATGTAAACACTCCTCCTCCAACCATTGTATACCTAGAAAAACCACCAACATTGAAGGAGATAGGTGAACCACCTGAAGTTTACTTGGGAACATCTTTGGTTGAGTCTCAATTAAATGTAGATCCATTTTTTACAATGCTAATTATTAAGGAAAGACTACTACACAATTGTTTATTTGATTCTATAGCATCATGCAATGTTATGCCTCTAGAGGTCTTAAATGAATTGAAAATTAAAGTGAGAATAGCTTATGGCAAGTGTACTGTAATGAATTCTAGAGAGGTTCCAGTTGTAGGATGTGTACAAGGTTTGGTGGTACAACTTGCATCTTATCTGTGTAAGAAATTGAAACTTGATGTTGTTATTGTTGATTTCCCTACTGTTATCACCAAATCACAGCACCCTTCTATGGTTTATACAAGTGCATATATTTGAGCTTACGATGTGATTGGATAACATGGGTACTATCTCCAAGTTGTACGACTTGCTACTTGAGATAGACCTCCAGAGAAAGCTGGTTCTTGCTCCTAAAATACCTGCCACAATCTAATCTAATGCAGGGGGAAACTAACTATTCTAATCTAAATTTCCAAGGGACTAGGGAGAGAGAATGCATAAAATTAGAGCCTACACTAAAGCGGTGATACACTAGAAAAGGAGGGTGTGAGAGTAGTCTTCAAATGCATGAAATACAGAAGCAAAGTGCACACTAGAAGAGGTGATGACAGTTCTCCATAATCTAACAAAACGCATTCACAATGATATTTGAAACATGCACTATGATAATGGATCCCTGCATGAACATAATAATAGACGACACATATTCTTGTAATCAAGGTTGAAGGGGCAAGAAGAATGCAAGAAAACACAGCAGGGGAAGATACATCCACAAACTTATATTTTATTGCTTCATGATATGCACAATTTAATCTATTACAAGATAAGCTCTTGGAGCACCATGAAAGGAGTCCACAACAAGGGCTTATAACACATCAGCTTCACAAAGCAATCTTGGCAAAGCTTTGCTACAAAAACTACCTCCTTTTACAATGAGCCCAACACTCCAATTTATAAGAAAATGTGAAGAGAGAGAGAAGGGAAAATGGAAATCCCGAAATCTATCCTTCAACCACTTTTAAGAGACATTAAATGGAGTAAAGTGATTTTATATTACTTGCAAAAGGCTCCCCATACTGTCCTAGGTACTCCAGCATAGAAAGACCGATGACCATGCCTCTTAATGGCACTCCCAACCACCAAATAAAACATTGTTATGAACCCGGCCACGTTTTATAAAAAAACTGACATCTGATGTCTCATCAAATATGAAATTTATTGATTTATGTACATCGGGCTTGGAGCCACAATTCCAACGGTATCAATTTTGTGCGATTTCATGTGAGAAATGCAAAAGTTATGGCCTCCTGAGTGCGGGCAGCTATTTTGGGTCTGGCAGGCGTTTTCTGTCATTTGACGGGAATGAGCATTAACTAACTGGAGGTGAATATAGTGCTCAATCCAGAAAGTCCAATTTTGTGAAAATTGGAGCTCGGAATCAAAATTTATGGCCGTTTGAAGTTTCACAGGTCAAGCATTGAACTTTTCTTGTTTCCCTTCGGCCGTTTCAGCTTTTCACGTCCCCCGCGTACTTTTGTCCCAACTGTCCCCGCGGACTACCTGGGACACATTCTCCCGCATCGGCCGATTCGGGCTTCCTTGTCCCTACTTGAGGATTTTTCACCTTTTCATGTCTCACATGTCCCTCGCGTACTTTTGTCCCGGCTGTCCCGGACGAATATCTCCGAACTACTCGAAATGGACTGTCTTTCGGCAAATCAGCTGATTCGCATCCCACGCATACTTTTTGTCCCGGCTGTCCCAAACCACGTGAAACAAAAGACTTAGATAATTCTTCTTGCTTTCAGACATTTCAGATTTTCACGTCCCTCGCGTCCCGATTGTCCCAACTGTCCCGTGGACCGCCTGGGACAAAAATGTTTGACTTAGCCGATTTTCTTTGTATTTTGGCCCCAAGCTTGGTATGACGAACCTTGGTACGACCTGCATTGGTATGATCCGCACCCTTCAGACCCGAAATGCTTCAAAACAGTCCTGCAACCTTATTTTTGCATTTTTTCCATTTTTCCTAACTCATTGGGATTTCTTCTTGGATGGGAGAGTTAGAAAAAAGCCGAGGGGACCCCGAAAAACATGATTTTGGGCCTCGAATCAATCTCCTTGTTCGGGACTGAATAATTTGATGCATGTTATCAAGATTACCTTGAGGGTGAATTTTGGATAACACCTACCAAATGGGGCATGTTTTTATCAAGAAAGTGGGCTGCAAATGTTGGTGGAAGTGTTTAGATGCATATGTCTTTCGCCACCATTCTAATTGAAGCCATCCTTGTAAAGTTGTATGAAGAGAAGAAGATGTTTTACGTCATTGAATATCCTAATAATACTTCTTATGAAGTGTTGTATGCTGATGTAGATGCTAATAAATTTGTTGGATTTGCTGATGGCAAAGATCACAAGATTGATCAACGTAAATGTCTTGAACAAGTAGGTTTTCCTTGGACCTTGTTATTCGATGGAGCTTGTTTCAAGTTTGGAAATGGTGTAAGCATTTTTCTGATTTCTCTGGGCTAGGAAGAGTTTGTTTTTTTCTTTCAAATTCAAGTTTGAATGTACTAACAACATTTCTGAATATGAAGCAATGTTATTAGGTTTGAGAATTGCATGGAAATATCGTATAAAGGATATCATTGTCAAAGGAGATTCAGAACTAGTTGTTAAGCAGATTAGGAAAATGTATGCTACTAAAAATCAGAGAATGAAACAATACAAGCATGTAGTCTAGGATTTGATTGAAATTTTTGACTCATTTAATATTGTACACCATGATAGAAACTTTAATATTGTTCGAGAAAATTTAACAGTGCTAGGATCCACATTTGGAAACTATACAATATCTCCATTTTGTGAATATGATATTGAAATACTAACAAGGCCATCTTTCCCTGACAACATTTAAAATTGGCAAGTGTTTGATGATGATGCCCAGGTGAAATGGTTTCTACATAACCAAGGTGATTTTTATAACCAAAATATAGATTGGGAACCAATGGTGTGTGTTGCTGAAGTAAAGGAAACTTTATTTGGCAAAGACATCATCTAGTTGAAGACAAACATGATTCCTAGAGATTTGGTGGCACTTGAATCAAAATTTGATAATGTTGATTACATTATTACCAGAAGTATGTCAGTTTCAATATGTGGAAGAGAATGACCTATGCATAAAGGAAAAACCATGTAAAATATGGTTAGGAAGCAATCTAAGCAAGGAAGAGAAGCAGTCCTATGTTCAATTGTTGAAGAAATATCAAGACTTCATAGCTTGGTTTTACTTTGAGTTGAAGGGATACAAGGAAGATTTGTTCCAACATAAAATTCCTCTTAAATATAATGCCAAGATTTTTAAAGAAAAACAGAGACTGATCAATCCACTCCTTTCTTAGAAGATGCAAAAAGAATTGAAGAAGTTGAGGGATGGATGGATCATTCAGCCCACAAGGTACTCATCTTGGGTTACAAATCTAGTACCTATTAAAAAAAAGAGTGGTGATATAAGGTTGTGCGTCGAATTTAGGTACTTAAATAAAGCATCATTGAAAGATAATTACCCTCTTCCAAACATGGAGAATATGCTACAATTGGTAACCGGTTCTTAATTGTTGTCCACTTTGGATGGTTTCTTTGGATATAATCAAGTTTTTGTGAAGGAGTTAGAAAGAATAAATAATTCCTTTACCACTCCTTGGGAAACTTATGTCTATGTCAGGATGCCTTTTGGCTTAATGAATGCTACATCAACTTTCCAAATAGTAATGGATGTAGCATTTGCTGGTTATATTAATGATTTCATTTTTTTTTATCAAGATGATGTAACTATGTTTTCCAGAAAAAGAAATGATCACTTGCAACACTTGGAGAGAATGTTGTTAAGGTGTAGATAGTATGACATATCATTGAATCCCAAGAAGTGCCATTTTGGAGTGCAAAAGGAAAAATTTCTTGGTCATATTGTATCAAAGGAAGGGGTCATGATTGATCTTGAGAGATTGGAAGCCATTAAAAAGGTTCCAATTCCAAGAACTAAGAAGGGAGTTCAATCCATCTTTGGACAAATAAAATTTATCAGAAGATTTGTGTCTAAATTTGCTGAGTTGATCATCACCATTACTAGCATGCTGAAGAAGGACCAAGTTATCAAATGGGAAGAAGCTTCCAATCAAGATTTCAATGGGATCAAAAAATCATTAAAGCACGCCCATGTTTTGGCAGCTCCAAATTACAAGAAGCCTTTTCAAATGTTTTTTTTTTCTTTAGAAAACACCATTACATCTGTCTTGTTACAAAAGGATGATGAAGGGGATGAGAGACAAATTTCCTTTTTGATTAAGTCATTGCAAGGAGCTAAGTTGAAGTAAACCATCATAGAGAATAAATAATTTTCCTTAGTGAAAGAAAAAAAGGTTTTTAGACCTTATATCTTAAGCTCGAAAGTTTTTTCTTATGTTCCCCACACCATGGTTAAAGATATCTTACAAGAGATAGAGGTCTCAAGAAAAAGATACAGATGGGTAAATAACTTGCAGGATTATGACATGGATATCCAAACCATGAAATTGATAAGATTTTTTGGCCTAGCTAAGCCTATGGCTGAGAGAAACTTACAAACTATTCAGGTGAATGTCCTTAAAAAGTTGGTAAGATCTGAATGGTACAAAGATATAATATTTTATCTCATACATCTATGCTACTTTGAACATTTGAGTAAAAATGAGAAAAGACCTCTTAAGTTAGCCTCTAAAAAATATGTCATTACTAATTTTGGGTCAACTTGAAAGAACCCGAAGGGAGTACTCTTAAGATGCATTGCTGAGGATGAAGGCCCAAAGGTAATTGCTGATCTCCATGGAGAAGTTTGTGGGGAACATTTTGCTGGAAGAGTTACAACACATAAAATCTTGAGAGTTGGTTATTGGTGACCAAGTCTCTTCAAAGATACAACTCTATTGGTTAAGAAATGTGAAAGTTGCCAGCATTTTTCTTGAATAATGAAAGCTTCAGGCTCCCTTCCGTTACAACCTATGTCAATTGAAGCCCCATTGAAGAAATGGGGAATGGATTTCATTGGAAAAATTTCATATCCTTCTAGTGCTGGTCATAAATGGATTCTTATATCCATTTATTATTTCACTAAGTGGGAGGAAGCAATCCCCACCAAGAAATAAACACAAAAAGTTATCATGGAGTTCATGCAGAATCAAATCATCTGCAGATTTGTTGTGCCAGCCAATATTGTTGTTGATAATTCCATGAGTTTTAGAGCCAAACCTTTGGTGGCAATGTCCAAAGAGTATGGAATCAATTTGAAGTATGCTTCTAACTACAATCCCCAAGGAAATGGACAAGCTGAGTCTAACTTTAAAAACTTGTTGAAGATCATTACAAGAACCTTGGAGTTGAATAAAAAGAAGTGGGGTGAGAAACTGAAGTTTTTTGTTTGGGTTGAGAGAATCAATGTAAAAAGAGATACTGGTAAAATCCCATTTGAGTTGGTATATGGAACTCAAGATTTGATGCCCCTTCTTTTGCAATTATCTTCATTTCAGTTTTTTGCAACAAATTGAAGATCAAGAATTTACTCCATATGATTCTTGAATCAATAATATTATTAAATTAGATGAAGAAAGAAGGGCATCCCATCAGTAGCATGTGAAGTTCAGAGAAAAGTTGAAGAAGTGATTTGATAAAAAAGTGACTCTAATAGCTTTCAGCATTGTGGGTCTTATGTTATTATGGGATATCAAGCATGGAGATAAGGTCAAGGATTGTAAATTTGATGCATTGTGGATGGGCCCTTACTCAATTGATATATAAATTAGTTAAAATACCTTCTTCCTAAATGACTTAGATGGGAAACTACTTGAATTTCCTATTAATTCCAGGCATTTGAAACATTTCCTTGATTGATTTCTCAGAATAAAGGTATAATCCGTTATATAGTGTATAGTCTTTTGGTTTCTTTTTGGTTTCTTATTTTTCTGTTTCTGTTTTTCCTGGTCCTTGGTGGCCATTCTATTGGTTTCTCGATTTGTCCTTAGGGGAGATGGTTATTATTATTCTACTTTGCAAGGCTATTCTTTGAATTTGTTTCCCAATGGTTTATTTTTGGCACTTTTTCTAATATTTGTTCTTGAGGCACTCACAAGGAGTGCCCATACCTAAGTCAGAGCCAATGTTGGTGCATAATTTTATCTTGCCCCATTTTTCATTAAAATTATTCATTTTGTGGGCTTTGTCATCTTTTCTATCTCCCTATATTGATGCATGAAAACTTTGTTCTCCATTTGGTTGCTATGATCATTCCCTTCCTTAGTCGAGGATCACTTAAAGTCCAAAATTTGTTTTTCATTCCTCTGTCCATGTGAAAATATTTGTAACTTGGGTGAAAACTCAGGGTTTTTCCCTTTTGTCTACGTTCGACAATCATGTTTTATTTTCCCTATCATTTTGCCCTAAGAACATGTGGAAACATGATTGGATGCAACTCAGAAGATCATATTTGGGCCTCATATCATTTCCAAATAATTTTTCCTTGAAGAAGGATTAATTTCCGGCCGTAAATGGTAATATCTTAGAATATGTGGAATGTGGTCCTTTCTAGTTGGATGTGGCTCGACAAGGCACTTTTAAACTATCAGGCCCACTTCAACTCAAAATGTGTCCACATGGACGACCGAGGCACATATGAAAATTTTCCTTTTGGTTTAACCTTGTAGTTATGTCGGGGAGACACGTACAGGTTTCTGTTGGCTTGCCCAGACTTAAACAATTTTTCATGCAGCTAGTATAGCTTTGGCAGACCATGGACATATGGAGGGCCGGCCCTCATTTGAGGATCTACCTCAGGGTCCCACCTTAACAATTATAATAGGGAGACATGTTGAGGCTTCCATCGGCTCTGATCTATACTTAAACTTTTCAAAGAAAATTTTAAGGGCCTGGGACACGTTGAGGGACCGTGCTTGTTTGGGGACTAAGCCCAAAGTTTTATTTTGAATAAGCACCAGGAGGAAACTTTGATGCTTCCACTCACTCTGCACTTTCTTGGAGTTTTCAATGGCCAAGGAAAACTATCTTGGACCCTAGAAACATGGTGCCTTCAACTGATCCTTCAACATTTTTAACAACTCTATAGGATTGAGACACATGGTGAGAAAACGCTTGTTTGGTGTCTCCACTTTTGGCGACCATCTCAAAGTGTGTCATTACAACACGTGGAGGCTTCTGCTATCTCCTTTTTACTAAGACTTTTTCCAAGGCCAAAAGGTATTTTTCTTGGGCCCAAGGCATGTGGAAGGCCCTCGCTTGTTTATAAAATTGCCCATTTACTTCTCCTTTTCAGTTGCGCTAAGGAAACATGTGGATTGCTATAATGAAAAGTATAGAAGGGGTAGAATCAATAGTTGTGTATTTCACCTATTTTTTTTGCTTTTTTTACTCCAAGACTCTAGGAGATGTGAATACACACTATTTTCATCATTTTTTGATGAAATTCCTTGTCATTTTTTTCTGCAAAGATCCATTGAATGGATTCACAACATAATTTTTAGTCCAGTTGTTGTTAAGGTCAATATTTATAAGTTAGAATTGCTCAGGCACTTAAAAAAATGTGAATTACCAGAGAAGATGGATGCGGAGAAAGAAAAGGGAAAAGAATGAAATGATGAAGGTTGTAGGCACAAAGGATGAAAAAGATGTCGCCTTGAGGGCGAAAAGGATTACCTTTCAGATCAAGCTATACAGAGCTTCTGGAAAACTAGTAAAACAGGGATTTTTCACATAACAGAATTAGAATGATTAGAAGCACTACCAAAACGTTTTGGCATGGCATCCTAATCATTAGTCGAGTGCCTGAGAAATGTGATCAATTCATAATTGGTGCACTCGGTAACTTTCAGATGTGAATTTGTTAGACGTCACTTTCTGAGGTAAATTGCTAACAAGAAAAGGTCCCTCAAATATTCATATTTTTGGGGGGCGAAATTTGGGATGAGTGAGTGAGTGAAATGTATAAATTCAATGAGAATACTCTTGCAAAGGGTTAGGAGTTTAATTCTTAAGAGACAATTTGAGAAATTTGTCTTCCTTAGAGACCAATCCAAGATATCTGGGTAATTTCTTCTGTGTTATATTTTCTATCATGTCAAGTTGGTCGCAGATGTATAGCCATTAACAAGTACTGATATTTCTCTAGAATATTTCCCTTTCTTATGAATCTAATCAAGTTTGAGTTAATTTGTGTCAATCTTGGAGCAGTTTGTGTCTACTTTGTTTCAGAATGTCTGTAAGTAGCTTTTCTTATTCCTATTGCAATATTGTGTTAAATTCCCCCCAAATAACACATGATCTCATCCAGGTGACATTTTATGGCATTTACAATTTCATTTAAAGAAGATATTTTATCCTATGATGAGATAAACAATTTGAAATCACTTCACTGTCATTTGTTGATAAAGATTGTCTATAAGCCTTCGAGTGTATCTTAGGCATGAGGAACCAGGGCTATTTGATGTTTTATTGAGTCTTCATCTTGAGCCTTCATGTTAGATTATCAAATATTTTATGAAACCGTGCTAATCTAGGCATCCATTAAAGTACATCTTCTGGTTGAAGAAATATCTTAGCTATTCTGAAGCTTTCTATCATTTAGCTTTCCAATTGTTTTGAAGTATCTCAAAGATATAGTATAATCAAATTTATCCTACTTAATCTCCCACCAAAATTATTCAAAAACCATGAATCCATCCTAAAATACCGCTGTTTTCCATGTATATCCACAAAGGAACAAAATTTAAATTTACCAAAATATGTAGAACAATCAGGATTTCATAATGTCTTCAGTAACCTTAGGCTTGTTTTGAAAGTGTCTTTATCTTTTAGAAGTGGCAACTCTTGAGAGTTAAATTATGGAGTATTGATCATACTTTCCTAAGGTTTTCTTCATTAAATTTGTGCAAAAGAAGAATATATCCATCTCCTTCATCAAACATAGGTTACACTACATGTGCTCTCACCTTGGTTGAAAGCCATGACCTAAAGTAGTGAGGATAGATCAAATCCTCTTGAAGGTGTTATTCATCTCTCTATAAATATGAGTGACAAAGGGCCAATTAGATCTCATATGTGGCAACAAAATGACACACATTATGATCTATCTGTCTCTAAGATCCGTTTCAAATCTGTGATGCTGCTCAGCTTGAAAACGAGAAAAAAATTGGATACCAACATTGTATTCACAGAAAAAGGAATAAATTTTTTTCTAACCTTTGTCCTAGATTGCTCTAAATTTATAATGAATTCTCTTACCAATTCATTGTTATACTTGGGGAACTTCCTCACAAATTCCATCCATCCTTCCTGATGAAAGATAGCTACCGCTTCTTCATCTGCAATGAGCTAGCTATCATCTTATGGTTCTAACTTCTTTTTAATCCCCATGGTACAGAGGTGATTCAAATTCATTCTTCTTTAATCTTATGCGGGTTTCCTGAAGAAATCTTCTCTTACCTATGGAACTAATGAGTTTAGCTATGGAATTAATGTACTTAGCTACAAAACTTTTATCTCGTAGTTACGGAATGCAAACCTAATTCGCTGCTTCTTCCTTAAAATTTCTCTACAATTAGTTTTCACTGTGTTGATTCCACACTAATGATAACTCATTATAACTATGCCGCCAATTTATTCCATCAATATATTTCTCATGATTACTCACTTTTAATCATGATGTACAATATATTACTCATCATATCAATTTTTAAATCAAATCTAATCACACCTGTGAAACTTTAATCTAAACTTTAATAAGTTAAAGAAATAATTACCATCCTTGATCATGTAATCCCTCTGTCATGATGACTCGTCATTCCTAAAAAGTTAAAAAAAAGGAAAGTGGTTAGAAAAATAGATAGAATTCCAAACAATTTTTCTATTATTTTGAATTAGCCATTTATTTGAGAAGATCAACTACCATTACTGGTTTTTAATTGATCTCGGAGAGAAACTTTTTTTGGGGGGGAAGAGAATGCCATTTACTAGTTTTCACTCTCTTCCCTTTATTCTGGATCTATCCATTTGATTATTTGATCATTTTGTAAGAACTTGGTTCTTGCATATGATCAAATTTTTTATCTACTTCAATCTACCTCAAGAGTTCATCCTTATTATGAGGCTTCCTATAAATCTTTAGCCTATGGCCATTAACCAAAACTGTTCTTATACTGCCATCAATGAGAATTAACTTAATAAAACCATTGTCAAATACAATCTTATAGGGTCCCAACCATACGGTTCTCAATTTTCCTTTGAATTTCTGGTACTTAGAATCAAATGGCAATGCCCAGTCTTCTACTTTGAATTGTCTTTTCATGATATGTGTTTCATGTCATTGCTTCCTTCAATCTTGGATTATCTCTATCTACTAAAGCTCTTCCATCCTCATTTCATCCAACTCATTGACTTGAAGGATTCTCTCCTATTGAGTTGCATTCAACTCAATACCCACCTTAACTATTGTCCTCAATGTCTGTAATTAAAACTAAATAGGAAACAAGGGCTTTTCACCATAGACTAAATCATATGGTGAAAAACCTGTTGTAGTTTTCCAAGTTGTATTGTAATCCCGGACAGCTTCAGGTAGTCTCTTTACCCAATCTCTTCTTCATTCATCAACTATTTTGGTAAGGATGTTTTCCAATTCTCTGTTCATTACTTCATCTTTTCCATTTGATTTTGGGTGATAAGGAGATGAATTCCTATGATTAATCTGATAATACATTGTGAAAGCATGTATCATATTAGATATAAATTGCATTCACTTCTATGAAACTATGCTCCTTGGTGATCTAAACTTTACCATAATTATGTGCCAAAGGAAATAAACAACTACTTCTTCAGTGGCATTTGTTAAAGCTTGCACTTCTGCCAACTTTGTCACATAATCATTCCACACTTGAATATGTTCCTTCCGTTGTGAAGGACTAAAGGGATAAAAAAAATCCAACCTCCATCTCTCAAATTGTTTAATCACAACTTGAGGTTGCATAGGCATTTCATTGGTAAAGTTTAGTTGTCCCATCCTTTAACAAGGATCACACCACCTGATACATTTCTTCACATATTTGTACAAAGATAGCCAATAATAACCAGTGCCAAGTATCTTGTGAGATGTTCTTTCATTGAATAGTTTCCTCTACTTGGTTCATCATGACATGTCTGGAGGATGTCAAAGATTTCATCTTCTCTTACACACATGTGTAAAACCAAATTAGGACCACACTTAAATAATATTTCATTTAACCATTTGAATTCTGCACTGGTTTTGATTAATTTCTTTATTTGTTTCTTAGTGAAAGGAGGAAACTTAACCTATTACAAGATAATTTTCCATATCAGCAAACCATGGTGTATCAGCTGAAATAACAAATAGTTGTTCATCTGGGAAGTTTTTATTTGATTAGATCTTTCTCCTCTGTAGTGGTTAGTCTTGACAAGAAATCATCTACCAGATTAGATTTACCTAGATTGTCCACCATGGTAATAGAAAATTCTTGTAAAATTAATAACCATCTAATTATTCTACCTCCAACCACTAGTTTGTTCATTAAATATTTGATTCCTTAGTGATATTCATGTACAAATATTTTGTACCCTATAATGTAACGTCTAAACTTATTAATTGCGTAGATTACAACAAGAAATTATTTTTCAGTGGTGGTGTAATTTATTTTAGTGGGAGTAAGATTTTTTCTAAGGTAATAGATAGCATAAATTTTCCCTTCTTCATCTTTCTATTCCAAAAATACACCAATGGAATTATTTGAGGCATTTGTCTAGATATGAAAAGGTTTTTCCCATTTAGGTCCTCTCAATATTGGGGCAGTGACCAATCTTTCTTTAATTTCTTCAAAAGCATGTTGACACTTTTGATCCCAAATAAATTCACAGTCCTCGGTAAGAAAATTAAACATTGCGGAATTTTTTTTACAAAAATCCTTGATAAAGAGTCCATAGTACCCAATATATCATAAAAATTACTTGATATTAGTGGGGGTTAAGGAACAGGTAAGTCTGAAATAAGTCTGATTTAGTTTTGATCGACCTGAATTTCTCTTTTTGAAATATGGTGTCCTAATACAATCCATTCGTCAGCCATCATTAAATAAATTTCATAGCTAAAAGAGGTATTTTGGTGATCACATCTCGTTAATACTCTATCTAAATTTCTCAAAGCATCATCAAATGTATCTCCATCCATGTATAACTCTACACAGTCATTTGTTAGGTCTACAAAAATTACTAATACATCTCTTTGGAAGGTTTCTGGAGCATTACATAATCCAAATGGTAATACCAGGTAGGCAAAGGTACCCCACGAAAATGTAAATGTAGTTTTATCTTGATCTTCAGAAGCAACTCTCATTTGATTATATTCACTAAAGCCATCCAAGAAGGAAAAGTATTGTTTACCTGAAAGGTTGTCTAAGAATTGATCTATGAATGGTAAGGGAAAATAATCTTTTAGTGTGGCTATGTTTAGTGCCATATATTAAAAACAAATTATCCATTTTCTGTTCTTTTTAGGGACAACTACAAGAGGAGACACCCACTAGCTATCTGAGATAAGGTAGATAAAACCTACTTGTAATAGTTTTTCAATTTCTTATTTGACTATATCCCTTAAGGCTGGATTAATCCTTCTCTGTGGTTGCCTAACTTGTTTAATGTTTTTAGTATAGATGTGATGAGTGCATAGACTTGGGTGGATTCCTTTCATATATTTGTAATCCCAAGAAAAATCTTTAGTATGATCTTTCAGAACATCAAATTGTTTAGATTCTTTAATCATTCTTCAACCAACTATTAATATTCGAACTTTTACTCGGTTGAATCTGAAAATGTTTGGTTCCAGTGTATGATGAATTGACTTTTTGAAAGGGTTCAAAAATTATTTAGTGGAAATACATGTGGAAACAACTTATGATATGTAGCAACATCTCCAAATTTTCCTTCAGATAGAATGCTAGAAAAAGGACAAAAAGGAGGATTATGATACTTATGTTGTTATAGGTCGAACTCTTCACCACTGTTGCTTTCTAGAAATTATTCATCATCCCCTGATATATATTAAGATGAAGCTACAGATTCTTCCTCACCCCAAGATAAATCTCGTTCCTTTGGAGTGAAATTATCTTCATTTACAAGAAATTTTTGTTAGTGTGGTTCCGAAACTAATTGTGATTATTTCAGAACTAGCTGTGATGGTTCTGGAATAGATTTTGTAGGTTCCGGAACTATTCCCGACTTCTCTAAGGATAATTGGTGTACATTCAATTTTGGATTAATCATATCTTTTATTTCTCATACGTGATCCTGCAATGTGATCATGGCCAAGGAAGAAATTTTTTTCTCATCAATATTAGGATTATCAACCCATAATTACTCTTGATTATCACTAAAGGTCATGCAAAGGGATATAATGAAATTCTCTTATAATTATTACCATTTGAAATAGTCATATCACCTGACCTGTAATCAATTAAGGTAAAAATTTTAGCTAACCAAGGTCTTCCCAAAATAATGGGATAGCATAATGTTTTACCTTTTGGTTGCAATATAAGGAATTCAATTGGGTATTTCGATGACTCCACCATAACTACCACATATTCAATAAATCCTTCTAGTTTTTCTACAGACTGATATGTCATCTGCAATATGGTTTTATTAGGTTGTATATGTGTTAATGGAAATGTTTTAAAAGTGTCCAATATCATTACATTTAAGAGTTTCCACTAGTAGGAGATTTCCTGCAATAAATCATCAAGTTTCCCATCTACCTTAATAGTCCTGGGGTACTGCTTCTTTCTTTTAGGCCCTTTCAAACATAGCATTTAGAAGGAACAATAAGAAGATTGTTCCAAGTCGTGATCTTAGATGATAATAGCACACCCCGTTAGATTTGCAAAAACAAAAGAGCTAAAATACCATATATGGAAATCCATCATAATCCATAATGATAAATACATTACAATAGAATGACTTGAATTATTCAATAAGAAAGATATACATATAGGAGGAGGGAATTCAAACTACTACCTAAATTAGTGGTGAAGAACTCCCACTAACTCATTTTGGTAGTTAAGTTAACTCCAAAAGACTAGTAAGCTAACTCCACAAAACTAGTACTCCTAAGCAAGAAAACCCAACAAGTGTAGGGCTAACATAAGTGTAAGAATTATCCTGATAAATAAATAAAAGGATAAATAATAACCTACACTAACACCCTCCCGTAAGTATAGCTTAGGTGGGAAAAAATTGTAGGTCCTGGAAACAATGCCTGATGAGGTACCCACATACAATAAATGGGAAAATTAGACACCGCAAGGTACCCAAAACTAGTAATAACAAAGTAGAGAGAGAAAAACCTACTGCAAGATATCCGAACAATCTTGGCTCCAAAAACTCATACAATGCGGAAGAATTTTGGTGTGCACTGTGGTATGAATCCACTACTCGATCATAGAGCTCAAAAACATCTGACACCAGGCTTCACTAGAATAGCTCCATGCAAGGAGACTATCAATGGAGTGATTTCGAAAGTAAAAAAAAAAAACCAAACATAATTTGATCAACTACTATAAATAGGTATGCCACGATCCAAGAAAAACCAAGACAACAAGGCAAGGACATGAGATCTAATTAAATAGGAGTGCCACGATCCAAGAAAATCCAAGGTAACAAGGAAAGGACATAAGACCCAAAGAAACAATATTAGCATGTAACAAAGTAAGGACATGAAACCCAAAGAATTAGTATCATCACCATACCCTACCATATTGCTTAATGGGTAAAGTGACACCACATATTTGTATGAGTTGCCAAAATCAACTACTCGAACATTGGCAATCTAATATTGGGCTTCACTAGAATAGCTCCCCCACAAGAGAGACTGTCAACATGCCAAAAAAGTGTAAAAAATACAGATCTAAAATATCTCAACAAATAAGAGAGATATAAATGTATACACCCATAGATACAAGAATGCAATACCCAAAATTTTAGGACATCAGGCTCAGCCAAAATTACATCTACAAATTATTACAACACCCTCCGAAATTTGGCACTTTATAATTGAGTGCATGTACATATTAAAATGAGTAAAATTACCTTTTACATTTGAAATATGTGTATAAAAATATCACCAATGTGTAGATCTCAAAAAAATACACAATTTCAAAACAATGATCACCTTAATCCGAGCTACGGATCAAAATTTATGAGCTCTACAAGGTTTTACTATTAAAATAATATTTTAATGTTGATCTTTTTAAAAGGTACACGTGCAACCCAAATTTCCAAAGGGTAAAAGAGTTCATCCACATGATACATGCTTGTGACCAAATGATACAAGTCCTCTCCCAAAAACTAAATGTCCAAAGGGTAAATCATTGCATTCAGAGGGTACACGTTAATATCCAATGGATAAAAGAATGCACTGAGAAGGTACATATTTGCATCTAGTGGATAAAATACTGCATCCAAAACTGAAATATCTAGAGGATCAAATAATGCATCCCTAAGGTACACGCTTATATCGAATACATAAAATAAAGCACCCAAAGGGTACAGATCTGCGTCCAGTGGATAAAAGATTGCATCTAGAACCAAAATATCCAGAGGGTAAAAGAATGCATCTGAAAGGTACATGTTTATATCTAATGGATAAAAGAATGCATCTGAAAGGTACACGTTTATATCTAATGGATAAAAGAATGCACCCAGAGGGTATAGATCTATGTCTAGTGGATAAAAGGTTGCATCCAAAACTTAAATATCCATAGGGTAAAAAAATGCATCCAAAAGGTAGAATCTTATATCCAATGGATAAAAGAATGCACCTAGAGGGTATAGATCTACATCAAGTGGATAAAATACTGCATCCAAAATGACAATATCTAGTGGGTAAAATAATTAATTTGAAAGGTACTATTATCCAAAATTCACCCTCAAGGTAATTGTTGTATATTTTTCCCTCCTTAGGTAAATATAGAAAAGCAAAAGGATATGGAAACCAAGAAAAAGTTGCGCCCTGGTGCAGGTTAGAGGCGCACATAAGGAGGTGTTGACACAAAAAAATTTACACCCCTGGCACAGGTAAGTGGTGCACAGAAATGAGTGTCAACACTAAAATGGATGCGCCAAGGAGCAAGTAAGTGGCGCACAGAAATGAGTGTCGACACTAAAATGGATGCGCCAAGGTGCAGGTAAGTGGCACACAAAAATGAGTGTCAACACTAAAATGGATGCGCCAAGGCGCAGGTAAGTGGTGCACAGAAATGAGTGTCAACACTAAAATGGATGTGCTAAGGAGCAAGTAAGTGGTGCACAGAAATGAGTGTCGACACTAAAATGGATGCGCCAAGGTGCAGGTAAGTGGCGTACAAAAATGAGTGTTGACACTAAAATGGATGCACCAAGGCGTAGGTAAGTGGCGCACGAAAAGGGTGCATGACACAGAGTGTCGACATGGCAAAAGTCGCGACTTGGCGCACATAAGAGGATGTCGACACAAATATGGATGCGCCTATGGCGCACCTTCAGGAGGTGGTTAGGGTAGGTTTGGAATTCCTCTCTCTTTTCTCTCTCATTATTCCTATAAATTGTGAGGGGCTTCTTTCTAAAGGTTGGACATTCTTGTTTTGCCCCTCCCTTCTTCTCTTTGGCAGGTGAATCTATGGAGTTCAAACCTCCCATCTGTGGTGTATTGTATCAATCCTTGGAGAAAATAATCCATGTCTGTGGATGATTCTCGACCCTCTTTGTGTTCATTTGCATCTTCCTGATCTTTCTCTACAAATTTGTTATTTGTGCATGATCTTGCATCGCATTTTAATGGTTTGTGTTTATTAGCACGACAGATGTTCTTCGTTCCTCGGTGCATCACCTCTGTTAGCTTAGGTTTATTTTATGCATTTTCTTACCCTATCTCCTTGGCAAGTTAGATTAGGTTTTTAGTAAACCCTCTACATTTTTATGTGTGTATCTGAACAGAGGAATAGGAACCGGCCTTCATCCAGAGAGCTTTTCCGATTTTGCAAGGTCCCACACTTGGGAAAAGCTCCATGTTATGCAATCGCATTGAGAGTCTCAACCCATCAAGTTGCAGACATTCAAGGGTGCTATGATTCGCCATCAATAGTAATTTTGATAACATGCCTCAAATTATTCAGTCCTGAGAAAGTAGATTGATTCGAGGCCCAAAATCATGTTTTTGGGGTCCCCTCGGTTTCTTTCTAACTCTCCCATCCAAGAAGAAATCCCAACGAGTTAGAAAAAATGGAAAAAATGCAAAAAATAAGGTTGTAGGATTGTTTTAAAGCATTTCAGATCTGAAGGGTTTGGGTCATACCAGTGCGGGTCATACCGAGGTTCGTCATACTAAGCTTGGAGCTGAAATACAAAGAAAATCAGCTAAGTCAAACATTTTTGTCCCAGACGGTCCGCGGGACAGTTGCGACGTTAGGACGTGAGGGATGCAAAAAGCTGAAATGACTGAAAGCAATAAAATTCATCTAATTTTTTTTGTTTCGCGCAGTTTGGGACAGCCGGAACAAAAGTACGCGTGGGACGCGAATCGGCTGATTTGTTGAAAGATAGTCCATTTCGTGCAGTTCGGAGATTTTTGTCCGGGACAGCTGGGAAAAAAGTATGCGCGGGAAGTGAAAAGGTGAAAAGGCTGCAAAAAGGAACAAGGAATCTGAATCGGCCAATGCGGGAGAATGCGTCTAGGACAGTTGGGACAAAAGTACGCGAGGGACGTGAAAACCCGAAATGGCCGAAGGTAAAGAAGAAAAGTCAACGTTTGACCCGTGAAACTTCAAACGGCCATAACTTTTGACTTTTATTTTCACAAAATTGGAATTTTTGGAACATATATAAAAGAAACATATTCGGCTCCAGTCAGTTAATGCTCATTCCCATCAAATGACAGAAAACACCTGCCAGACCCAAAATAGCTGCCCGCACTCAGAAGGCCATAACTTTTGCATTTCTCAAAAAAATCACACAAAATTTGTACCGTTGGAATCATGGCTCTGAGCCCGATGCACAAAAATCAAGAAATTACATATTTGATGAGATTTTGATGTAGTTTTTTTTATAAAACGTGGTCGAGTTCATAACAGTGTTTTATTTGGTGGTTGGGTGTGCAATTAATAGGCATGGTCATCATTCTTTCTTTGCTGCAGCACCTGGGATAGTATGGGGATCCTTTTGCAAGTAATATACAATCATTTTACTCCATTTAATGTCTCTTACAAGTGGTTGAAGGAAAAATTTTGGGATTTCCATTTTCCCTTATCTCTCTCTTCTCATTTTCTTATAAATTGGAGTGTTGGGCTCATTGTAAAAGGAGGTAGTTTTTATAGCAAAGCTCTGCCAAGATTACTTTGTGAAGCTGATGTGTTATAAGCCCTTGTTGTGAACTCCTTTCATGGTGATCTAGGTGCTTATCTTGTAATAGATTGAACTGTGCATATCATGAAGCAATAAAATATAAGTTTGTGGATGTATCTTCCCCTACTATGTTTTCTTGCATTCTTCTTTCCCCTTCAACCTTGATTACAAGAATATTGTGTCTATTATTATGTTCATGTAGGGATCGATTATCATTGTGTATGTTTTAAATATCATTGTGAATGCATTTTGCTAGATTATGGAGAACTATCATCACGTCTTCTAGTGTGCACTTTGCTTCTATATTTCACGCATTTGAAGACTACTCTCACACCCTCCTTTTCTGGTGTATCATAGCTTAAGTGTAGGATTTCATTTTATGCATTCTCTCTCCCTGGTCCCTTGGAAATTTAGATTAGAATAGTTAGTTTCCCCTGCATTAGAGTAGATTGTGGCAGGTAGTTTAGGAGCAAGAACCAACTTTCTCTGGAGGTCTATCTCAAGTAGCAAGTCATACAACTTGGAGATAGTACCCATGTTATCCAATCACACCATAAGCTCAAATATATGTGCTTGTATAAACCATAGAAGGGTTTTGTGATTCGGTGATAATAGGTACATGCTTATATCCATAGGATAAAAGAATGCACCCAGAGGGTACATATCTGCATCCATATTTTAGTGTCTCAAACCAAGGTCAAGTTTACAGTCGATTATAGGGCTTTGGCACCTTCCAAATCTAATGCCACACTCTATTTTACATAAACCTGCATGATGCAAAAAATTGCTAAATAATTCCAAATACATGAAAATAATGAACCCTTGCTTGCAAAGAAAAACTTACATATGGATGTCTACATCATCTATAGCTCTGATACCATGAAAGGAATGATAAGAAGATTGTTCCAAGCCACGATCTCAGATGATAATAGCACACCACATTATATTTGCAAAAATAAAAGAGCTAAAATACCATATATGGAAATCCATCATAATCCATAATGCTCAATACATTACAATAAAATGAATTGAATTATTCAATAAGAAATATGTACATATAGGAGGAAGGAAGTCAAACTACTACCTAAATCAGTGGTGAATAACTCGCACCAACTAATACTGGTAGTTAAGTTAACTCCAAAAGACTAGGAAGCTAACTCCACATAACTAAGAAGCTGACTCAACACAATTAGTATGCTAACTCCACACAACTAGTACACCTATGCAATCTAACCCAACAAGTGTAGGTCTCACACAAGTGTAAGCCTTATCCTAATAAATAAAAAAAGGATAAATAATAACCTACACTAACAACATTTTGATTAATTTATTTAATTCTGGAATGTCCTTAATTGCTTGTAATACTGGTATCTCAATATTCGGTCTCCTTAGTTCCTATAACAATTCAAATTCTTTGATTTCTATAGCTTTTTAAAATCTTTCTGGAAATGGAGTTTCAGTAGATTTTCTTTCTAGTTCTTTATCTCTTTCTTTTTCATCTTTCTTATTGGCAACCGGACTAGGGGTTTCAGTTTCTTCTATCATTTCAGTGATGATAACAGGTGACTACTAACTATTTTACGAGATAGAGTTTATATATCCTTATAATCCATGCCATTTAGATCAATTAAATTTTCTTTTTCTATTACGTAGATATGAAGTGTTTGTTTGTTTCTTGGGTTTTGTTACCCAAAATTCATGCCTCAAGGTAATTTTTATGACATGCATCAAATTATTCAGTCCCGAGAAAGTAGATTGATTCAAGGCCCAAAATCATGTTTTTGGGGTCCCCTCGGCTTCTCTCTAACTCTCCCATCCAAGAAGAAATCCCAACGAGTTGGGAAAAATGGAAAAAATGCAAAAAATAAGGTTGCAGGGTTGTTTTAAAGAATTTTGGGTCTGAAGGGTTCGGGTCGTACTAGTGCGGGTCGTACCGAGGTTTGTCGTACCAAGTTTGGGGGAAAAATACAAAGAAAATCAGCTAAGTCAGACAATTTTGTCCTAGATGGTCTGCGGGATAGTTGGGACAAAAGTACTCGTGGGACGCGAAAAGGCGAAATGGCCGAAAGTAAGAAAAATCGTCAAGTTTTTTGTTTCGTGTGGTTTGGGACAGCCAGGAAAAAAGTACGCGTGGGGTGCGAATCGGCCGATTTTCCGCAAGACGGTCCATTTCGGGCAGTTCGGAGATTTTCGTTTGAGACAGCCGGGACAAAAGTACACGAGGGACGCGTGGGACGCGAAAAGGTGAAAAAGCCGCAGAAGAGACAAGGAAGCCTGAATCAGCCGATGTGGGAGAATTCATCTATGATAGCTGGGACAAAAGTATGCATGGGACACGAAAAGCCGAAATGGCCGAAGGCAAAGAAGAAAAGTCAACGTTTGACCCGTGAACTTCAAACGGCCATAACTTTTGACTCCAAGCTCTGATTTTAACAAAATTAGACTTTCTGGAACAAGCACGACGTCTTTTTCTTAATGAGGGTATATATATTTAATTAAAAGAAACATATTCAGCTCCAGTCAGTTAATGCTCATTCCCGTCAAATGACAGAAAACACCTGCCAGACCCAAAATAGCTGCCCGCGCTCAGAAGGCCATAACGTTTGTATTTATAAAGAAAATCACAAAAAACTGGTACCATTGGAATCGTGGCTCCAATCCCAACGCACAATAATCAAAAAAATCTAGATTTGATGAGATATTGATGTAGATTTTTTATAAAATGTGGTTGGGATCATAACAATGTTTTATTTGGTAATTGGGAGTGCAATAAAGAGGCATGGTCATCATTATTTCTCTGCTACAGCACCTGGGACAGTATGGGGTGCCTTTTGCAAGTAATATACAATCATTTTACTCCATTTAATGCCTCATACAAGTGCTTGAAGGATAGATTTTGGGATTTCCATTTTCCCTTCTCTCTCTCTTCTCATTTTATTTATAAATGGGAGTGTTGGGTTCATTATAAGGGGGAGTAGATTTTGTAGCAAAGCTCTACCAAAATTGCTTTGTGAAGACAATGTGTTGCAGGCCCTTGTTGTGGTCTCCTTGCATGGGGATCCTGGCCCTTATCTTGTAACCGATTGAACTGTGCATATCAGGAAGCAATAAAATACAAGTTTGTGGATGTATCTTCCCCTGTTGTGTTTTCTTGCATTATTCTTGCCCCTTTAACCTTGATTACAAGAATATTGTGTCTATAATTATGTTCTTGTAGGGATCCATTATCATTGTGTATGTTCGAAATATTGTTGTAAAATGCATTTTGCTAGATTATGGAGAACTGTCATCACCCCTTCTCATGTGCACTTTGCTTCTATATCTCACACATTCGGAGACTAATCTCATACCCTCCTTTTCTGGTGTATCACCGCTATAGTGTAGGCTTTCATTTTATGCATTCTCTCTCCTTGGTTTGTTGGAAATTTAGATTAGAATAGCTAGTTTCCCCTACATTAGAGTAAATTATGGCAGGTAGTTTAGGAGCAAGAACCAGCTTTCTCTGGAGGTCTATCTCAAGTAGTAAGTCCCACAACTTGGAGATAGTACCCATGTTATCCAATCACACCGTGAGTTCAAATATATGCGCTTGTATAAACATAGGGGTGTTGTGATTCGGTGATAACAGGTTTGTTAAAGGATGTGCTGGAATTTTCGTTTGGTATACACTTTTAGCCTATAAATTCTATGTTGGGGTTTCCATTATGGCTTGTTGATTCTGAACAGGATATGTTTTCCCTTGAGCATAATTAGTAGGTCCCCATGTAGGTTGTGACCAAGAATACTGGTTATTTTTGTCCTTAAGCATACCAAACTTGACTTTCCCAATCTTGGGGATTCCAAGTTGGCTAAGTGGCCCAAGGTGGTTGTCCCCAAATTTTTGGTATTGTTTGAGTAGCCCTTGACATCATCCAAGGATTAGGAGATGACCTTGGCATGAACTGTCATTGGGTAGGTTGTCTCTAGACAAAATTCAATTCTTCTATTATGGATGATGTAATGTTTTATTTGAGCTGATTCTTTAGGAGTGGAAGAAGAGAAAAAAATTTAATATCATGTTCTTTAGATTCAAAGATAAGACATACTTTTGTTTTATCTAAAATACATTCCCTTATTGCATGCTTTTTCATACATCTAGGACAATACATGGCTAATGGTTCAGTTTTGGAATTTACTTTAGCTTGTAATCCATCCATAGTAGAGGTTAATTGAACTAACATTTCTATTTCAAAGTTTGCTAATTCATCCATTAGTTATTTCATATTTGGATTCAAACTTTTCACCAATTTTCCCTTCTTAGGTCCACCCCTTTTTCTGGAATAGCTTCTACAGGTCTTTAATTTCAGTCATCCTTAATTTATCAATGTTTCCACCTCCTATCAAGTTAAGATCTTCCTAGATTCATCTTCCAAACCTTTAAGAATTATTTTTGTACTTAACTCTTCTTAAAGTACAAATCCACGTCTTTTACTCATAAAGAGGAAGATGTCAAAATAATATTCTATATTCTCATCCTCCTCCTGCTTGATTTTGAAAAACTCTTCCTTCCTATTTCTCCCTCTACAGTAACCTTGATATTTGTCTAGGAAGGGAGTTTCATTTTTTGCCGAAGTGGTAATAGAGTTGGATGTTAATCCCATGAACCACCTCATTGATGCACCCTTCAAAGTGGATGTAAACAACTTGAGTTTCTAATTATCTATTCTATAGTCATAAGTCTGACATAGTACCTTAAAATCAAAAAAGAAATTGTCAGGGTCTTCAAATGACATCCCTCTAATTTTTGGTAAATGTGAAGGTGAAATATTTTTCATTGGTGTATCATCATCATCTAATTGAATTGGATAAGTAAAGGTCCTATCAGGTTCCCTTTCAGTTTCTCATTCCATTTCTGAAGTATTTTCTGAACTTATTTCCCAATCAATGTGGTATATGATCTTCTTTGGGGAAGGTGAAAAATTAGGAGTAGGAGGTTGACTACTCAATTGAGAATCAAAACTTATCCTAAATGGATCTTGAGAAATAATCCTTCTCCTAAAAGTTCCACTTCCTTTTGGTGACTGATCTCAGAATTCTAAAGGTGGAAATTCTGCTTCTTGTCTTATAGGGGATAATGGTGTCTCCAATTCTTGGTCAACTTCCTTATTTAAACTAGAGGATGATGTTAATTTTTTTTAGATATTTTTGGAAGAAATCCACCCTGGATTCTCCTGGTCTACTCATAAATTTTGTGATAGCTTAGGGAATATTTCTTCAACTACTAGATGTATGATTGTTTCCCTTGTTGAAACCTAATTAGAAAATTCTAACTACTTGGTTCCTTGGTAATGGCACCAAAAATGAAGGGTTTCATTATTCCCTTCATTTAATCAACTCTTTGTTGATGTCAAATTTAGACCAGGGGTGTGTCTAAAGCTATATGCAATAAGAAGAATCCTAATGATCTAGTAATTTATTGTAGGTGTTTTTAATTTTTATGGGGGATATTTTCAATGTCTTAAGGACTTCTTGATTAAAAACGTTATTGGAATCAAACTACGAAAACCTATTGGAAGTAAACACACTTTATAGAAATGAATTGTTGGAAAGAAACACACTTATAGAAATTAATTGCTGGAAATAAACACACTTTTCCTTAGAAGTAAACACACTTTACAAAAATGAATTGCTCAGAACTAAACAAACATTATAGAAATAAACACACAATTGACAATGCTTGGAAAATGATTGCAAAGAAATAAGAACTTAATCTTGAACACTTGCAGGGACAAGTCTACAACATATTTTAACTTAAGAAATTGAAAGTGATATAGAATAAACATATTTAAACTATTTTCTTTAAAAATATAAATACCAACAAAAACGAGGATCTTTCTTCTTGGAGGAGTGGGCCCTTACTTTGTCTTGAAATATGATTAGACAACATAATTTTCTGTCAAAACAGAAATGGCTATTTTATTGAGAAAACGTTCTACATTATGAAAACATGTTGGATCTATGTATATCAATCTATATCTATATCTTGTTCTATATATATATATAAATATATTCTTCTATATAATCTATCTATAGGTATGTATATATATACTTCTTCTAGGGGTACATTTATGGCCATAAATGTTCCACTAATATGATGGAACTGAATTGGGCCCATAATAGATGCTGAATTGTAACATGGTTAGATGCATAGTTATGTGATAATTATCTTGGATTTGTAATTATGGAGAGTTGGAAGTCTTCTAATATGCTCCTGGTTGATAGGATCATAGATTTGAATAATCATAGGCTGTTTGGAATCAACTCATATTGGTTTTGGAACTAAAGAAAATCATTCTAGGTTTAACTGAGAGAGTTCTAGAGCTATTTGTAGAAGTTCTAGAACTAATTCCAATAATTCCATATCTAAGTGCTAGAGTTATGGAATTAAGTCCAGAATTTCAAGAACTAAATGACAAAACTTGTGACTATGTAACGGAGTTGTAGAACTAAGTGTTATCACCGAATCACAGCACCCTTGTGTTTATACAAGTGCATATACTTGAACTCACGGTGTGATTGGATAACATGGGTACTATCTCCAAGTTGTGGGACTTGCTACTTGAGATAGACCTCCAGAGAAAGCTTGTTCTTGCTCCTAAAACTACCTGCCACAATATACTCTAATGCAGGATAAGCTAACTATTCTAATCTAAATTTCCAAGGGACCAGGGAGAGATATTGCATAAAATGAAAGCCTACACTAAAGTGGTGATACACCAGAAAAGGAGGGTGTGAGAGTAGTCTCCAAATGTGTGAAATACAAAAGAAAAGTACACACTAGAAGAGGTGATGACAGTTCTCCATAATCTAGCAAAATGCATTCACAAAAATATTCCAAGCATACACAATGATAATGGATCCCTGCAAGAACATAATAATAGACACAATATTCTTGTAGAAAGATTAAATGGGCAAGAAGAATGCAAGAAAACACAGCAGGTGAAGATACATCCACAAACTGATATTTTATTGCTTCATGATATGCACAGTTCAGTCTATTACAAGATAAGGGCCTGGATCACCATGCAAGGAGTCCACTATAGGGGCCTACAACACACTGGCTTCACAAAGCAATTCTGGTAGAGCTTTTCTACCCCAAAAACTCTTTCCTTTACAATGAGCCCAACACTCCAATTTATAGAAAAATGAGAAGGAAAAGAGAAGGGAAAATGGAAATCCCGAAATCTGTCCTTCAACCACCTGTAAGAGGTATTAAATAGATTGAAATGATTGTACATTACTTGTAAAAGGCTCCCCATACTGTCCCATGTGCTGCAGCAGAGAAAGAATGATGACCATGCCTAATTTTATTGATTCCAATTCTCTCAAAAACATGCTCACCACTTCATACTTCATTCTTCCACCTGATTGCAACCTGCTTTATTACAAAAAAAAAATCCAAAACACTTTGTTATGAATTAAAAATATTTTGAATGTTAGATTCATAATCAACAAAACATGGGAAATTACATCCTAACACATATCAAATCAAACAAAATAACCAAAACATAGTCAAACTTAATAAAAAAGAGAGTTAGATGAGATGATTTATTGTATAGTCAACAGGCATATTCTGGCCTCATCAACCACCTTGGAATTCACCTTAAGATTCCTTGTTTGAAGCAACAATTATGTGGTGTAACCAACCATAATTGGAGTAAGTAGAGCTACCCTTGGTATCCTAGTAGAATAATAATCCTTACAAAGATAGATCTAGAATGTTCTTGTCATCGAATAAATTCCTTGTGAGATCCCCAGACGATGTAAATGGAGAGTGAAATAATTGTTCTATGACTTAAAATCTTGTTAATGAACTCTTTAGTTCCTCTCATCTAAATGTGTTACCTTGATTACTATCAACATAACACATTGGTCTTTTGTTGAAGGTGGTCTAGCATAAATTTGTCTTCTCACCTTAAATTCATTTATATTCGAGGCATAGACATTAGGTTCCATTGGAATTAAGAAAAACCACAGTTGATTAGGATGTTAACTTAGGGTTCATGTGTAGTTATAATGCTTCCAATCATATACTTCTTTAAAATGGTAAACAAGTACTTTCATAACTCTTCATGTTTTAAAGTGACAAGAAAAAAAATAGGCCTATGAAACACTGTTACTCAAATGAGAAATGAGAATATATGTGATAATGGATTAAGAAAATTAGTTTCACTTGAAGTCCTTATGGTTTATTTAAGAATTGAATTTTTTAAAGAATGGATACAAATTGTTCATGGCGGGACTAGGCATTTGAGCCAATATTGAGTCCACTAAAAATAAAATAAAACAAAATTATGTCTTGTAAAGGCTTAACTAAATCAAACTAAATTTGGAAGCAAAAAAACCATAGTATGAAAACAAATGTGCTTTGAATGGAAGGAAGTTTATAGGAAAGAGAAACTTAAAACTTCACTTCCTTTGATGTGTATTATTTTCCCTCAACAACTTTTGGTTTCCTCCCTTGCATAATGAGGGTAAAATTAAATGTTAACTAAACATATTTTGAGAAACAAACCTTTAGCATAAGAAAGAGAGAATCAGGAAATTTGTAGGTAATTGGAAATATGGAATTTAATTATGTAAGTTATGGAGATTTTCATAAGGGATAAAGAGTAAACTTAAATGGTTGAACAATAAATTGAATCTGAAATGACTTGAAGAATCTTTATGTGGAAAATGGATAAAATCATCCTAGTATGAAAATGTTCCTTGAATGTTAATTGTTATCTCTCGAAAGTGCACCCTGCAGAGAGATGGTAGTAGATTTCTAGGCTTACAAAAGATCTCTCTCTTTTGTAGATATAATGGGGACACCTCAGGTATGTGGGTATACCTATTTTGAGGTGAACCTCCGAGATTAAAAGGCCGGTTCCGTATTAGTGTACACTAAACTAATTTTTGAGAGTTTTAAGGGAAAAAACTTATTGAAAGTTTAATAATACTAAGGTGATACACCAAATTTTGTGTGAGAACTTTGACTAAGTGGAATACACAATTGATTTGTGAAGGATTCTATAGATGCACGAACCAATTAATACTTTTAAGTAAAATATAGGGGCAAAACACTTAATTTGTACTATGGGAGAATCACAACAGTACTTAGTAATCTAACGTGCGCCATAAAATTTAGCAGACAATGGTAAATTTGTAGCAGAGTAAAGTAGTTAATCAGGGAATTTTCATTCAAAAAATTAATGTTGACATACACAAGACTATAAAATAACTTGGAAAGGCATAAAATACTTCGCACTTAGAGGAAAAAACTGGTGGAAATTGCTTCAGTAATCATATCAAAAGTTCTTTGGAAAAGTTCTCTAAAAAATCCCGCCCTGTACTTTGCAAGAGCACACAATATATAGCAAAAGTTCACCCCCTTCCTAAAAATAGCCTAAAGGCTGTACTCACCCATGTATCCTAATTTTATTCTTTATTTAATAATAAATAAAGGAATAAAATAATAGAAACTAGAGCATGTAATAAAAATAGGCATTATCAGCCTCAGATACAATACAATCAAACTGAAGTTGACTGTTCTATTTTTAAGAAAGGAAAGGTGAATAATTTGATAAAAATACAATTTACTTGCTAGGTAACTTTTCATCCTTTGAGCATGCAAATTCATCATCTTCTCTATTCTATCATGTTCTGAAGGCATGCAAAATATCATTCTCTATGTATGGGCAAAAGGATGCAATCTTTAGCAATATTTGCAAAATTAAAATGATTGGGGACCACCTCCAATGAGCACATGCTCTGATTTTCATCCTTTTTAGAATAGTCACATGAGTGACACTTGCAAATTCTAATAAAAAACCCCATTTGGGGACCACCTTTGATTTGTTTGGAATGCTACCACCGTGTGGACTTAAGCAAGTGTATGTGCTTGAATAAAAAGGGGCACCATGCTTTACATTAGCCACCTTTGATTATTTGAAGGACCATATAGTACACCACCTTGGTTTGCATGGTATAATATCACTTCACCTTTTCGGTGATTATGGCATGTATGATGGTATTTGATTTTTTCTTCGGTGACTATAGTTTGGACTTTTAAGTCACTGACAATGATTATTATTTTGTGTCCACGAGGTCTAGCCCCTTCCATGATGACTCATCCCTTGCGGACCTTAGTCTATGGTAACCTTAACCGTGCTTGGTTGATTTGGTTTTCGTGAGCACTAATGGCCCTTGATCTTCATCTTTCTGATTTTTTCCACCATTTGATCATCCACCATGGTTAGGGTTCCAACCATGGTAGTTATTATGGTTGGTGTGGCCAACTGGGGGTTATCACTTGGGAACCTGTGTTTGATCCTACGTCGTTCAATTTTGTACTTAGACATTTGGTGGACCGTCGATTCTCTAATGTGGGTTAGGGTTTTGAAACCCTTAGCCTCGGTTGTAAGTTAAAACATTTGAGCATCACATTTTCTCATTTCATCTAGTTTTTGGTCTGTGGGTGAAGCCCTGGCAAATTTTTCCCTGCTCTCTATTATTTGATGGAAACTTGGAGGTTTTGTGGTATCTGAGCATGCATATTTTGTTTAGAGGTCCTCGACACCATAGTTTCTTAGTTCAACCTATATTTTGTTAAAATAAGAAGGTATTTCTTTTCTGTTTAATCCCTGTAGCTCGGCCTTTTCCCTTTGTGGATGTTTGTTTGTGAAACTTTGGTCATTTCAGTTGTTTTCTTATGAATCTTTGATCCCTGTATCAATGTTAAAACCTAATTTTCTTCTCTGTTTTCTCATTTTGATTCTGTGGAGCTCGTACGATCCTGTGAAAGATAGTTATTTCCATTTTTGATATTTTCGACCTCCTCATTCGAGAATGGTGAGTTCTTTAAATGTTTTCTCTGCATATCTTTTCTTTCGAATTCGAGTTTCACTTCTGTAACTGGAGAGATTACAGAGTTTTTTGGGTTATATCATTTAAAATGAAACTATTCTCATATGTGGAGTTCTTTCTTGTTTCTGTAGTGAGCCTTAAGTATCGACCTGCCATTTAAAAGCTCATCAAAACCTCTTCTTGTGCATAAGTTTTGATATTCTTGTTGTAGATCTGGTTCGACATAAGAAGTGTTGACTGTTTACGTTCTTTGTTGATAGATACTCGAGCTCTGTTTCTTCCTTCTGTAGATGCATACTTGGCTTGTTATAACATTGACAGTAGATTTTTTTGTGTACTTACTGAGCTCTGTCTGCAGATGAATACTTGGCATTAGTGATTCATTTCTTCTCCCTGTGCTGGTAAAAATGCAATCCTTCTGTAAATGTATATTTGGCATTTTGTTGTTTCTTCAATTTAGAAGATGACTGTTATCTTGTATATTCTAGAAAATGGGTATTTGAGATTCCTTTTATAAACTGTAACTAAAACTTGACATTTCCTTTGTAGATTTGAAATCGGTTGTTCATTTCGTTTGAAATAATTTGATGGTTAGAAACAGTTCAAGGAAGCATGTACCTGTAGCTTTGACATTTTCACTTAGAATAGTTTTCTAGAAGTTGTATGGTTGTTTCTTTGTTGCAAACATGATTGTATTTTCCCTTGTCTAATGAGAAAAATGCTCCTTTTCTGAAAAATAAAGAAAATCACTAAGTTTCTTTTCTGTAATGACTTCTCTTTTCAGAAGTCATAATATAGCAATTGTATTTCAATTTTAGCATTATTTTTCAATTGTTTTTTTCTGGAAAACTCCATTTTCCAAGGGGAAACTTTGGATTTTTTTTTCCAAAATGCTTGTCTTTCCAGATTTTTGTAACTTGACCATTCTGAAAAGATATGAACATCTCTCTTGCTTGTCTGCTCACTTAAATGAAACTGTCCATGTTAGCTTTGCTTGATTTAATGCAAACTTTGGAAAATGTGAAGTAGTTGGCTTTTGATCCACACTTGAATTTGGAAATTAAAAGGAACTTTTAATAGCTACAGCATGATGAACTTCTATAATACCTGTATGTTTCATTTGATCATGATATCAGCCTAAAAGTGATGAAACATGTACTTTTGTTGATTGTCTTTGTTCCTTTTGAAGTTCATATGGGTTATAAAGCATTTAGTAGCTTAAAAAAAGCATGAGTTTCAATTTTTTTTTAAATCAAAAGTCAATTTTACAAGGGGAGACTCTGGCAAATTTTTTTCAAAATCCTATCTTTCTCTCTCCTTTTCCATATTTCCAACCCTGATTTGAAAAATATATCTTTCTTGACTTATTCTGATGCTTCTTCTTTCCTGTAAACTATTTGAAAATGATTTTTGTTTTCATTCAGTGTCACAACATGTTCTTGCAAAACTCAGAAATAAGTTAGAAAAAAAACAAGATTTTTGGCCTCTCTTGTATCCATGGGATTTATTTCTTCTTCATTCCTTCTTGTACAAACTGTTTTCCAATTCCCTTCATGTGTTATCTCCACCTGTGCTTCTTTTTCAAGCTACTTCAGATCAATGCTTATCTCTTTTGATTCCTCTTGCCACTCATTTCTCTTTATGCACTTTGCTTTTCTTTTGATACCAGCCTATTTGTATCCCTGAATTATCCAGTGTCATGTGATTTTGTGTCTCTTTCTTTCAAGTACCATTATATACATTGAACTTAGAATATGTATTTGCTTTAGAACATGTGTATTGGAATAAAAATGTACCCTAAGCTCAAAATTTGATAGATACTACTCTTTGTTTTGCAGGTGAAAGAACATGGAGATGGGAACGGAAGATCGAATGAGCTGAAGTTAGAGATGAAGATGATGTGGAGTGGGAAAGAAGATGAAAGGACAATGATGGGTTCAATTTTACTCCTTTACTCTTGTTTTTTAGCACATTTAGTATTCTCATTTCCATGTATATGATGTTTTACTTAGTCACATCCAATGGCTTGTGTGGGAAAACTTATGATCTCTTATAAATAAAGGATTAAATTGAAATAATGAGTTGACTATATCTTTCTGCATTCATTTTTTCATTTGATTGTATAATGATGTATGCAACTCAATAACTCAATAAAATGAATTAATATAAGAGATGAACTTAAAAGGAATACCTGAAACTCTAGTAAGCAACAATTGAATGAGATGTGCCTCCTTGTATGTTGTTAGACTGCCTTAGCATATGCTTTTCATTTTGACTCCTTCCTACTACTCCATTTGGACATTATTGTCACTATTTGTTTGTCAATATTTTATTAATGGAAGTAGCAAGAAAGGAGTCAATTGTAATCATTTATGACATCATAGATGGATGCAATATCATTAATCACAACAACTCTGTAATGAATGCAAAGCAATAAGTCTGATAATCACCACCATAATAATAGTGAGACTGATTACTTGAAAACTAACTCCATGTTTACTATTCCAGAACCATACACTTCACATACTCTACAATCTGGTGTCCTTATCAAGACAACACAACTATCCTTTGGGGCTTGTGTTCTTTTGTTGAGGATATTCATGAAATTACAGACTATGTGATTTATTATGTTTTGTAACAGCACACCTAGCTATAGATTTCACTTAATCTTTTTCACAAATCAGCACTAACAATAAAATCTGATATAAATTCCCCTAGCTTAGGTATACTTCACCAAGGCTATCGATCATAACAAAGTTTTGAGTTGCCCATTTTTACACAAGTGCAAATATTGTCAACATTAATCATAACTAAGATGTAATCATGGAAGTGATGTGTTGTGTGGTTGCCAATCCTTGAGTCCCTTTTCTTGTAGTTGGGTTATTGCTAGCATTCATTCATTGGGGAAGGTGTGGCATCAACATGTATATGGTGTTGTCATGTATCTATGTGGGTTGACAAATTATGTAAGTTTCGTATGTGTTCTGGAGTTTTCCTTACTTGGAGATTTTGTGGAATTGTGTAGTGAGTAATGTAAGTCAAAAAATAATTATCCTGGTATTTTACTATTTGATTTGTGTGTGTAAAATGTGGGCATTACGTTTGGTATCAGAGCAGAGGTTCATGCTCTCAAACCTTTGGGGAAGATTTGGGTTGTGATGGTGTTACATGATGGTGGTGGATATTAGAAGACTAATGTCATATAAGTGTGATGTGAACTATGTTGTAATTGTGAAATTGTGAATGCACATGTTGTGTATGTCACTTAGTCCATATATATTTTTTTCGTGTTTATGTGATTTTGATAAGAGTATTCTCTCTCATTTTCATGGATTCTATGAAGAGTTCACATGTGATGTACCACCTTATTGTATGTGACAAAAGAATGTTAGTGTGGATTGTGAAGTGTTGCAGCATTTTTTCATTATGTAATATGTATGTGTATTTATTTATTTTTGTGTGTATTTATGTATTGGTGTAACGCGAATTAGATTGTATCATGATGTCATCATTGTATTGTGAGGAATCATGTGCATCACCATATTGTATTGTGATTGACTATATGTTGTAAAGTTAGACATTTTGTTCCTCATACGTATAATTCATGTAATATGTGATGGTTCATGTTGTGATTTATGGGCATATGGTGAGCGTATGATCCCTATAGTACAATGATTACACTTTGGGTGAATAATGTGGTAATGTGATGTATATCGTAACCCGTGAAAGTAATAGTTATGTTTTACCATGTATATATACCATGCGTAAGATGCTATGGTTAATTTATGTGCATCACCATTGTGTTAGTGATGTAGTTATGTGTTATGTTGTGGACCCTACACTAACCAACTCTAAGGGAAATCAGTAAAAGGTGTATATTTGGAGTGAGTAAATGTGTATCGTTGACCATTCACTCAAGCCAAGTACGAGATAGGAAGTGGAGCCTTACATAGGCTGAAAACCCACTTTTATTTGTTTGGTATGTGTGGCACTTGCTCAACAGGTTTCATGCGTATTGTGTTTCGCTGACACCTTAGGATCAATATATGTCAACTTGTAATCCTTTCTATCTCTCTCTCTCTCTCTCGATATGGTTATCGTATGGATTCAACCTATGTGATTTTTACTATGTTGAGCCTTGTCAAAGTGGTGGCGGGATAATTCAGACATAGATTATAACAGTTATATTATTGATATGATAGTTTATGAGTTGAGGATCCATGTTTCTGAGTGTTAGCAACTCGTTGAGTACCCCCTCTTGGTGGCTGTATAAGGCCACATAGTTATCGTAATGTGTTATTCTTATACATGTATTTTATTTTTAAATCGAACACTTTCCCTTTTCTTTCTAGAACCAGAAGTTTTATTGACTAACATGTTCTTATATTTTGGGAATTTATTTGGTTTTTGCGCTAACATTCATATTTTTCACTAACCAAGGATAATTAGCCATTTTCTTTTCTCAGTTTTAAATTACATATCAAGTTTTAAAATTTTATAGCCTAGCCCAAGGCTTGGGATTGTTGCAACTTAGAATTTGATATAGATTTTTATGTTGGTTCTAATGTAGTAATGTATTGGAATAGGATCATGGGATTCACCATGGTGTGGTGGGACCTATGGACCCACCTCATTGTATGGGGGTATGCCCCAAGGAGTTACAGATAACTAGCAGGTTATTGAACCATGAGTTATTATGTCACTTGGGTTAGAGGTGTTTGGACCTTATGTGCCTAGGTCCATAGGATGACCGACCTCTTTTGTGGATTAAAAAGGAAAATTTACCTTTATTTTATTGCTTAAGGGAGGCATAAGAGACTCAAGGGAGGCATAAAAGACTTGATGGAGGCATACTAGAGTTGAGGGAGACATAAGAGACTTGAGGGAGGCATAAAAGACTTATGTGTGTCTGATTAGTGCACTTGGATTTTTATTTTTATGTTTGTGATGTTGTAGAGGGCATATGCGGTTGTTGGTGATGCTATGGGAGGTATTTGGAATTTTTTTCTGATGTTTTGGTAGGTGTATGGTGTTGTTGTTATGAGTTATGTGTACTCTTGTGAGTCTGGGTGTGTTTTGTGATTTTGAGGATTGATTATCCTCATTAATGGTATGATATTATTTCCATCTTGACCCTATATAGCTAGGGTTATGGTTTTGAGTTGTGTGAAAACCTACGTATGTTTATTGTTTGGTAATTTCATCTTCTTATAGTCTACTTATGGGGTAAGTGCATCAAGTTGGGGGACAAAAAAGGGGTCATAAGTGGACGTCATATTTTAAATAACAACATAATATCAACTTGTAGGGATTATAAGCAATGCATACACTCAAAATTAGAAATAATTATATCAATATGAATCGTAGCATCTAGAATCTAGTTTCTAAACTACTTTTTTTTTTTAAATGGACAAGTTTAGATATATTAAACACTCAAAATTCAATGACTTGGTTTTTTTTTTTTTTAAATGCCTATAAGATTGTAGTCCATTTGCCCACAATTTGGATGACCAAAAATTTA